>JAJOZX010003512.1:0-137500 GCA_023014485.1 Bathynomus jamesi | reverse complement strand
TGTCTATAAGATCTGTCGCGCGTGTAACATGCGGCCTTCAGAAGACGTGAACATCTGCTCTGTGGATCAGTTCAAGAAAAGGGATAGACCGAACCTTGCGATATAGGAAATTTTTCCATGGAACCGTAACCACTGATACATCCTCGGTACGAATTGCAATACTTATTGAAGTGCTTCTTGTCCTTGTACCTCCCTCATGTACACCTTTCACATTGTGTCCGACAACTAATACAGAAACTCGTTCCAAAATTGCTGTGAAAGATGCAAAAGTGTAATAAAAAAAAGAACAGCTTTCGAGTTCATTCACACCATGCATACACTTATCTCCTGTACACAGTGTACACCTTCCACATTGTGTCCGGCAGGTGCAACAAGGGGTCATGAAACTTGGAGGTGAGTCTACAATTACATCGCTGTTGCTCTGCATTATGCAGTATACGCGGTTTAATAATATTTCTCCGATCAACGTATAGGGAAATCTGTACTCTATATAAATTCCCTTCATATTGTTCAGTACTATTTTTGTGCCCACTTTACATCCGGTTGGCAAGTTATCGAACACAATCAAAAGCACGCACAAAGAGATCACCGTTAGCCACATTATTAAACACAAATTTATAAACACGCCTTTCCATTCGAGGGTTTATTTCTACCGACCCGAGCTTTTCAATCGTGAACACTTCTTCACAAGGCGTAGCTATAGTCGAAATAAGTTAATTCGCTACAACAGCTGATCATTATATAAAGCTGTAGTTCTTCAGGGTGAACGGCGTAGGTGAGCTCAGCCCTGTACCGATCAAGTGTTTTGTACCAAAGCTCATGATATTTCGAAGAGTCTAAACTTATTAAATAATCCTCCACCTCTAGACCATTCTCATCTTGTTCAGCCCTACACTCGGTAAACCCATCGAACAGAGCGGTGTATGCGTATTCGAGAACCGTATCAAAATAAAGCATAACCCTAACACGCGTGTCTAATATAGGCTCCAGCTTGCGGAATCTGGCGATTTCAAACATTCTGTCGAGGATGAAATGGTTCCGCGTAGTGACAAGAACGTCATCAGCTCCCCATTTCCACATCTCTCGTATATCAATGCACGGTTGTCATTATTTATACTCAATGTGCAAACAATGGTATATGTGGAGGCATCACTAATCTGCTCTCTTATTGTACCTACCCCAGCAGGTATTTTATAACGGTCCTCTGCCCACTTCTCAACTATCACGAAGACTCTATTCATCTCCTCATTACTTAAATAAATATCATTCCGTTCGCATGCCTGTCTGCAAGTCGTTTCCAGTACATAATCAATGGTGCCGGTTTCACGCCTGAGCATGCGCAACGACTTCGTCACGGAGACGTCGTACGAGGCGTTGAGAATGCTTCTCAAAGGGGTTTCCATCGTATTCGCACATCCACTCGGTTCAAGCTCTGAGATAACTATGATGCACATGCAACGCCACGGTTCGATGAGAGGAGTGAACGCACCATAATCTAATGAAACGTGCGCGGCGTTGTCCCCATTATATTGGGGAGTTGTTTTTTTTTCCAACACAAGAAATAATGGTTTTAATGTTTTATCACCTCCACTCACCAGAATACGCACCAGACATTTTTACGGAGGATAATTTTCATGAACTAAACACATTTTATAGCGGTTTTAATGTTTTATCACTCAACATTTCCACAAACTAAACATCTTCACACTCCGGCGCACTATTTGAGAGAGACAAGATTTACATTCTCAGTCGCAGGGTACGGTATGAAGCAATATATTATAATTTAACTTGTCGCACCACTCATCAATAAGACTCACTAACCATAACCGCTGCTTCTCTTCTGCACGTGTTGTTTCTTCTACTTCACGGTATATGTAAGCTTTTATAAAGTTTAGTCCTACAACATAATTCAATACATCACTTGTACACGTGACATATGCATGAGAAATGAAATGCAGTACATTCCACACATGTTACTAAAATATCCTTCCTTCGCACGGTTCAATGTAGCCTTAAAAGAATCAAAGGATGGTAGAAT
Source organism: Bathynomus jamesi (assembly GCA_023014485.1). NCBI lineage: Eukaryota > Metazoa > Arthropoda > Malacostraca > Isopoda > Cirolanidae > Bathynomus > Bathynomus jamesi. The sequence continues at coordinate 135,462 of JAJOZX010003512.1, read as the reverse complement.
AGGAGTCTTTCAGTATCCATCACATCTTCACACTTTACCGAATATCACTTCATAAAACTCGAGCACGCATTATTAAAGGTAGCCATCACTATTTTTCTTCTACACGAGAGAATACACATCTGAAATCCACGGCTTGCACCGCTCAACTGAGCACGCAGGGGTAGAAATATCCCCAGGTAGTAACAGGAGTCACGTGACCGATCATACAGGGGACGGAGCTTAGGACAGATAATTTAAATGAATGAATTTATTAATATCTTACAAACTGTTAATTTCTAGGAGAAAGAATAAGCGCGAGATAGCCCATTATAAAAGTTATGCCAGGAATTCCGGGGTTACTGGGGCACAATAGTACCCCGGGTAGAGTTTAAGGGTTAAACTTGCAAAAAAAAAAAACCTCTATTAATTTTGATACTACGATTTCAAGGTTTTACGCACTTCTCTGTTCATAGTTAAACAAAGGCGTAAGTTTTCTTCAAAACTGATATTAAGGCTGTTTAAAACTTAAGCTTACATAGTGCTTAGTTAACTTTGAACATGCTTTTTGTTATGTATTAAAATCAATTACTTATTTGAAAGCTCTACACTGTGGTTCTTATAGTTTTCAGTCCAAGTTATTAATGTTATTTTAAAAGGACAGGACTTAGAAATGAAGTCTTACTGTGATAACTTTATTCTCAAATGAAAGGAGTTAAGTTTCTTTGGAGAGGTATTGAGATGGTGAAGGAGAGAGTACTCTTTACAAACCCTACTTTTGTAGTTAGACATTTGAACGAAACGATTTTGTAACACTGAAGTGATGTGTAACATTAGCGCAACTTCTCCAGATATATATATATATATATATATGATGAATAAAACCACGAAGGAAAGGAAACACAAAATGGTGCTCAAGCGCTTTCGTCTAATGACATCCTCAGTGTTCCTGAGGATGTCATAGACGAAAGCGCTTGAGCACCATTTTGTGTTTCCTTTCCTTCGTGGTTTTATTCATCATAAATATTTTTCACGTGTTACCTTCGTGAAATAATTTTCATATATATATATATATATATATATAATACTAATAGAAGAAATCAGTTTTAGTATTTTGGTAAATATACTTATATTTAGATGTTATATTGACGTATTTGTCAATTTTATTGGAAACAGATTCAAACAAACTAAGGATCTGATTGACTTGAAAGAGCTTGGTAATGATGTCACAACGACATTGTATAAAGGCTGGCGAAACTTTCACTTTAATTCATTACAAGATTGGAAATAGAGGATGGAACCGTGTTAGTTATCTCTCTGTGCCTTGACCAATTGCTAAGTGGTGAACATGATATCTGACGTTCGAAATGTGTTTGAAGCACACAAGTTGATAAATGTATCGCTCGGTAAAATTGCATCCAGACGCTCTGGAAGAGCTGGTGCATCTTTGCATAATTCCTTATTAGTTGCCTCTGTGTTACATAAAGCCCGTTTTGTTTACTTAGAAGAAGCACATAATTACCACCACACCATATTTTCCCCGCCACAAGGGCAGCTTTGGTTTAACTTTACTTGTTCTAACAACAGAGATGTTTTTTTTTCAGAAATTGCCGTTGTGAACCATCTCCTGGTTCATATTTGTGCACAGAATCGTGCAAATTCGGTTCCTCGAGTCGCCAAAATTTCCTTCATACAATAAAATTGTGAAAATCTATACAATTCTAAGTCTTCTCGCTATTTCTGGCATCTAGTTAAGATTCTCTCCATCAACTTTACATGTTTTCCCTCTCCTCACTTTTTGCAATCTGGCTCAGTTACCAGTTCTTCTCTTCACAAAACTGAACTATTCGCCCGAACTTTCGCTTCCAACTCAACCCTGAACGAATCCAGTGCTATTCCACCAACGTAATTACTGAAACAACCACAATCGCCTCATTGTGCTTTACTGTGTTCAAGAACAAATTCATGCCTAAATACACCTTAGCCGTGGAAACTCTTTCGTCTTTGTCTTTCATCTGTTACTATTCATTCCTGCACGAAGCCCGGTTTCATTCAGCATGTCCTAAAGAAGGGTGATCAATCTCAACCCTCCAACTATCTTCCATTTGCTATGTTTTCTTGCCTTTGTAATGTTTTTTATTCCATCCTAAATAGGAAAAATCTGAATCACCCCTCTTTTTACAGATCGTCAGTATGGGTTCTACATGGGAAACTCTACTGGCAATCTTTTTTTCATATCTCTCTAACTCTTGGTCTTCTTTTTGGGATTTCGGTGAAACCTTTTTTACTGCGTTATACATATCAAAAGCTTTTGATAGATTCTGGCACAAATCTTTAATTTCGAAACTGCTATCCTTTGGTTTCAACCCTTCTATCTGTGCCTTCTTATCTATTTTCCTTTCTGGGCGCTCTATCGACGCGGATGTAGCTGGTCACGGTTTTTCTCCTAAAGCTAATAACACTAATGTTCCTCAGATTCTTTACTGTCACCCACTCTTTAACTTTTATTGATCAATGATCTATTAAGTCGCACTCTCTGACCAATCCACAAACTTTACCAAATTACACAATTTTCAATGGAATAAATGAAACATTTAAACATCCAGAGCCTTTATTATATAAAATATATAATTAGTTTATATAATACACGACCTTAAATACAAATTCTTTTATCACGTAGTGAATTACACTGTGCATGTATGAGTACGTACAAGCTACATTACTAAAAAACGTTTTTACTAAGAAGTCACGAGACGAAAGCCGTCTGGAGTGAGTCTATAGAAATTCAAGGATTCCAAGTTGATCACGAGAGAAGATATGTGGTCAACTTCCATGCTGCAAAATCTCGTCGTCCGTTGACTGCTCAGAACAACGACAAGAGGTGAGATCGAATCCACATCAACACAAAATTTTAGGTTCGCTAAAATAACAGCCTGAGCTTTGTTCCTGTTCTAAATCAGATTTTATTCGTTTTGGTAAAATTGAGGAAACTGCTGCCTCTGTTTCCTGATCAGAAACTCTCCGCCTTTTTCTCGTATGGTGCAAGGATTCGTTGCAACCATATTCACTGTTCGAGTCTACTTCACTGACGCTGTCTTCTATTCTAGATTTACACTCTTCACTAATGCATTCAATGGCTGAATAATCATCTTGGTTGGTATTATTGTCACCACAATCGAGAGGCCTCACTGGGGTAACGGACACTTCAGGTAATGGTGTGGGTGCACGAGGTGGGCCGGGGGCAAACTCCTCAGGTTGCCCTTTTTGCTGGGAAAATATAGTGTGGTGGTAATTATGTGCTTTTTCTAAGTAAACAAAACGGGCTTTATGTAACACAGAGGCAACTAATAAGGAATTATGCAAAGATGCACCAGCTCTTCCGGAGCGTCTGGATGCAATTTTACTGAGCGATACATTTATCAACTTGTGTGCTTCAAACCAGTTTGGAACGTCAGATATCATGTTCACCACTTAGCAGTTGGTCAAGGCACAGAGAGATAACTAACACGGTTCCATCCTCTATTTCCAATCTTGTAATGAATTAAAGTGTTACCAAAATACTAAAACTGATTGCTTCTATTAGTATTATATATATATATATATATATATATATATATATATATATATATATATATATACACATATATATATATATATATATACAAACTCAGAATGGTCCCCTGAGAAACTTATATGTTAAACACAGACCGTGCATGGAACAAGGAACTCTTCTGGGAAAATTAAATCCACTATAGTCCGAATAAGTAATGGTAAAAGTGGACGCTCAATGTCCCGGTTGAGGTTTAAGTTTTTTTTTTTTTGGCTAAAAATACAATAGTTACCCCTTTTTCTTTGATTTATTCAATCCGACGTGAATGCAACGAGTCTTTTACTTATAGAGGTTCTGAATGTAGTGGGACTAGGCTTGCTTTAAACCGTAGATCCATGTCCCAAAGCTGGATCCTGTCTGCTTTGCAGATAGCTGGTGAGGGAAGCTATATTTATGGGACCTCTTTGCGAGAGACCCGTTGCCCACGTCGGGCTAGCATCATGAAAAAGAAAAACTATGGTATTTGTCATTTACCATTACTTATTCGGACTATAGTGGATTTAATTTTCCCAGAAGAGTTCCTTGTTCCATGCACGGTCTGTGTTTAACATATATATATATATATATATATATATATATATATTATATATATATATATCAATCTGGAGAAGTTGCGCTAATGTTACACATCGACTTCAGTGTTACAAAATCGTTTCGTTCAAATGTCTAACTATAAAATTAGGGTTTGTAAAGAGTAGACCTACTCTCTCCTTCACCATCTCAATACCTCTCCAAAGAAACTTAACTCCTTTCATTTGAGAATAAAGTTATCACAGTAAGACTTCATTTCTACGTCCTGTCCTTTTAAGATAACATTAATAACTTGGACTGAAAAGTATAAGAACCACAGAGTGCAGAGCTTTCAGATAACAGTTCGAAAGATGAAGAACTATCAAACTTCAAATAAGTAAATGATTTTAATACATAACAAAAAGCATGTTTAAAGTTAACTAAGCATTATGTAAGCTTAAGTTTTAAACAGCCTTAATATCAGTTTTGAAGAAAACTTACGCCTATGTTTAACTATGAACAGAGAAGTGCGTAAAACTTTGAAATCGTAGTATCAAAATTAATACGAGTTTTTTTTTCAAGTTTAACCCTTAAACTCTACCCGGGGTACTATTGTGCCCCAGTAACCCCGGAATTCCTGACATAACTTTTATAATGGGCTATCTCGCGTTTATTCTTTCTCCTAGAAATTAACAGTTTGTAAGATATTAATAAATTCATTCATTTAAATTATGTCCTAAGCTCCGTCCCCTGTATGATCGGTCACGTGACTCCTGTTACTACCTGGGGATATTTCTACCCCTGCGTGCTCAGTTGAGCGGTGCAAGCCGTGGATTTCAGATGTGTATTCTCTCGCGTAGGCGTAGAAGAAAAATAGTGATGGCTACCTTTAATAATGCGTACTCGAGTTTTATGAAGTGATATTCGGTAAAGTGTGAAGATGTGATGGATACTGAAAGACTCCTATTCTACCATCCTTTGATTCTTTTAAGGCTACATTGAACCGTGCGAAGGAAGGATATTTTAGTAATATGTGTGGAATGTACTGCATTTCATTTCTCATGCATATGTCACGTGGTAAAAGTGATGTATTGAATTATGTTGTAGGACTAAACTTTATAAAAGCTTACATATACCGTGAAGTAGAAGAAACAACACGTGCAGAAGAGAAGCAGCGGTTATGGTTAGTGAGTCTTATTGATGAGTGGTGCGACAAGTTAAATTATAATATATTGCTTCATACCGTACCCTGCGACTGAGAATGTAAATCTTGTCTCTCTCAAATAGTGCGCCGGAGTGTGAAGATGTTTAGTTTGTGGAAATGTTGAGTGGTAAAACATTAAAACCGCTATAAAATGTGTTTAGTTCATGAAAATTCCCCTCCGTAAAAATGTCTGGTGCGTATTCTGGTGAGTGGGGGTGATAAAACATTAAAACCATTATTATTTGTTGTGTCGGAAAAAAAAACAACTCCCCAATATAATGGGGTACAACGCCGCGCACGTTTCATTAGATTATGGTGCGTTCACTCCTCTCATCGAACCGTGGCGTTGCATGTGCATCATAGTTATCTCAGAGCTTGAACCGAGTGGATGTGCGAATACGATGGAAACCCCTTTGAGAAGCATTCTCAACGCCTCGTACGACGTCTCCGTGACGAAGTCGTTGCGCATGCTCAGGCGTGAAACCGGCACCATTGATTATGTACTGGAAACGACTTGCAGACAGGCATGCGAACGGAATGATATTTATTTAAGTAATGAGGAGATGAATAGAGTCTTCGTGATAGTTGAGAAGTGGGCAGAGGACCGTTATAAAATACCTGCTGGGGTAGGTACAATAAGAGAGCAGATTAGTGATGCCTCCACATATACCATTGTTTGCACATTGAGTATAAATAATGAACAACCGTGCATTGATATACGAGAGATGTGGAAATGGGGAGCTGATGACGTTCTTGTCACTACGCGGAACCATTTCATCCTCGACAGAATGTTTGAAATCGCGAGATTCCGCAAGCTGATGCCTATATTTGACGCGCGTGTTAGGGTTATGCTTTATTTTGATACGGTTCTCGAATTTGCTGAACACCACCCCTCTTCCTCTAAACCTCACCTTCTCTTCTTTACTAAAACTCAGTTGTCTGGGACGACTGACAGGCTGAACAAGGTGAGAATGGTCTAGAGGTGGAGGATTATTTAATAAGCTAAGACTCTTCGAAATATCATGAGCTTTGGTACAAAACACTTGATCGGTACAGGGCTGAGCTCACCTACGCCGTTCACCCTGAAGAACTACTGCTTTATATAATGATCAGCTGTTGTAGCGAATTAACTTATTTCGACTATAGCTACGCCTTGTGAAGAAGAGTTCACGATTGAAAAGCTCGGGTAGGTAGAAATAAACCCTCGAATGGAAAGGCGTGTTTATAAATTTGTGTTTAATAATGTGGCTAACGGTGATCTCTTTGTGCGTGCTTTCGATTGTGTTCGATAACTTGCCAACCGGATGTAAAGTGGGCACAAAAATAGTACTGAACAATATGAAGGGAATTTATATAGAGTACAGATTTCCCTATACCTTGATCGGAGAAATATTATTAAACCGCGTATACTGCATAATGCAGAGCAACAGCGATTTAATTGTAGACTCACCTCCAAGTTTCATGACCCCTTGTTGCACCTGCCGGACACAACGTGGAAGGTGTACACTGCGTACACGAGATAAGTGTATGCATGGTGTGAATGAACTCGAAAGCTGTTCTTTTTTTTATTACACTTTTGCATCTTTCACAGCAATTTTGGAGAGTTTCTGTATTTGTTGTCGGACACAATGTGGAAGGTGCACATGAGAGAGGTACAAGGACAAGAAGTACTTCAATAAGTATTGCAATCCGTACCGAGGATGTATCAGTGGTTACGGTTCCCTGGAAAAATTTCCTATATCGCAAGGTTCGGCCTATCCATTTTCTTGAACTGATCCACAGAACAGATGTTCACATCTTCTGAAGGCTGCATGTTCCACGCGCCACAGACCTTATAGACAATGTAGGTCCTGTATATGAGCTTCAATTATCTCGATGAAATTATGATGTGAAAGAGCTAGCAATCATTCCCTGACGAGATGTATTTCTGAAGACACAAAAAACCTTTGAACAAATTTTTCATTTTATACAATATATTTTTTGGAGAAAAATTTCTTTAACGGTTACAACAAAAAAGGTAGAAAATTGGATGGTAGTTAATGGGCACCCTGGTTGTACTGCTAGAATAAACCCTCGAATGAAAATGAAATGTTTATAAATTTGTATTTGGTGTTGTAGCTAGCGAAAGCATCTTTGTGTTTTTAAGCATGATTGTATTTGCGGAGGAAGCCGCGGATCAATTTGAAAATTTTGCCCTCACCATCCTAGTGGTCAAAAATATTTTAAAAGTTTTTGGGACAAGGATCTGTTCCGATACTTCTGAATTATTCATATTTGAACTGTAGTCTATGGCAGAGTCAAAAGGTTTGACCTTTGTCAAAATGAACAATTCGGCGAGAAAGAGTTAATTATTATTACTAGTGTATTCGAGAGAATTTTATAATAAAGAAATTATAAATATTTTTGTGTTCACTCCTTCCTATGTTATTAAATAGTACAACGCCAATTGTGCGTACTCGTTGTATAGTATAATGTTTTTGCTCGTGTGTATATATATATATATATATATATATAATATTATATATTAATATATATTTGTAACGTTAGTTGCAAAGGGGGAGTGGGTATGCAATGAAGGGGGAGGGTTATGCAATGAAGGGACTTCTCGCGTAGGAGTGTGGTAAAATTGTATTTAGTTATTAAATTTCTGCCCCCTTTATGCAATATTGATCACAACAATATTTTATTATTTTTCCACCATACTAAATCTAGCCTCAATTTTTCGGATGCAAGTTATTTTGCAACCGTACTAAATTGAGCCTCAATTTTTCGGGTGCAAATTATTTTGCAACCATACTAAACACAGCTTTCCCAAGATTCCTGACTTATAGATTTTTATTTCTCGCATTGATGTGTAAATAAATAACCACCCCGCCATTGCTGGAGCTTAGTTCGGATTCCACGTTAAACTGTAGGTCTGAGGCGGAGTGAAAAGCTTAACCATTGTTACAATGAACAATTCGGCGAGGAGTTAGTTATTATTAATACATAGAAAAATGTACATTGTCTTTGTGCATATCAAATTTTGCAGCCACACTATTCACTGATCAATAATCACTAATGTAATCGAGAGAATTTTATAATAAAGAATTTATAAATATATCCATTCCTTTATTTATATTTAAAAAAAGAAAAGAATAAACGAAACGCTCTCTCTCTCTCTCTCTCTCTCTCTCTCTCTCTCTCTCTCTCTATATATATATATATATATAATATATATATATATAATCTGTACACGAGATAGGTGTACGCCTGGTGTGAATAAATTCTGTATTTTAAATGAGTCTAGAGTTTCATTGGTATGTTTTATTTCCCACTAACTGTGTATATGAGATAAGTGTACTATTCCCGGATCAATAATCACTAATGTAATCGAGAGGATTTTATAATAAAGAATTTATAAATATATCCATTCCTTTATTTATATTTAAAAAAAAAAAGAATAAACGAAACGCTCTCTCTGTATATATATATATATATATATATATATATATATATATATATATATATATATATATATATAATATGTACACGAGATAGGTGTACGCCTGGTATGAATGAATTCTCTATTTTAAATGAGTCTAGAGTTTCATTCGTACGTTTTATTTCCCACTAACTGTGTACACGAGATAAGTGTACGCATGGGGTGAATTAACTCTGAAGCTGTTTTTTTTCATTACATACAAGGACAAGAACTACCTCAATAAGTAATGCATCCCGTGCAATTTCTGTCCCACCCGTGCTGCAGTTTAGTTCGGTTTCCACGTTAAACTGTAGGTCTAAGACTGTGCGAAAAGCTTACGCATTGCAATTCGGCGAAAAGGAGTTAGCTATCATTATTAGTACTGTAATTTGTACCACCCTATATATATATAGAGATCTCTATATATATATATAGATATCTATATATGTATATATAGATATATATATACATATATATTATGATGAATAAAACCACGAAGGAAAGGAAACACAGAATGGTGCTCAAGCGCTCTCGTCTAATGACATCCTCAGGAACACTGAAGTATATAAAGGGTTACAGCTTATATATAGGTTACAAAAAAAAATATACATCACATATATATATATATATACATATATATATATATACAATAAACGGAGAGAGAAAAAATAAAAAATAAAAAATTATTAAACATTATAGGATTGTGGGAGGAGCATACAAATTTGTAAGGAAAAACTACCGATTTTTAGCACAAGATTAGCACAAGATCAAATTAATTGTTTCCAACGAATGTTATATAAAAAAAAAAAAATTATACTGGAAATCTGCCCGGGTTTTAGCACTTTGCCCTCCTTTAGGTTCGATGTATATAAAAATAAATTAAAAAAATACAAGTTATTTGAGTAGCATACAAGTTTGCCAAAGATATAGCGTTCTACCCTTCTTATCTAAATCTGTTTTGAAGAAATTCAAAACAACAGGATTGAGTTGAAAAAGACCTTTGCTTATGTTGGTTGGAAACAATTAATTTGATCTTGTGCTAATCTTTTACTAAAAATGGGTAGTTTTTCCTTACAAATTTGTATGCTCCTCCCACAATCCTTTAATGTTTAATAATTTTTTATTTTTTTATTTTTTCTCTCCGTTTATTTTATATATATATGTAAAAAGTGAACAATGAACAATTCCTACACCATCATCATATAGATTCATTGTCTTCATGCAGAAATTATGTTCGTATAGTTTTATGTTCGAATGTCCATTTTTACATAAGAAACCAAAATCGCCTAAGCGAGTTTTTGGATAGAATTTCGATTTGTACGTCTTTATTCATTACTGTATTTCTCTAATTCATCTTTTCTAATAATGACTTATACACTATGACGTCACAAAATAACTTTGTTCTCTTTACGTTTCCCATACTTTGTACACTGAATCACGTTCTTAGTATTTGGACATCTTCCGTATTCAATGTATGGTAAATTCTTTAGTAATACTGTAATGTTGTGGTGTTATGTAGTATAAATATCATTATTCAACCATACTCATTCTTACATTCATGTTCTTTCTTGACCGCTATCCTTTATTAATTTTATTACTTATTCATTCATCTACCTATTGTCTACTTATGCCCTATCAACTTATCAGTCTATGTTTACTCGTGTCTATATTACGCACACAACCTATTGTGTGACGAATGATATGTGTACACTACTGTGTGCAGTCGTACATGTCTATTGACGATCATGATTACGTACATGTATTCTTTTTACGTTTTATTTTCTTTTATTATTCACCTCCCGCATTGAACTCAAAAATGCTGAGTTAAGTTATAAAATTCCACTCACTACGACAGAATCGAGCGCCTCAAAGATAAAATATCTCCGTTCGCTCTGATTTCAAATTCATAACATATTATAGCATATTATTTCGTAAATAAATTATCTCGTAAGTGCCATGTACGTTGCATTATATTTCTAAACATCTTAATTGTCTATTAATATGAAACACTGTAAAAACAAAACAAAGTTATAGTAACTGTTTAATTGTAATTAACTGTAATACTTTAATTTAATATAACGTAATGTACTTTAATGAAACTGTAATTAATAATAACTTGTAATGTACTTCATTGAAACTGTAATTAAATGTAATGATTTAACTTATAATGTAAGAATGTACTTTAATAGAACTGTAATGAACAATCATAAGCGAATGTGAAGTAATCCATAATTGTAATCGTAATTGTAATGAACCAAAATTAATACGTACTCAGTCGTATACTTAATTTGTACTTATGTGTACTATTACGAAATGATATCGCCTTCATAAATGTAGACTCGGCGAAAAATACAAATTAGTTTTTATTTTTATTTTTTTTATTATTTTTAGTTAAAATCTTTCAAAACATCTGATCATGTGTTTAAAAAGGGGGAAAATTTAACCTTCAACTGTCCTCCCCCAAAACATTTAAGTTTATATTATACATGTACTTGTAAAATTACAGCACTTCTTCATTAGACTTCTTCATTGCACTTCTGCATTAGATTTCTTCATCATAGCACTTCATTAGGACTCCCTTGTTAGCAGCCTTGCTGCGGGGAGGGGGCAGAGGCCCCTTGCCTTCTTAATATTTTTAGATTCCGGCCTGAGCCATGGTCGAAAGAGGTCGAACCTCTACCCCTGTAAATTCAGAGCACTACCTGTATATTTTGAGAAGTAAACCACAGTAGAAAAAGTTTTTATATTTTCCTTCGAGCCTTGCTCTCTTCAGGAACTTAGTCAGTTAAGTCGACAAGTTATAAAAGAAAAGTCGATAATTTTAGTATCAGAGAAAGTATCAGAGTATTATAAAAGGAGAAGAATTAAAAATTGGCGACCCTTTGCCCAAATTAAGAGACAACCCAAGCACCATAGAAGATATTGGCATAACAGTCTGGCGAGTCTGTAGCCAAGAGTTTAACAGAGTGGCGACCGAAAAGAATTAGAATGTTATAGAAGAAATATCCGTTGCTGCATCCTAACCAGAACCCCGTCGATTCCGAACCAACTCAGGGCCATAGACGGAGGGGTTAACATATATGTATATATATATATAATATATTATATATATATATATATATATATATGTGTGTGTGCATGTATAGTTTTTTTTTTTGTAACCTATATATAAGCTGTAACCCTTTATGTACTTCAGTGTTCCTGAGGATGTCATTAGATGAAAGCGCTTGAGCACCATTCTGTGTTTCCTTTCCTTCGTGGTTTTATTCATCATAAATATTTTTCACGTGTTACTTTCGTGAAATAATTTTCATATATATATATATATATATATATATATATATATGTGTGTGTGTGTATATATATATAGAGCGAGAGGGTGTTTGTGTGTGTGTGTGTTAATTTTGAAAAATGTGTAATAATAATAATATATCCTTCCATTTTTTTTTATTCATTCATTTCAATAAGTAAGAAGATGATATACAAATTACGTGTAAATAAAAATAACGAAGTTGATAAAATATAAAACATTTTTTTTATATAAAAGGAAGACAAACGCTTACAGAGCGAGAAGAGGTGGATGCGAGTCTTTCAGAGAGAAAGCTTTTGACCCAAATTCCGTCTCGCCAGTTTGTGGTTTTAAAAAGCTTCGGGCTGGACCTTTCGCTGGATCTTCTCATTTACCTGGCTCCTTCAATTTTAAATAGACAGAGTCAATATTGGGATTCGATTTAATAACTGAAAGAAAGTAAATAGAACGTCGTTTAAATAATTAGTTTCTTATATTGTTAATATTGGTTTTATAATTGATTCTCTTAAAAGGAGAAAATTCATTTGCTTGAAATTTAAAAAATCCGAAATTGATTCTTTCTATATATATATATATATATATATATATATATATATATATATATAGAGAGAGAGAGAGAGAGAGAGAGAGAGAGAGAGAGAGAGAGAGAGGAATGACTAAAGAAAATACACAGGGCGATGTTTAAATAATTAACTCTTTTACTTTTTGTTGATTACCTTATATATACGGGGCTCCAATAAACCTTAGCCCCCCCGCCCATGGCCTAAACCATTAAAAGTAGAGTAAAACTAAACATACCTTACAAGAGAATTTAATCCTGCATTTAATGAGAAACAATTAAAACTTGGTGTTCCGCCATTGGCTTCCAAGACAGCCTGAATTCGCTTTGGGTAGCTTGCCAAAAGTGACGTGAATAGATCTTGATCGTTACGCAAATTTGCTAAAACAGTTTGAATGTGTTGTGTCATTGTATCCTTCGAAAATCGATTTGCTGCAGGTTCTTGAAACAAGAGACATTCAACCTTGTCCTTTATAACTGATCCAATGTGTTCACAGACGTTCAGGTCAGGAGAATTTCCTGGCCATTCTTCATTTCCAAAGAAATTGATCTCATGGTTCCGCAACAACTGTTGAGTGGCTAATGCCTTAAAGCAGGGGGCCTTATCTTGCAGAAGTGTGACCTGATCGACATCCATAACATTGTTTGGGTTTCTTAGAAAAGGAATGACATGCTGGGATAGAATAATATCACGAAAATACTGTCCATCCCAACTCTGACCATTTGGCTTCAGCACCCACATGAGCTTCTTTGCAGTGAACAAAACAAACACACCAACACAGTCTGGACTTTTTAATAATTCGCGATAATGTTCATTGTCATCGATTTCATCTGGTGTTGTGGCCCACACTCGATCATTTTGGTAGTTAGGCCGACGTGTTACGTAAACCGAAAATTCATAGGATATAGCTAAATGCATGAAATCATCCACATCCCAATCTTCAAGATAATGGGCAAACCACATTCTGTCATCGATGTTAAGTTGAGATTTTCTTGGCTTTGGAAGTTCATGCCAAGGCTTTAAACCTTGCCTATGACGGTACAGTCGAATGATCTCACCACTAACGATCTTTCCTCTCAACACTTCGATCTCTCTAGAAAGTTTAGCACAGCTGTTTTTCCGCTTACGCGTACCGCTTTCAATGATGTCCTTTGTTTCCAGAGAAAGTGACAAATTTGGGCGCCCAGATTTGGTTGTATCCATTTCACATTCATCCAAAGTTTTATTTTAATTTCTTTTGACGAAGTCCTCACTTCTTCGCAACTTTTTGGCAACCCATGAACGTGTTATAAAGGTGGCTCCAGCATCACGAGCTTCCCGAAACGTTATTGCTCGTATGCGATCTATCACACGTTGCCTCTCCGAATCACCAATTAATTGAGAAGCCATTATATTATTACTTTATTAGCTAGAGTAATTTTAATACCTGCAATAAATAATGATTATTTCTATCTGGCAACTCAGCCCTCTAAGTCAGGTGACGGAAGAATATATGGTTTAATTAAATAATGATTGCTATCAGCTTTCTAAGAGAGATGACGAGGAATATATGCAAATAAACAATGTAATCCTCAGCCTTCTAAGCCAGCTGACTGATTAAGCCAACTGGCTCTGGCTGATTAATATATGGTTTAATTAAATACATGGCGCTATCTGGCAGCTTAGCCAACTGGCTGTTTGGGACCCTATAAGAGGGCGGGGTCGGACGACGGAGTCATATGAGCTCGGCAATCAGCCGAGGAAAGACCTCTGGGTCCTCTCCTCTTCCTCTCTTCCTCTCTTGCTGTCTCTTTCTGCCCCTTTGGGGGGTGAGGCGTCCCCTTCTCCGCTAAAGATGCTCCCTTAGGTTAGGTATGCCCCTTTGGGGGGTTCAGTTTGGGGAGAAATCCGCCTCCAAGTTGCATACCCCTTGGAACCCCATTTTGGGGTTGGCAACAAAGGTTGGCGCTCCCCTTTGGAGAGATCAGCTTGGGGGATAACTCCAGGTTGCATACCCCTTGTAGCCCCATTTTGGGGTTGGCAACAAATGGGGTGCCTTGGCAGCAAAGAGGTTGGGGATTTTTTCCTTTTTTTTTACCTTTTTTTTGTAACAAAGGGGGGGTGGGGGTTGGCACTCTTGCAACATTACTTAACATTATGCAATGTTTCTGCACTCTCCCTTTTTGCGGCTATACTAGAATAGCACTTCCCCCCCCTCTCTGCACTCCTTTCCACATTTAGCCAATCTGGTAAGTTGGTATCAGGTGTGGGGTAGGTCGAACCCACATCTATTTACCTATTGGGGTATTAGTGACACACTAAATAACTTTGATAAGTGCACGAATGATTATAAGCTTAAGTACTTTATCGCGATTTTGCTTGGATTCCTTTATGTTAAAAAGATGCCGAGAGACGCGACGATGTCTAGTCCTCAGCTGTAAGTTGGGAGGGAGACTCTTCGGCATGAGATCAATTCACAGTTGAAAGTTTATATATATATATATATATATATATATATATATATATATATATATATATATATATATATATATAATTGAAGAGAACAGGGTGTTCCAAGGTAACCGGCATTTCAGGATAAAGAGTACAATCAATGCCCACGTCAACATTATGAAGATTTTATATCCAAACGTTTCGGAAGGTAAACGTCCATCATGAATGGCTAAACCAAAAATAATAACAAAGTAAAAACTAGCGAAGGACTAGTTAGACAGTTAGACAACCATATAATGAAATTAACAAGTCACAACTTACAACTTTACAAAAGTAACAGTGGAATTACAATGTGAAATTTCATAATTTTCAATTGTGAAATTTAAGATTGACGTTAGCGCTGATCATCTTTTTAATTCTCATATACTGTATATTATAAAATTGGGTAACCTTGGTTTTGCTTCCGCCCAAATTATTCATTTTGACGAAAGTCAAGCTTGATAAAGGGTATAAAGCAGTGGTTCTTAACTCCTGGGTCGCCAAGTCATTTTGATTGGGTCAAAACTATCATTTACCATTTATTTATGTTATCATCAATCATGTTACCATTAATTATTTTTGCGCCTCGGTGGTGTAGTGGTTAGCGTCGCTGACTACGAATCCATCGGCCACAGGATCCAGACCCGGTGACGGCAGGCGGCACGCAGCAAAACACAGCTGTTCATCTGTCCACACAATAAAAATTGATTGGTTGATAAATGGGTACCCTGGGTAGCTTAGTGGTTAAGACGCTGGGCTGCTGGTGGGGCATGGTTCGGATTCCACGTTAAACTGTAGGTCTAAGGTGGAGTGAAAAGCTTGATCTTCGTCAGAATGAACAATTCGGACGGAAGCAAAACCAAGGTTAACCAAACAAATGTTATTATTTATTACAAGTAAACTGTTTGAAGGCATGGGTCGCCGAGTTATCCCCGCGAACAGAATTTGGGTCGCACCCTGAAAAGGTTAAGAATTACTGGTATAAAGAAATGTTAATATTTTTTATTTGTCTTCAGTGATAATAATAATAATAATAATATACAGCTGAATTTTCATCTAGATACAGTGCATTACAGTGAATACATTGAAATCAAGAATACATAAAATACAAAACAAAAAGTTGTGAAAATGTGAATTTATCGAATATTAAAAGAAGTGAAATGAAAAAATCCTTGATTTATATTTGAACATGTCAGTATTTAGCAAGTCAAGATTTCTGGGACATAAATTTTTTATCTCAAGAATATCGATCACACCCAAACTGCTGGTCCAAATAATCGCACTATTGGTCATTCCAATCTATTTACTGTTTACTGTAAATAATACAAGTAAGTATTGTGATTATAATAATATGATTGGTAATTATCAGGCTCAAGATTTCATTGCATATACAGAGGGTTGACAAAAGTAAATAGACATCACGATGATTGTTCCCAAAAATAATTGGCAAAGTTCGTCAATGGAATGCCAGAACGGGCGTCAGCTGTACTTGATAGAAAAGGGAAAGCAGCACGATTCTAAATATATTCATTCAATAAATTTGTTTTTAGTGATTGACTTTTATTAACAAATTAAAAATTTTGTCAATCCTCTGTGTAATAATAAGAGAAAACCATAATACAAGAGAAAAGGTTCATTATTGAGCAAGAACTTTCGGTCAAAGTGACCATCTTCAGGTGTAAAGATGGTCACGAGTGGTTTTAACTGGAAGCTTGGGCTTATCTGATAGTAAGAGATTGTAGACACCAGTCAACTAGGGAATTACTCCAGGGTGGACGTTAGGCAGAAGACAGGGAGTGCTGGAACTCCCGTTTCTCCTGTCACTGTCCTCTTCAGATGATTTTTTTCAGTCTCATCTACTTTGTGAGTAGTCCATTATGCTCTCAAACACACCAGTCTCCTTCTATTCCTCATTACACATACAGTGGCTTATAAAATTACTTGGACCACCTACAGATTTGTCGTGGAATGAGATTTAGAAAACGTTTTCAAAGGATTAAGATAAGCCGTTTATGGGTATTTGCCTTTTGCGATATGTGTAGACACATGTAGTCTCACAGGAATGATTGTCATCAAGAATTGCTACCTTCTCTGGGATTTATCAAAAAAATAAAAAAATCTGGGGGTGATCCAAGTAATTTGAGCAGCCACTGTACGTGCATCTTACAAACTACACAATCTTTTCAAAATAAAAAAAAATTAGGAGTAACATTTTTTGTTTCTGACTCTTCTCTCTCTAAATGAAGGAGAGGGAGGAAGGTTTGTTGGCATTCGCCCTTGGCCCCTCCTTTCTGCATAAAAACAAACACAAAAATGCATTTTACACACTGCACAATCTAATCAAAATATATGAGTATTTAAAAAAAAAAGAAAATGGCAGCGTGAGCTTCTTATACCTTGATTTTGACTCTCCTTTTTAGGAGGGGTACATATTTGCGAACGCTCGCCCTTATCTCCCCCTACATAAAGAAAAATATTACATATTCCTTACTTTTATTGCAGGATTTTATGCCATTATTATAGTTACCATGTAATAATGTTTCATTACAATAAAACATTTAATGACGTAATTAGAGGTAAAAAATTCATTATTTCGAGTGAGTAGGATGGGCGCAAAAAGGAAGAGTGCAAGAATGTTGCAGAGATAATGATCAATGTTGCAAAGGGGAGGGGTCATGCGACAATGTTGCAAAAAAGAAAAATGCAAACAAATTATGCAATGAAGGGGGAGGGTATGCAATGAAGGGGGTGGGTTATGCAACAATTCAATGTTGCAAAGGGGGGTGGGAATGTTGCAAGAGCAACAAGGGGTTATGAAACTTGGAGGCGGAGTTATCCTCCAAGAGAAAGAGAGGAGAGAGAGGAAGAGAGGTGTTCACCTGGCAGGAGCCAAGTGCATATGAGGACTTCAGCCGATCGCCCGCTGTCTTATAAGGTTAAATCAGCCAGTTGGCTTAATCAGCCAGTGCCAACGGGCGCCATCAGCCAGTTGGCGTATCTGGCTGAATTGCCAGGTTGTGCTATTTTTTTAATTAAATCATATATTATTGACAGTTGGCTTAGAAGGCGTAAATGGCTTGATCAGGTTGAGTTGCCAGATTGTACTATTTGTTTAATTAATTCTTAACAGTTGGCTTAGAAATCCATCAGTCGGTTTAGAAGGCGTAACCAGCCATTTGGTATAATTAATTATCGTTTACAACCAAAAGAATTAAATAAAACAACATTACATCATTCTGTTTATTTAGACAAAATATTGGAAATATATAGGAAATAAATATACATTGGAATGATATAAAAAAATTAAAAATAATAATAGTATAAGAAATATGAACGAGGAGTATGTATGTAATCAAAAAATATAACCGTCAATATAACAGTACAGGAGAAATATATATATATATACAATTATATTATGGAAATATATAGGAAATGAATATACATTGAAATGATCAAAAAACAAAATAAAAAAATAAAAAATAAGAAATACAAAACGTATAACCATCAATATAGCAGTACAGGAGAAATATATATACACACAATTATGTTACATATATTGAAAATAAATACATTCATTTTGTTTTTGTTTTACTCCGCAAAACACTAAACTCACACGTAGTCGAGTCTACAAACACATCGTTATTGCTTTGCATTACACAGTATACGCGGTTTAATATTATTTCGCCGCTCAAGGTATAGGGAAACCTCTACTCTATATAAAGGGCCTTCATATCGTTCAGTACTATTTTTGTGCCCACTTTACATCCGGTTGGTAAGTTATCTTTAAATACGTCCAGAATACAATCAAAAGCACGCAAAAGAGGTCATAGTTAGCCACAACGTCATTATTAAATACAAGTTTATAAACACGCCTTTCCAATCGGGGGTTTATTTCTACCGACCCGAGCTTTTCAATCGTGAACTCTTCTTCACACTGCATAGCGACAGTTGAAATAATCTTCTAAGTCGTTACGACAGCTGCTCATTATATAAAGAAATAGTTCTTCAGGGTGAACGGTGTAGGTGAGCTCAGCCCTGTACTGCTCAAGTGATTTGTACCAAGATCATGATATTTCAAAGAGTCTAAACTTTTTAAATAAGCGTCCAGCTCTAGACCATTCTCACCTTGTTCAGCCCTACACTCGGTAAACTCATCGAGCAGAGCGGTGTATGCGTATTCAAGAACCGTATCAAAATAAAGCACGTGTTGTTTCTTTTACTTCACGGTATATGTAAGCTTTTATAAAGTGTAGTCCTACAACATAGTTCAATACATCACTTGTCCCACGAAATCCTACAATGCTCTCACGAGAATAGCCATAGAGTATTTGTCCATCTTGCTCCTTCGCACGATTCAATATAGCCTTAAAAGCATCAAAGGAGGGTGGAATAGGGAGTTTTTCAGTATCCACCACATCTTGACACTTTGCAGAATACCACTTCATAAACGTCGAACACGCAATATTAAAGGTAGCCATTACTATTTTCTGTCTACGCGGGAGAATAAACGTCTGAAGTACAGGAATTACTG
Source organism: Bathynomus jamesi (assembly GCA_023014485.1). NCBI lineage: Eukaryota > Metazoa > Arthropoda > Malacostraca > Isopoda > Cirolanidae > Bathynomus > Bathynomus jamesi. The sequence goes on along the minus strand of JAJOZX010003512.1, from coordinate 115,829 downwards.
AGCACGCAGAGAAACCCAGGTAGTTAGCAGGAGTCACGTCTTCAATCATACAGGTGGGCGGAGCTTCGAACTTTCTCCTGTATACACGCTGGGCGGAGCTTAGAACTTTCTCCTGTGTACACACACACACACACATACACACACATACACAAAGGAGAAATTGAAACGCTAATTGAAACACGATTTATCTAATAAACGAAATATTCAAGGTGTGTATATATATTTACAAATACGTGTAATAAATAAGTTAACAATAGACACATCAAAGATTATATTCAAGAGATATATATATATATATATATATATATATATATAGTGGACCTAGTTTTAACCGTTTAAGGTGATAATGATTTAATTGTATGCAATGATTAATTGTGCAATGACTGATTGCTTATTAATGAAAGGCTGGGTTAATAATTTATGTGTATACAGTATCACCGATTGGAATGAATGGTTATTTGATTAGGCCCACCATACTATTGGAAGTGACAAAATGGCAGCGAGGTCACCAGCTTGGTTTACACCCAAGCAAATTAATATTAAGGTTATAAAAGACACCTTATGTTTTTGTGTAGTTTAATTAAGAAAATATTTATATTAATTTTCACAGTGAAAATACAATGGAAAGACTGACTAGAAAACTTAACAATTCGATAATGACCTTTGAAATGCGCTCGTTTATGTGAGGCTTAATGGTGTACAAAATGGGACACAACCTGAAATATGAGGCTTAGTGAATACAAAAATAATGCATGTACGTAATAATATAACAAATAGGTTATGTAGTACACTGATTAGGGAAGCTACAGATTATGCATAAATGATCTGTGAAAGAGGCCTATTGATGACACAGAAAGCGCGTACGTTTTGGTACACTGAATAGAATAAGTCTCGGTACTTTATTTTATTGTGAAAATAAAGCCGTTATTTATTCACTGTGGTATAACAAAGAACTAACGGTAATTAATTGATAGTTTACGTTACGCTTATAACATAGACCTAGCTAATAAGATGAAATGTTAATAGCTTAATTGACACGTATAAATAATACTCATCGATGGTATGTAAATGGCATGCAACATATAACATTGAATGGGCCTAGTAAATGATATAAAGAATGCACGTGCGTTTGGTACATCTAATGGAAAACATGACACTCTGATTAAGTAGGCTAGATGATTGAATGGGCCTAGCAATGATATAAAGAATGCCCGTGCGTTTGGGATAGGCCTAAGGATAGTTGAGGGAAATACACACTGTATATGAATTAGGCCTGCAGTAGAGAACTTATTTATCGCACAAATACAATAGTGAACACAACAGCGGATGATGTGAATTACAGGTTCTGAAGGACACTTGAATTAGGAAAATGGTCTACTGCGTTATTAACGGAGTCAATTGGAACGTTTAATTACTCACTTTGGGAGAGTAGCCTGCTGTTCGGCGGTAGGCTAATGTAGGCTTCAAGAGTACTTAGAATATGATGTACTTAGCTTACCCGGACGATGTAACGCTGTGGAAGGGTGTTGAGAAGGAAACTAATACCGTGAGTGTCGTTGATCGTCCTCTGGAAGCTGGTCGCTCACGCGTTGGTCGCGTCGTGGATTAGGCCTTTTTGCGAAGGAGATGTAGGCCCGGTTGTGGTTGTCTCTTGGAAGTTTGTTCCGTAGGTCAAGGTATGATGGGCCTAATGGAGTCTCGTAGACGACCGTTCTTCGTAAAGCGGTAAAAGCTGACCAGATGTGGAGTGATTTGGGCTTGTAGCTTTCGCCGTCGAGTCACGCAATGTGTCCACCTTGAGGATGCTTCTCGTAGCGTTGCAACCTTGCCGGTGCTCTCGAAGATGCTTGATAACCGGTTTATGCGGTAATGAAGAGACCAAGGGGAATTCCTGATGCCGTTGGGGTTTGCTGCGGCAGTATTGGTGGATCACTTCCAATGATGCTTCGTTTCTTGAATGTGGTGTTGAAGTGAGCCTTGGTCTTGAGCCGGTTAAAGCTGATGAGGGGTGACACGTACAGAGTAGTCGAACGAAATGGAAGCGCTAACGAAGTGAGAGGAGTGAGAGTGGGTGCTCGCTTTTATACGTAGTTCCTGTGACGTAGACTTCACCAAATCTTAAGAAGACGCTTTGTGAGCGCGTCCTTTAGTTGATAAGGATTTGCGTTCGCGCCCTGGGGAAGAAACAGACTCTCCATTGTTTGACTCTTGCCCACGTGTGTTTTCCAAGTTCTTTGATGATAGCGTGGAAGTAAAGGATCTGTCTATTTGTTGGTCTATTTCTTGTCGATCCGCTACAAGTAGTTCCCTCTCAGAGACGAAGGAACGATGATAAAAGGATCACCATTTCGGGGCGAAACTGACGCGGCCGCTCCGAGTACGGACACCAGTTCGTGTGTCTGGCGGTGTTTCGTTGGCGGGAGGGCGCGAGGCATCTTCCTGGGTTGGGGAAATGGGGAGAATTGTGTCTGCTGTAGTCGGTTGTGGGGAACTGTTGGGGAAATTGCGTCGTCCTCGAGGTACGCCGGCTTTAGGCGGTCGATTGACACTACGTCCTTGCGTCCCGCACGGTCGAGGATGAAAGTTTTGTCACCCCTCCGCAGCACTGGAAAAGGCCCATCGTATGGATGTTGTAGGGGAGGACGGATGGTGTCGTTTCTGACGAAGACGTGGGTGCAGGAGGACAACCGGGCGGGGACAAAAATGCGACGAGCAGTGGGATGACGCGGGGAAACCGGACGAAAATTGCGCATGGTCGTCCTTAAGGCGTCGGCGTACGTGCTGCCGTCCACCGAAGGATGTGCTCCTGACGAAGTGAAGAATTCGCCGGGTAGCCGCAGAGGAGTACCGTACACCAATTCGGCCGATGTACATTGCAGGTCATCCTTGAGCGCTGCCCGAATTCCCAGGAGGACAAGGGGAAGGGCGTCGGTCCAACGTGGGCCGGTGGTGGTCATCCTGAGGGACGCCTTCAGGTGACGGTGTAGTCGCTCGACGAGGCCATTGGCCATGGGCCTATATGCTGTAGTCCGAATCCGGGAACAACCTAAAATTTGTGTCAGGCTCTTCCACAGGGCGGATTCGAATTGCCGACCACGGTCAGTAGTGATTGTTGATGGGACTCCAAAACGGGACACCCAACCACTGACGAAAGCGCGGGCGGCGGATTCAGCCGTGATGTCCTTTATAGGGATCGCCTCAGGCCAACGCGTGAATCGATCGACGCAGGTGAGGAGGTACGTGTAACCTTCTGAGTGTGGAAATGGGCCGACGAGGTCCAGATGTACGTGATCGAAACGTGCGTCGGGGGGACGAAAAACAGCTAAAGGTGCCGTCGTGTGACGTTGAATTTTTGCTTTCTGGCACTTTATGCAAGCTTGGGCCCAACGTCTGACGTCACGGTTGATGCTGGGCCAGACGAAACGAGAGGTGACGAGAGCCTGAGACGCGCGAATTCCGGGGTGAGAAAGAGAATGAAGCCTATTAAAAATTTCGCGTCGGAATTTCTCGGGGACGAAAGGACGGTATGATCCTGTAGAAACGTCGACCGTGAGGGTCCGTGAGGAAGAAGGCAGTGGAATCTCTTCCAGTTGTAACGACGTGGATGCACTACTGAGCTGCTGCAGTTCATCGTCTCCTCGTTGAGCTTCTGCTATGGCTTCGTAGTCGATGACGTCACCGCTGGCGGGAACAAGGGACGCGTTAATCGTGACTCGCGATAGAGCGTCCGCTGCGGTATTTGCGTGGCCTTTTATGTGCCGAAGATCGCCAGTGAATTGTGAGACGTAGTCCAAGTGTCTCATTTCCCTGGGGGAATACCGGTCGGATTGGGAATTGATGGCAAACGTAAGCGGACGATGATCCGTGTATATAATGAATTCTCTTCCCTCTAAGTAGTGGCGGAAGTGTTTGGTCGCCAGATAAACCGCAAGCAATTCTCGACCGAAAGTGCTATATCTGGTTTCCGTTGGTTTGAATGCGCGTGAGAAAAAGGCTAAGGGCTGCCAACCATCTCCTGACGCTTGTTGTAACACGGCGCCTGCCGCAGTGTCAGAAGCATCCACGACGAGGCTGATTTCTGCGTCAGGATGAGGGTGAGACAGCTGGGTCGCATCAATGAGGGCTGACTTAGCCGACTCGAACGCTCGCTGGGCCTCTTCAGGCCATGGAATTGACGTAGAGGATCCCCTCCTGCAGGGGCGCAGCAGGGCATGCAAAGGGCGGAGGAGGTGCGCGCAATGGGGAATGAATCTGCGATAAAAGTTTATCATACCTAAAAATTCCCGCAGTTTTCTTTGCGTGGTAGGGGGGGGAAATTCCTTAATGACGTCAACCTTATGGGGGTTGGGGGAGATACCGTTGCCTGTAATTTGATGACCGAGGAACTGCAGTTCGGGGACGCCAAACTGGCACTTGCTGGGGTTGATGACGACTCCATACTCATCGAGTCGAGCGAAAACCTGCCGAAGGTGTTTGGCATGTTCCACTTCATCGCTGCTGGCGATGAGGAGGTCGTCTATGTAGGCAAAACAGAAGGGGAGACTCCGAAGGACGTCGTCGATAAATCTCTGAAAAGTCTGTGCCGCGTTCCGGAGGCCGAAAGGCATGCGGATGTATTCGAAAAGCCCAAAGGGCGTTATTATCGCGGTTTTGGGAACGTCCTCTGGGGCTACCGGGATTTGATGGTAGGCCCTGACGAGGTCCAGTTTGGAGAAAACCTTACACCCAGAGAGATTGGCGGCAAAATCGTGCAGAAGGGGGGGAGGGTAGCGGTCGGGCACTGTGCAAGTGTTGAGCGCCCTGTAATCGCCCACAGGACGCCAGTCGCCCTCAGTCTTCTTGGGGACCATGTGTAACGGTGCGGCCCAAGGGCTTTTGGAAGGCCGGACGATTCCTAGTTCGATCATGTGTTCGAACTCTGCCTTTGCGATGCGCAGACGGTCCGGAGCCAAACGTCGAGGACGAGCATTCTTCGGGGGTCCTGCAGTCTGAATATAATGGAGTACATTATGCTTCACTGGCACCTCGCGGTTGCAAGGGCGTGTCACCGATGGAAACTCAGCCAGTAGTGTACCGTACGGTGACTCAGGGCGAGCCACCGAATATACTGGCGGAGGCGCTGACGTACGGGAGAAAACGCCTTGCACGCTGAGGCTGGTCTTGTGGTCGATGAGTCTCCGGCGTCTAACGTCCACTCCTAAGTCGTAATGCTGCAGAAAATCTGCACCTAAGATTGGCTGTTGCACGTCGGCGATGAGAAAAACCCAACGGAAGGTTCTCCTAAGTCCGAGGTTGAGGGTAAGGGATTTTTGACCGAATGTTTGAATGGGAGTCGAGTTCACCGCGTGTAATTCAGTCTCCCAACTGGGATGTAACCGCTCTTGTGGGGAGGGGGGGAGGAGACTGACTTGGGCGCCGGTATCGACCAAGAAACGTATCTTGGAATGGGCGTCTGTGACGAAGAATAGGCGGACGCCGTGGAAGCCTTGAGCATGAGACGCCGTTAATGCTCGGCTGATACGTTTCCCGCCCGAAGACAGGGGGCCGTGCATTTCCGGGCTTGACCGCCGAATGTCCTGTGGTACCAGCATACGCCCGGTTCGTCGTTGGAAACGGGGGTGCGGGAACGGGAACGGGGTCGTGAGTTGCGGTGCTGGGGTCGCGTGATCTGCTTCGTTCACGCGTTTGCAACTCGCGTACATCGCGAAAAAGACCTTCTACCATGGTGGCCAACTTCGCGACAGTCTCCACCAAGTTGTTGTCGGGCGCGGTTGGGGGAGGGGGTGGTGAGGCGACTCCGGCACTTGTGGCGTTTCTATGTCCAAAACCCTGTCTGCTATATCCGCCAGGTCCTTCAACGAGGTGTCTGGTTTCGTCACCACCAGCACTCGTTGGACCTGCGGTGGTAGGCGTTGTATGAAAAGTTGGCGGAAGAATGAGTGCTCAATAACATGGGCTGAATCCCCCAGGAGCTGCTGCATGTGTCGCAGGAACTGCGACGGGGATCTGTCGCCAAGCTCTTCGGTCGCGAGTAATCTCCGGAGGCGATTTTGCTCTGACATGGCCGTTCGCTCCAAAACGGCGGTTTTCAACGTCTCATAGGGTTTTCTAGGGGCCTCTTGGCGAGAATGTCTCGCACCTCGCAAGCGACCTCTGGTGTGAGTTGCGAGGCTACGATGTTAAACTTGGCCTCGCTTCTTGTTATGTTCTGGGACTCGAAATGGTATTCCACCTGTAAGAACCATGTGCGGGGATCCGCGGGCCAAAAAGTGGGGATTCTGTTGGAACCGCCGTTAGTGTGGGATGTAGTGGCGTTGTTGTTTTCCTGCTGCATATTTTTCGCGCGAAAACGTGTTATCATGTGCCAAAAGAGATTAACCGTAAATGTATTTGTGGCCTAATGTGTACGGGAAAATAACACCAGTCACAGATGTAGATAGGCCTATTGACGCGCCGTATATGTTGTACCGTGTATAAATTTAAATATTTGACATCACCGCTATTTTGTTAATGCAATAAAAGAATACTTAAATTTAAGAAAATGTCCCTAACCACTAAACAACAGGTTCACTGTGAAAATTAACTTTAAATTACTTCGAGTCACTCCGGGGTACACCAATTTATAGTGGACCTAGTTTTAACCGTTTAAGGTGATAATGATTTAATTGTATGCAATGATTAATTGATGCAATGACTGATTGCTTATTAATGAAAGGCTGGGTTAATAATTTATTGTTATGAGTATCACCGATTGGAATAATTGGTTATTTGATTAGGCCCACCATACTATTGGAAGTGACAGGAAATGGCAGCGAGGTCACCAGCTTGGTTTCACCCAAGCAAATTAATATTAAGGTTATGAAAGACACCTTATGTTTTTGTGTAGTTTAATTAAGAAAATATTTATATTAATTTTCACAGTGAAAATACAATGGAAAGACTGACTAGAAAGCTTAACAATTCGATAATGACCTTTGAAATGCGCTCGTTTATGTGAGGCTTAATGGTATACAAAATGGGACACAACCTGAAATATGAGGCTTAGTGAATACAAAAATAATGCATGTACGTAATAATATAACAAATAGGTTATGTAATACACTGATTAGGGAAGCTACAGATTATGCATAAATGATCTGTGAAAGAGGCCTATTAATGACACAGAAAGCGCGTACGTTTTGGTACACTGAATAGAATAAGTCTCGGTACTTTATTTTATTGTGAAAATAAAGCCGTTATTTATTCACTGTGGTATAACAAAGAACTAACGGTAATTAATTGATAGTTTACGTTACGCTTATAACATAGACTAGCTAATAAGATGAAATGTTAATAGCTTAATTGACACGTATAAATAATACTCATCGATGGTATGTAAATGGCATGCAACATAGAACATTGAATGGGCCTAGTAAATGATATAAAGAATGCACGTGCGTTTGGTACATTAATGGAAAACATGACACTCTGATTAAGTAGGCTAGATGATTGAATGGGCCTAGCAATGATATAAAGAATGCCCGTGCGTTTGGGATAGGCCTAAGGATAGTTGAGGGAAATATACACTGTATATGAATTAGGCCTGCAGTAGAGAACTTATTTATCGCACAAATACAATAGTGAACACAACAGCGGATGATGTGAATTACAGGTTCTGAAGGACACTTGAATTAGGAAAATGGTCTACTGCGTTATTAACGAGAGTCAATTGGAACGTTTAATTACTCACTTTGGGAGAGTAGCCTGCTGTTCGGCGGTAGGCTAATGTAGGCTTCAAGAGTACTTAGAATATGATGTACTTAGCTTACCCGGACGATGTAACGCTGTGAAGGAGTGTTGAGAAGGAAACTAATACCGTGAGTGTCGTTGATCGTCCTCTGGAAGCTGGTCGCTCACGCGTTGGTCGCGTCGTGGATTAGGCCTTTTTGCGAAGGAGATGTAGGCCCGGTTGTGGTTGTCTCTTGGAAGTTTGTTCCGTAGTCAAGGTATGATGGGCCTAATGGAGTCTCGTAGACGACCGTTCTTCGTAAAGCGGTAAAAGCTGACCAGATGTGGAGTGATTTGGGCTTGTAGCTTTCGCCGTCGAGTCACGCAATGTGTCCACCTTGAGGATGCTTCTCGTAGCGTTGCAACCTTGCCGGTGCTCTCGAAGATGCTTGATAACCGGTTTATGCGGTAATGAAGAGACCAAGGGGAATTCCTGATGCCGTTGGGGTTTGCTGCGGCAGTATTGGTGGATCACTTCCAATGATGCTTCGTTTCTTGAATGTGGTGTTGAAGTGAGCCTTGGTCTTGAGCCGGTTAAAGCTGATGAGGGGTGACCACGTAGAGAGTAGTCGAACGAAATGGAAGCGCTAACGAAGTGAGGAGTGAGAGTGGGTGCTCGCTTTTATACGTAGTTCCTGTGACGTAGGACTTCACCAAATCTTAAGAAGACGCTTTGTGAGCGCGTCCTTTAGTTGATAAGGATTTGCGTTCGCGCCCTGGGGAAGAAACAGACTCTCCATTGTTTGACTCTTGCCCACGTGTGTTTTCCAAGTTCTTTGATGATAGCGTGGAAGTAAAGGATCTGTCTATTTGTTGGTCTATTTCTTGTCGATCCGCTACATATATATATATATATATATATATATATATATATCAGTGGCGACTCCAGCTCTTCAAGACTACTCGGGCTCTTTTTAAATTTTCAAGTCTACATATGAGCCGACATTTAAATGCATGACAATAACAAGATTATCAATAAAATAAATAAATACATACCTCGGTAAAAAAAATTACTTGAATTTTATTTACTTGAACATAAAGTCCAAGCGTTTTGGTTTTAAAGCAAATTCCTTTAATATTCGGTCATGTAATTCCTTTTTGCTTTCTAAATCAATAAGTATTTCTTTTTCAATTGAAATCCTAGCCAGGGACGAGAGCCGTTCTTGAGCCATTGTGTTTCTTAAATATGATCTAATTCGATCAAGAACGGAGAAACTTCTTTCATTTGAAACAGAAGTTACAGGTATGGTAAGAAGGAGCTGAATCAGCTTTGTGGTTTCCGACATCGCAGACAATAATCCTAGTTCGTGAAAGACTTCTAAAATTTCATTTGCAGATTTGCATTTTCTAAAGTCACTGTCACGATAAAGATATTTCAATTCGTTAACTAAGGATTTGGAGTCAATTACATTTGGATTTTTGTTTGTAAAGCATTAAGATGATGCATTGGAAAATTTTCAGCAAATTCTGGAAATTGGTCACATCAATCAACTCAAAGAACGCAAACTCCCGAATGCAATCAAATCGTTCCCTCATTGACATTAGTATAATGTCAATTATTTTGAAATATATTGCTTTATAGTTCATTTGTTTGCCTCTAGCTCTTTTTCTCGGGAGAAGGCAGGTCTTTGGATTGTTCGAAGTCTGGCATTGTTTCTTGAAAAACTTATTATATTCTTTATCAGTACGAGCGCACTCAATAAATCAATAAAGTCATTTACTTTCTGTTGCGCAAACTTCATGTCAAGCTGCTTGCATTGCGGAAGATCAAATAGTTTTTCGGCTTGTGACAACATATTTTCAAAGCAGTTAATAAAAACAGAAAAGTGAAATCATGCAATTTTATAAGTAGATTAATTATCAGTTTGATTAAGAGTATCTTCATCCCATCTTGCACCGTCATCTAAAATCTTTTGAAATGCATTTTTCAGAGTTTCATGCTGCCTTTTTATTGCTGACACGGTTCTAGATCTATAGCACCACCTTGTTTCACAAAGTGATGGAATGCTGATATTAAGCTCTCTAAATACAGCTTTTCGTTTCGTACTTGAAGAAGCAAATTTACTGAAAGCACGTACATTGGAAAAGAACATTTTAGCCCCGTTAACTTTCTCTGACACTTTACTTAACGCTGAATTTAACTTATGTGCATAGCAATGAATAAAATAGCCGAATTTAAAGCTTTTTTCTCTCAGGCAGTTGAAGGCACGCTTATCGAAATATAAAAAGTTACCATGTATCGCCAGAATTAAAAATTGTGCCTCTACAAGGCCGAAGGATATAAGCCCGAGTTGAAATGTTTTTTTCTTTATGAAAAAAAATGAATAGGAAGAAAAACATATTTTATTTAATGAGAATTAGAAGAAGGACTATTATGTAACCGTATGCAAGCAAATAATTATTCATTAAAAGAACTTTAAATATACGATATTACTTATACTTTCTCGGGCGTAATGTCTTGCGCCCGAGTGAAGGATCTTGAAAGATTACACGAAAACTTAATGTGTCAATACAGTTTTTTATAGGTAGTAAGGGTATCTAAATGCGCTCAAAATTTGCTTGCGTGACGAAGGCTAGACAGAAAAATAGTAACATACTACCAGCCAAAAACCACTTTTACAATTTGTATTTAAAACTTTTTTAAAACTTAAATCTATAAACACAATTTTATCTCTCATGCTTCTCCTTGCCCCTTGCCTCTCGGGCTCAGCCCGAGAAGCCAGAGTGCAGGAGTCGCCACTGATATATATATATATATTTACAAATACGTGTAATAAATAAGTTAACAATAGACACAGCAAAGATTATGGTATCCAAAGGGTACGGTATCATATGTACCAGGTACCTGGTAAAGTTTACTATAGGTGTTACGGCACACCTTTGTACCCCTAAGTTCTTTCACGTCCCCCAGCTTCTGCGCCCGAAAATTGTGGGTGCCTACAGTTAGTTGGGGCGGCCGGTCGCCCTCATCATCATCATCATCCAAGCACACTAGATCCTTCAACGATTCAAAGTTAACGACCCGCCGATTCGCCTGGTTGAGCGTGACACCCTTTGCCTTTACGATATATTTCATATCCTCCCCCACCCTCACCCGTACCCCATAAGTTTTTGGCCCTGTTGAGAAAAAAGAGTCGGCGGCGTATGCGGTCTCCATACTCATCCTTGATCTCATCAGTCAACTCACCGAGGAATTCACCAATAGGAGGCATGTATTCACCCTCCCTCTCTGTGAATATCACACTATCTGTATCAGCGTACAATACCCTCCGCCCAAGAGAATGCAATAGGCCCCAAAGTTTGATACGTGCGTAGGCCGTTGTGAAGCTGGCTACAGGTATGTTTGTAACTCGTGAGGTATCTGTGGCCAATTCGGTATTGTTGTACTTTATTATGTAAGTATTACCTACATTCATGATCTCCATGACCTCTTTATCGGGAGCGTTGGCATAATCCCAGACTTCACTTTAACTTTGTGCCAAATGAACGTTACCTTTGCCAGTATTCTGTGCAAATTTTCCCCAAAGACTGTTTAGACACAACTTTGCACTAAAGCGCTTGACAGGGTTCTTTACAATTTGGGAACGGTCAAGCTGTATACCTTCACGGTCACGGTAACGCTGAATATAGGTCGACTTTTCATTTTCGGTATCAACTCCTCGTGGATAACCTGATGCTTCGCCCTTATCTTTCAAAAAAGCGTTATACAGGGTGGGGCACGGGAACCAAGTGTTTTTGGAATAATCAGGAAAATGATATTTATTTTTGTAAAGAAAATATATTGGTAGAACAACATTCGTAAGAACATAGCATTTCATGTCATAATAATCATGTACCGAAAATTATATCTGGCATATGATGTCCTTGGCCGTCGACGCATTGTTGAAGGCGTTTACGAAAATTGGCCTCCACTCTTCCCAGCAGGTCTCTGTTGATTTGGATGATTTGTTGACGGATCGCTTCCTTCAATGCATCTAATGTACGGGGCTTGTCCTCGTAGACACGTGACTTGAGGTACCCCCATAGAAAGAAGTCACATGTGGACAAGTCAGGGGACCGAGGGGGCCATGCAATGCCACCAAATCTCGAAATGAGATGGTTGGGAAACAGGGGGCGAAGAACAGCCATTGACGCTCTGGCGGTGTGTGGCGTGGCCCCATCTTGCTGAAACCACAAATGTCGACGAGCAATACGCCTTCTTCGTAACTCAGGGATGAAAAAGGTGTCACCATCTCAATGTAACGCCCAGATGTTATGGTAACGGTAACCCCATTTTGTTCGAAGAAATAGGGACCGATGACGCCAAACTTTCCCACCGCGCACCAAACTGTAACCTTAGGCTATGCAGCGGTTTTTCATGGAGTTGTCGCGGATTTTCAGCAGCCCAATACCGACAGTTTGATTGTTGACGGCCCCATTAAGGTGGAAATGGGCTTCATCACTCATTACCACCATCATGTTTTCATTCTGCTCATAAAGTGCAAGCATTTCCTGTGCAAAATTCAGTCGTTGGGGGCAATCGTTTACATTCAATTCCTGCACCATCGCTAACTTGTATGGGTGAAAATGTAATTCTTCATGCAAAATCCGTCTAACAGTACGATTGCTGATTCCGAGTGCAGCTGAATGTCTCCGAGCAGAGCGGCCTGGGCTTTGCAACATCGCTTGTCTGACCCTTTCAACGTTCTCTGGAGTACGCACAGTGCGTTGCGGCCCCTTCGTTTGTTTTCATTATTGAGCCTCCTGTTCGAAGATTGTTAACCCAACGTAAGATTGTGTCACGAGCGGGAACAGAGTCATTTCGATGAATGTTGAATCTGCGGCGAAACGCACGCTGAACTGCTGTCACTGACTCGCCACTCCTAACAAAATGATCATACGCGAACATGCGGTGTTCTAACGTCCACTGCTCCATGATGGCACCTGAAAGATAAAGGTGAGTGTTAGTTTAAGTTAAATGCTATGAACCCAGGAATGGAATGCTACCTACCGCACGCCCCTCCCATTCCTAATGGCCGATTACTAGCTATTCAAAAAACACTTGATTCCCGTGCCCCACCCTGTATATGGCGTGAAAAGGTTGGGTATCTTCTGAAACCTCCACACCTCATGTATCTTCAATGTGCTGTAGCCATGGCGTACAGCTAGATCCAGTTCTGGACTTGTATATACAGTATATACACCTCTAATCTTACGCTAGTGGGGTGTATGGACATAATCACCATTGTTCTCTTCTGCGCATTTCACGCACAAGGGAAACATGAGCATGTGATCGATAACGACGGGTAAGATCGGCATCCATAAATTGCGAGGGGGGAGCACGTCTACGAAAGAAAGGCCGAAATAGTACCCGTTCAAATTTGTTGAGAACACCTCGATGGTAAGTAGGTCAGGCCCCACCAGTTTCTCAGGTGCTCCTACGGGATATGGATTGTTCTTCATCACGTAGGGGTATAAAGAACAGAAGTCGTAGTAATGGAGTTTCACACTCTCCGTAAGCGGAAAGTATAGCTTGAAGAGATTTGTACGCTCTCCGAACAAGTTATCACCGCATTTGAGAGGATCCAGCACCATTGAACGTTTGATCGTGTTTATTTCTTCACGGTACTGTCCATCTGTCTCCATCCGTGCATCATGCTCATGCTCCCACAAGACTTTGTGAGTGAACTGGGAGCCTATAAGTTGATCGCGGGTGCGGGTCCACGCAAGACAGTCGGCAGGAGATCTACCGTGGATATCTCCTACGATTCCACACTCAGGACGGGGCATCCGTGCCACCAGCAACCCTTAAAGGAGTACACAATCTTCTCACCAGTGACACGGTTTTCACTTAGACCATCAACCCAAAAAACACCACCATTAACCTTAATGGGTACTTCACCCGTGTTGCAGGCATGCTTTGTATATACCCCATAGGTATATGTAGGTGTATGAGCCAGTAAATAGCCTTGTACCCATAACTGCGGGGATTGTTTCTGTGAATAACGGCTAAGGTGTCTTTTGGCATGAAGTTATTCTTGAACACCGTAAAACATAATGAGGCGATGGTGGTTGCGACTTGCAACGGATCGCATTTGAAACGGCCTATGCACATCCTTCTAAAGGCCTGGAAACATACTCTAAGCACGCGTACATCATTCACGCAATAACGCTCACATTCATCAGCTATATTATAAGGATTACATTCATTAAAACTGTCGTAGTATCGGTCAAAATCTTCACGTTCATCTGTACTCATACATTCATGGTTAAAGTAATGTTTGGGTGGAGGTAGTCCTACGTAATTTAAAGTTTCGCTAGTGAGGAATGTGTAAGGGAAATATCCTTTTGAAACTTCAGCAGCTACACCCATCACTTTGGGTAGCTTTGCTAATTTACAAGGTGTGAATAATAAAGTGTCTTTAAACTGTACATTACCTCTTATTTGCATCTGTATTAGCTTGTTTCCTCTTTTCAAGGGATCACCTGTAAATATCTCAGATGACTCGTGCTCAAGCAACTCCTTATAAAGGAACTGTGTGTCAAATTTTGCCCCGTTATGGGCGAGAATATACTCAGTCATTTTTTTGAGCTTGTCCGCTAAATTGAAAATATAGGACACAAAGAGTTTCACAGTGCTATCGTGGGTATTCTTTTTAAAAACGTTTGTCCGTTTACCACATCTGTGGCACTCGTCACACTCGATCTCCATACACTCATCACAGATAGTCTGGCTTACAAGTAAATGCGGAATAACCTCTTTGGTTTCAGCATTCGTATATGTTTCTATATCGTAGTACACAGTTTTACAAGAGCTGTTTTTATGCTTGGCATCTTTCATATAATATACATGCTTTATCCCAACCGCCTTATATTTCTCATGGCATGTAGAACTGTGGCACTCGTCACACTCGATCTCCATACACTCATCACAGATAGTTTGGCTTACAAGTAAATGCGGAATAACCTCTTTGGTTTCAGCATTCGTATATGTTTCTATATCGTAGTACACAGTTTTACAAGAGCTGTTTTTATGCTTGGCATCTTTCATATAATATACATGCTTTATCCCAACCGCCTTATATTTCTCATGGCATGTAGAACAGTGAATTTCATTACATTTATGCTTGAAATTCCTCCAATTATCCATCATATGAAACATACCATATTCACAGATTCTCATTTTTCTGCACGTGCCAATTGATTTATGGAGCTCAAAACAGTTATTAAAAAATGTGCGTCTACACACATCACAATCCCTCTTCTCAGCTTCAACTACACGGCTTTCACATTTGGAACTTTTACACTGCTCACATACCATGTGACAATCTTTACAATGTTTCACTATATCATCCGCAAACTCGATACACCCCTTACACAAATCATGATGTCGTCCATATTTTCGACTTTTATCATAACTTGCGTAAAGGCTACTTATATTACGGATGGGGAGATACGTTGTTCCTGACAGTCCTAAAACAAGTAGGGGTCTTGTACGATATCTCACACAGCTTTTAAAAACATACACAGTTCTACGACGATCATCCATTCCAAATACAACTATACGAATATTCATTTCCTGTTCTACCCTTCTCAGTTCCTCAGGACCCATATTACAGTCAAACTCGAATTTACAGTCTACAGCTAGTTTACGGGGACGCTCCACTACCGTGCAACCAAATTTTTTGGATCCGTGTATTTAGTACAGTAAACATACTAGCTAATACTACTGCTATAAAGCCGGAACAACGATCGACGTTTATATGCCGTCTATAAATAGCCGGATAATTGAAGTTAAGAGTATAAAGTGGCACTATGTACCGCAACACGGAATACACGGTCAATATTTACCGTGAAGTTGTCCATATTGAAGGCTATACTACTTTGAGAGGACTGCATTATATGGCCTAATATATACTCTATATCTTCAGCTGCCAAACGTCTGAAAGGTATTACTACCCAAAAATCATCTACATCTCCGTCATCTGACCCGAATCCGAAGGACAGCCTCGTCTTGACTTCACGTTCGTCGCGGTTCTGAAGGGAAACTCTACAATACTTTCAACTATGCGGCGTAGTCCGTGTTCAATACCATTGCTATACACGGATCTAGGATCAACCCTGACTATATACCGATTTCTAGTCAAGGCTGGGGTGGGGTAGCGGTGCGCACCAACTCGAATGTTATGCCATCCTCAACAGAGTGAGAAGCTGCTGTGGAGGATGTACCCGGAATTGAATAAGGGGGTATATTTGCGGAAGGAACCATTGTGGGGTTTATGTCATAAGATGTAGAGGGTTGGGGCTCTATTACTGGTGGTCTAACAACCGGTGCAATCCTGGAACGCTTTATACCTGATGTGGTGGGTTCTTCATCGGGCCTCCGCTTTGAACTGGCGCTTGCTACAGGTATCGCTGGTGAGGTTTCGTAGCGGGGGTGGATTCTGTGATCACAACTACGCTTTCGTCAGGGTCATCTGTAATATCGATGATGGGATGTTGTACCTCATCGTCATTCACGGTTCTGTGGGAGAAGCGAAAAGCAAGACTATAGAATATAATGGTCGTCATTTAAATATTTATTATATTTTGTAAATGACCCACTTAGGAGTGTGACGTGTTAGAAATGGCTTCTATAGAAAAATTCAGGTTCACGAGCCCATCCACATGTATTATATCTGGCACTGCAGGATGTGGTAAAACTGTGTTTATGCTTAAAATCATTAAAGAAAACGGAGAGATGTTCTCAAAATTTGTGCATAAAGTTATATGGTCTATTTGACGGAACAATCAGTGTTCAACGAGTACTAAGATGATATTTTGTTCCACAAAGGTGTATACGACGTTAATTCGTTAAAGGGTAATGGACATACAGTCATTGTAATTGACGATCTCATGTTGGAGGTGGACAAATCGTTTGCCGAGATATTTACAGTATTCTCCCACCATCTTAATATAAGCGTGTTCTTCATCAATCAGAATCTATTTTTCAAAAATAGATACATGCGCGATGTGTCGTTAAATACACAATATCGTCTTATTCGCGCAACGTAGAGATGTATCACAAATTGGGATATTAGCCAATCAAATGTTCCCGAATCAGCGTAAGGAGTTTTTGGAAGTTTATAAAGAAGCTACAAGCCCGCGTTACGAATATTTGCTTTGTGACCTTCATCCGCGAAACACGTTTAGGGTGCTTCTAAGAACGAATATATTTCCAAACGAGCCTGAAACGGTGTACATTCCAGAATGACAAAGAGGCTAAAGAAATACCATCAATTAATAAAAATCTATCATCGACTGTCCCGGGCAATGCAGCAGATGTTTGCTAAAAATATCGACTCCGACTTTTAAAAATGCATCTGTGAAATCTGTCTTAACGTTATAAATTGCAATGTATCAATGAAACCATCTCAGAAGGCTCGCCTACGCCGTTACAAGAACATAATACGTGCACTCGCTCGTAAAAGTCAAACTGTAGGGAAGAAAAAAAGAATTATTGTACAAACAAGAGGGTCATTCCTCCCCATCTTATTTTCAGTTTTGGGCCTTTACTGACTAGATTAATATAATGAAGAAAGTGGTAGTGATTCCACGCAAGGTGTATGCTTCACTGCAAAGTTCAAAGAATCCAGACACGGATCTAGATCCCCGTAAAAGCAGACTTAAAAGACTGGAAAGCGAATTGCTTGCCCTATTAAACAGTGAGAAAGCACCTGATGAGAAAAGAATCTTATAACAAGAAGCTCTGCAGAAATTTCTTCACGAGTACGAAAATTATAAGACCCCGACAGAGATTCCGCGGTTATTAGGCACAGCACGGGGAACGATGGACATGGTGGCATAGGAACTGTGTCCGACGATAGAGCTGACCAACCAAAGATTAATGGGTCGCCACACAACACATCAAGCATGTATTAAAAAGCACCCTCCATCATACATTGAGGAATAAAGGTTTAAGTCTTTATAATCTATTGAATGAGGATCCCGCCATAGAGTGGACCGATACAGGCGAGATCATTGTGGAGGAGTAAAGGTACAGGGATCGAATATCGTGGACATCGTCCATGATCTGGTGAGAAAGTGGGGTAGGCCCTCACCATCAGGATGGAAACATATTAAAGCAAGACTACAACAAATAAATGTCCCCAAAACAATGATAGGAAATCTGAACAGGTTAAAATACTTGGAACATGCATCGCACTTGACACAATTGAAGACGCCATCACCCCCGGCGGTAACACCTTTGAAGAGGAGAAAGAAGGGGATAAACAACGGTCAACCCTACCCACGTGCCTCTAAAATACACAAATGGCTAACATATTAAGAAGACGTTATTATGACATTTCTAACCCAGCCTCCTACGGAGGCGTAGATAGACTGTACAGAAGTGTTTACGGAGTAGGAAAAAAAGATGTTGAGAGATTTTTGCCGGAGCAGGACGCTTTATACACTTCATAAGCCTGTGAGAAAAAGGTTTAAAACAGCCAAGACAACAGCTGCTTCGAATGACTATTTGGCAAGCAGATTTAACAGACATTCAAAGATATTCTGTGTATAACGATGGTTACCGCTACATTCTATTCATCATAGATGTATTCTCTAGATATCTGTGGCTAATTCCTCTGAAAAATAAATCACCTGAAACAGTTGCTAAAGCCATCAAAACGCTGATGTTAAACGAAAACAGGATTCCTCGCTATTTTTGTACGGATATGGGGAAGGAATTTATAGGCCGTGCTTTTCAGAACATGTTGACAGAGTTTAATATCAGCTATTACACTACCAATTCTATACATAAGGCTTCTATAGCTGAAAGAGGAGGAGGCTGTTAGCGCGAGGAGTTGCAGGAAGTGGCATTTAATTTAGGAAAAAATGTGTTTAAAATTGAGAAAATTATAGAAAGCAAAGGTTCAAGAAAGAGAAAAATGTACCTGGTGAAATGGCTAGGGTACCCAGAAAGCTTCAACACCTATATAAAAGCTGATGCAATAATGAAGCTTAAATAGTAGGCAACATGCTCTTAACCACTTCTACGTCACACTCTCGTCCTCCTCGTCCCTCTCTGTACACACTAACAACACACTAGCCAACTTTGTAACAGATCTCCATGGACCCATTGAATTGGGTCGTGATTCTTATGAGGTGGGGATATGTGAAATTCAGCTGACCCTCTTTTTAAATATTGATTATAAAGATACCGTTTTTTCGATTCTTGTAGACATTGATGAGTGTGAAAAAGCCGGGACAACTCGGGATGAAACTATACGTATCGCCCGGACTGAGGTTGCACGGTATTACAGTACAGTAGTAACACTAGGACCGCGCCGTTATGGTTCGGCTGAGGATGTTGTGAAAGACTTAAATGAGAGTTTAAAAAACTCAAATCTACGACTGATTTAGTATACGAAATCGTAAACAAAGGAAACCCTGCACATACTCTAATCCTAAAATCAAAGGCTAACAGAAATATTAAAGACCAAAGAGTGTTCAAAATTATGACCGAGGGACGATATCGATCAGCCTTCCAAAGAGACATTTCACGAGGTATAACATGACTTGTCCAGCCTAATGTATCAGATGAAATTGGAGAAATTGGATGCTGGCTATACACCCCCAGACATGTGCTGTATTTACAGCAATATAGTGGAGCACCAGTTTGTTGGGGATACACAGGCACTCCTGCTACGCATAGCGCACATCCCCAACCATAGAGGAAGGAGTTTGAGTATTACATATGACAGACCCCATTATGTGAATGTCACAACAAATCTAATAACCAATATCTCAATATACATAAGAACGATTGAGGGAAAAAATTTCCCATTCGGTGATGGGAGTTTAACAGTGAAGCTGCACTTTCGACGCACTGAGTTATAATGGATAGAAAGCCTTTCACCGTCAATCGATGGGTGAGATACCAGCGTGGCAGTGGACTTGGATCCCTTTTTTCAACCATACTACGTACGGCTGTTCTTTGCTGAAGAGGGGTGCCAGATATCTCGGAAGGAAAGCGCTAAAATCAGGTCTTAACACTGCAGAAGACATAATGGCCGGGGTTAAACCTAAAGAAGCTCTAAAAGAACATTTAAAACGTACACGGGACGAAATCGTCAAAGATGCAAAGAGAAAAATGCGTGGTGGCGGGAAGAAGAGGACTGCCCGGAAGAAGGGATTACGATCACGTGGCATTAAGCGTAAAAGATATAAAAAAAGAAGTGTTGTAAGCGAATAAAGCCTATGGTTGACCATTTTTTTGACTGATATAAGCTAAGGACATTGAACTCATGAATCATAGTTTGTTTACTACTTGTCGAGAGAGGAGGCACTATTTCTAACTCGTCATGGCACGCTTCATCCATCCGTGTCGTTCACAATGATGTAAATCGGAGCTATCCCTCTTTGACATGCACCCAACTCAAGTTTCTTTTGAACACAGTGACTTTATTACAATTAACCCTTTAAACACAATTAGTTCCCCGAGTGCCCCTATAGAATTCGTGATACCCAGCTCAGGCCCTTACTTTTTTGATCCAAGCTGTGTGCACATGTACGCTAAACTACGTATAGCCCATTCTGATGGAACGGACTGCGATGACAAATATGCTGTATACCCTGAAACAAACTTTCTGCACTCCATAGTCAACCCGTGTGACGTATATTTAAATCAGGTCAACATATCGGCAGGCACGGGGTACTTTCACCTACGAGCCTATCTGGAAAATGTCCACAACTTTTCCAAAGAAGCGAAGGATACCTTTTTAAGAGCGGAGGGATATTATCAAACTAAAGACGAAAGTAGTATAGAGAACAAATTTAAAAATTCTAAAAAGAAGATATACGAGTGTTTTGGACACCTGCATACAGATTTCACATTCCAGGAGAAGTTGCTTGTGAATAGGGTGGATATGAAAATAAAGCTCACCGCACGAATCCTAAGATCTTTTTAAATCTGGATGCTGTTCAAGAAGAGGGAGCAAAACCCGTTGTGGTTCACATTATGGAGACATACCTCCGCGTACGGCGAGTGAAATTAAGCTCACCAAAACAACTAGAAATTGAGAAAAATTTACTAAACGCTACAGTAAAATACCCTATTAACAGAGTACAGATCAAACTATACACGGTGCCTGCTGGGTTAGCGTCGAAGCAGATAGAAAACATCGCCCTGTGAAATCTTCTTAAAAGGATATTAATTGGAATGCAGAGCCATGCTTCGGTGAGTGGAAAATATAAAAAGAGTGCCTTTAAATTCGAGAATTTCGGCCTTAAAAACATAACTCTATACGTTAATAGCATTGCGTTGGGAGGAACAATGGATACGGACTATTCATCAGACTCTGTGTTACCGCTTTGCGCGAGAGCATATAGTAATCTGGCCCATATTAAAGGTGATTGTGATGAGCTCGGGAATGGGGTAACGCAGAAAGAATTCATTGATCAATTTAACCTTTATCCGTTTGACATCACACCTGACTTATCTGCTAGCGTAAATACACATTTAAGTCCACAACAGAGTAGATACATCTCACTCAGGTTGGAATTCACCAAGCCTATAGATGCGCCTATTAGTGTACTAGTATACCTCGAGTCACAAGCCCTGATAGAAGTAGACAGATTTAGGGGCTTTATCAACGACTTTTAAAATGGATGCGAATACACTTCAGAGAGTAGTGAATAGTGAACGAATGACACGTTCCAAATTTATCGGTATGTTTGCGAAGAATGAAACATTGAATTTGTCAACTACGCGAGATTGCGGTAGTCTTATTGTGAACACAGATGTCATTGGTAATGAAGGGATTCATTGGTTTGCAATCTATTTTAAAAATAGGGGCTGTATGTACTATTTTGATTCACTCGGGACTTAACCCTGGAGTGACCCTGTTATTGTAAAATTTCTCGACCAGTTGCATATCCCCGCAGTTGTATGGAACCCATCCCGGTTACAAGGATATTTTAGTAATACATGCGGGATGTACTGCATTTCATTTCTCTTGCATATGTTACGTGGTAAAGACTTTATAAATTATTAAAAATTATTCGACCCGTGTCACACTCAACGAAACGATGAAATGGTATGCAGACAGATAAAAATCCGTTTTCCAATTGTGCGTACTCGTTGTATAGTATAGTATGATATATATATATATATATATATATATATATATACATACAGGGTGTCCCAGAATTAACTATTTCAATGAAATCGGACAAATTTTTTAAAAACACACTTTTATTTATGTTTATCATGTTTAATATGTGTTAAAAATGTATAAATTTCTAAATTTTCATAATTTTATTTTCATAATTTTTTCATAGTTTTTCATAGTTTTATTTTTAGAATGGGAAAGAGACTCTCCAAAAGTTAACGTGTGGCTTGGAATGACCAAATCCAAAATTTATGGCCCATTCTTCTTTGCGTAGCAACTGTAACAGGTACCGTCTACCTTGATATGCTTCAGCAGTTTCTCGAACCACAGCTTCTTGATGATGGCATTCTTGATAATGTTGTGTTTCAACAAGATGGAGCACCATGTCATTATGCTCTAATTGTTCGAGAATACCTCAACAGACGCCTTCCGAATCGGTGGTTTGGACGTGGAGGACCTCGACCTTGTCCTCCGCGTTATCCGGATTTGACACCCCTGGATTTCTTTGCATGGGGTTTCATAAAAACAAAGGTTTATCGCCAAAGATCAATAGTTTAGCTGAACTTAAAGAACGCATCCAGTTGGCAGTGCGGGAGATAACACCTGAAATGCTTCAAAATGTGTTTCGCAGCGCTGAGGATAGATTTGAAATTTGCAGAGATACAGACGGTGCACATGTTGAAACTTCTCAATAAAGTTTTGACTTATGATTTATAAATCTATTTGTTTTTGTATCATAATTTAGTAATAAACACAAAATTATGTCAGTTTTTATTAAATTTGTCCGATTTCATTGAAATAGATAGTTAATTCTGGGACACCCTGTATATATATTTGTAACCAATAATGTTAGTTTGTATATTCTGTAGTTTAAGATGGTTATTATACTAAAAACATGACTTCTTTCATTAAATAAATTGATGAAAATACATTTTGTCTTCTTCCCCTAAAAAAGATCGAAACAAAAAAACACTTGCATTATTTCGTTAATGATGTGACAATCGTTGGGCTGACTGCTCGGTAAGTCTTCTACCTCCGTATTCAGGTCCATGACATGGGATTCTTCACAACGAAAAGATTGTATAACACGTGTCAAATCCTCATCGGGCCTTAAAGGAGAAAGAATAATTCATTAGTTCATACTGAATCTTTTTTAATAAAAACCCAAAACATATACGGAGTATACATAAAGTAAGAGTATTACAATATGAAGATATCTTTGAACCGCTCAGAGAAGTTCAGTGAAGAGATAATTCGAATAACATTTGAATTTATAATAAAACATGCAAAAGATTGCTATGAAAAAATTCAATGATTCAAAACAGGATTTTAGCATAATTGCAAACTAATCTATAATTGCGGATACGTAGATGAAGTATTTTTAATGTGATGAGGTGAATTACTACACCCTTTCATATATATGATGAAATAATCCAGAACAGTGCTCTTTCTGACTGGCACAAGTTTGCAAATAATTGACTCCAAAAAAAGAAAATTACAGGCACTTACATTTCTACGGTTGTCCCTTGCGTCGGATTGTAAGGTGCGTCATTGCAATATCATCAACGGTTTGCGATGGAAATAATCCATCCCGGTCAGCCGCGTTAAAAAGATTAATTGTAGCCAATGCTACAATGTTACCATCTTGATATAAATCCGGTAAACTATAAAGTTCTTGATTCATGGCGGAGGGAATGTTTATTCACTGGTGAAAATAATTACTGACTCCCAGCTGAAAATATTTCCTTTTATATGCACGATCCCCAAGCACCGCCCCAAAAGACTAAGAGCGGTTCGTAAATTTAATGATTGGTTGTCAGTATAACTGGGCGGGGCTATGATAAGTTTGTGTATCAATCGTAACACCTATATTATGGGTCCATGCTTTGGACGACTAATGGTGTCTTTATATTCTTCCGTAGATTTAATGCTCACATTGTGTATTACACCTTGCAGTCTCTACCACGACAATATTTGAATTTGCGCCCATACTTTACTCGGTTTTCCCCAACCCACCCATTTATGCAATATCCTTCGCAACATTGATCAACCATCTCTATCACAACAATATTTTATTATTTTTGCAGCCATGCTATTTGATCCTCAATTTTTCGGATGCAAGTCGTTATAGGAATATCTTCATCAGAGTCGCTCAGCTCAGTACCACAGGAAACAAAATTAGCGCCGTTACTCTTCATAATCCTGACATTACCAGAAACAGCACAGTAACACCCATTGACACAAATATCATTAGAAAATAAGAAATCTAGAAGACCTCTACAAACAGAATGTGCATTATTATTTTGCGGTCATACTATTCTCAGCTTTGACAAGATTCCTGCATTGTGGATTTGGTTTCATATATATATATATATAATATAATATATATATATATTAATATATATATATATGTGTGTGTGTGTGTGTGTGTGTTAATTGCATTTTACAGTCTCTGCCACGTTAGTTCCAAATATTTGAAAATATATGTTTGAGGTCATACTACTCAATCCTCAACTTTGATTAATGTATTCGGCTGAACTTTTTACTTCTCGCGTAGGAGTGCGATTAATTTGTATTTAGTTCATGAATGTCTGTTTGGGTTGGTAAATAAATGGGTACCTTAGGTATCCTAGTGGTTAAGACGCTGGGGTGCTGGTTGAGAGCTCGGGCGATGACAATGTAATTCCTGCCCGCCCGTGCTGCAGCTTAGTTCGGTTTCCACGTTAAACTGTAGGTGGAGTGAAAAGTTGATCTTTGTCAAAGTGAACAATTTGGGGAGAAGGAAAACCGATTTAGCTATTATTATTGCTAATGTAATTTACACATCGGTTAGGTACCAGTTACAAAGAGAATCTATGACTTTTGCGGTTAGCTCGAGGCAATTTGTACATTGTTTCTTCCAGAGACATTTTCAAAGAAGGAATGAAAATAAATAGACAGAATAACGTTTAAATAATTATTTCTTCTGA
Source organism: Bathynomus jamesi (assembly GCA_023014485.1). Taxonomy (NCBI): domain Eukaryota; kingdom Metazoa; phylum Arthropoda; class Malacostraca; order Isopoda; family Cirolanidae; genus Bathynomus; species Bathynomus jamesi. Next base: position 90,961 of record JAJOZX010003512.1, on the reverse strand, counting down.
TGTTTATTGTTTTTTCTTATAAATATAAGGTGTGTATTTTAATTTTTTCTGATGCAATTTGTTTTTTATTCAATTCGGACAAGAAAGGAATGTCAAAAGTAAATAGACAGAACGACGTTTAAATAAATTACTTCTTTTACTGAATAATTTTAAGGAGAAAGTCGGTCAAATACAATTGTTTGTTTGTTTGTGTGTGTGTGTGTGTGTGTGTATTTCGCCTGAACTAATGTTTTGATGATTATACGTTTCGTATTTCTTATATTATTTTTTATTTTATTTTTTATTATATACATAATCCATCGTATGTACAGGAATATATATTTATCTTCAATATATTTCTAATAAATCGTCTGAATAAACAGAATAATGTAATAGTGCTTTATTTATTTCGGACAAGAAAGGATTGTCAAAAGTAAATAGACAGTATACATTCCAAGGTTTTAGAATAAATGAAAGCGAATGGTAAATTGAATATTATTCTTAGAGAATATGTTATTGGAACGATTTCTTTTGCTAAGCCAATTGCCTAGTGTATTTCTTTTATTAATAATATATTCTTTCGTTTAAATAATTAATTCTCTTTCTGAATAACTTTAAGGAGAAAGTCGTTCTTGCTTTTAATAAATAAAAACATTATTTGGCAATTCGTCTAAATTAAGATAAGTGGTGGTATTTAGCAACTCACCCTAATAAGTTATACCTGAACAATTAAAATAAATGGTGGTATCTGGTACCCCCCTCCATATATAAAAAGTTATATCTGGCAACTCACCATCCTCTATATAAGACCTGCTTGGCTTCAGGACGTTCATAATGATGCAGACTCCGGTGGAATAAAGAACTCTCTCCTTCCTTCTTAGGTTAAGACTTAGGTTAGGTTTCCCTTTGGGGGGGTGAGGACATCCCACCTCCCCCAAAGACCTCCTCCGCCTCTTCTTTCTCTTCCTCTCTTAGGTTAAGTCAACCCCTTTGGGGGGAGGTCATCCTCTTTCTCCCCCCGAAGACCCCTCCCCTCTCCCCCTTGGCAACATTGAGTTGTTGCATTACCCTACCTATTTTCAACATTGAGTTGTTGCATACCCCTCCCCCTTCATTGCATACCCCATCCATCCTTTGCAACACACCCCACCGACTTTGCAACATACCCCTTTGCAACATATCCCCACCCATTTCGCAATATACCCTCCCTTTGCAACATTCTTGCACTCTCCCTTTTTGCACCCATACTACTCGAGTGCTGAGCCATTTGTCGACGGATTATTAATTCTTTGGGTTTGGTTAAGTTAAAGTTAAGTAAGGTTAAATTAGATCAAATTCGTTTAGGTTAGATTAGGTTAGTTGAATTTTGGATTAAATGTCCCATCGACGCTTTGCACTGGTACCAATGTGGGTCCTTTTTTTGTCTCTTATTAATTATAATAAAAAGTATCATTTAAACTTTTTATTTTGAAGATGAATTTATTACATATTTATTACATATTATTACATATTTTGTTAGTACGTTAACTGTAATTTGTGATGAAGATAAATGAGGGCTGATAACGAAATTCATTCTACACAATTCAGTTTTGGTATTAATTCCAAATGTTTTGTTGGGAAACTCATTCTTTTAGAATTTAGGTGTTGTTGTTGTGGTTTGTTGGGTTTGTTCACCTTCCTTCGCAACAGCTAAGGCCATATGTCTGAAGGGACCTACAGCTTTACGTGAGATCCGAACCAGCTACATAAGCTGAACGCAGAGAATATACCCCAGATTAAATATCGCTAATTTCGCCGATCGACGGGAAGTTGTGTGGTTACGACATTGGCCATGACGTCCTCCGGAAATGGTAATGCAGTCTCGTATTTAATTCCAAACTTTTCTTTTTCAAACAGAAATAATTTCTCCCGCTTTTGAAAAGCAAAAGAAGGTGAAAAATATAACACATTCTTTTCAACATGTCCAAAACTTAGACCTTTTTAAGGTAATATTTCTTTTGTTCGCTGTAGTTGAACTTATGTTTGAAGTTACTTCTCTAAACTTAAATTAATTAACTGTATAGTGTAGGACTGACGATGGTATTGATTGTGTTCTAATTAAAATCCAACATAAAAAAGAATATGAATAGTTTTGATATGTAATTATTAGTATGGTATATAGCAAATATTAGTATGATTAACTATAATACATGAAGATGTCTGAAAACTATACAATATGTTATTTTCTAATAGAAGAACCTATTGTTTTTTGATAATAGTCGTCGAGGAGAGTCAAAAACTGGTACAACTCTCAGGCCAACTGATGCGTCCCATGTAACTCGTGTATTAATTTTACCAGCATCATCAGGATTCAAACCCCTGACCTGAATACCTTCACTTCACTTGTAGGAAAAATGATTGACCAGTAGTATGGGTACAAAAAGAAGAGTCAGTACCAGTGCCTGACACTGAGTGAGTTAGGGTGGCACTGAGGGGAAAAGAGGGAGTGGCATTCAAGGGAGCAAAAATTAAAAATTCCCTGATAAGATTTTAATTCGTTAATGGGCTTTTAATGAACAAATTGCAAAAATAATGACGTCTTAATATGAAGTTTACTGGTCACCATCTTAATGATATAAAAATTCAAAGTTTATAATACATATAAGTAATATAAAGTTTAAGTGCCATCCGGCAGCCGTTGCAGCATGACGACACATCTGTAGCACGTCATATGCACATTACGCGACACTGACGTAAGGAAATAATAATAATGATATACTACTACTACTACTACTAATAATAATAATAATAATGCCCGCTGATGGACACTGAACGCTTTTGTTTGTGTCCACCGCGCGCGCGTACGCACGGTTGTTTGTTTGTTTTACCGAAGTTCAAATATCATATGTACAGTATATGTATATACAAATAATATAAAGCTGAGGGTTCACCAGTTAACTCAATGCTAAAAATTGTCAAAGTTTTTTATACACAAAATAATAATATGAAGTATAAAGGTCATTCTTCAACCCACGCCCACATGCCACACCCAAACCCTTTGGCACTCACTCTCCGTTTCTGCTCTTTAATATAATTTATTTAAAACAAGCGTATCACTCACCCATCAGCAGCATGGAAAACTGACACATTTACACTTTACACAAATAGTATAAATTTGCTTAAGTTTTAAGCTAAACAATTCATCAATGAATATAAAAAATCGACAGTTAAGTTTTATTGCGGAAACACACCGAGTTCTGCTTGAAAACTGTGAAAAATTCCCGTTTTATCACTTCCAACCATTTTTTGGAAACCTGCTCGCAAGACATCCATAGGTAAACAGGATTCGACTCTCGATAGCTGTGATGAATTCAGCTACTACTCAGAAACAATGTCCCTGATCTTACGGTACATATACGAGGGGCGGTCAGAAAATAAGTTTACACGGCGTATAATTTCGTAATTAAAGGACCTACATTGATTAGGTTCGTATCAGGTGAATTCGTTAATCATTGTTGGCAATACTGCACGTCGATTCGGCTGCTATCTATAGTACATTGGTTATACGAGTCAGTTGAACATGGCGGCTCGACTGGAACAGTGCTCTGTCATTTCTGCAACGATATTCCGAGTCTGTCAGTGGTCAAGAATTTCTGGAGTGCATTGTCACAGGAGACGAGACATGGGTTCATCACCGTACTCGGCAAACAAACCGTGCCAGCATGGAATGGAAACACCCTGGGTCCCCGCGACCAAAGAAGTTCAAGATTGTGAGGTCCCCTGGCAAAATGATGGTTACCGTGTTTTAGGACCACAAAGGCGTTTTGCTCGCAGACTTCATGCAAAAAGGCACAACAATCAATGCAGCTGCATATTGTTCAACACTGGAATTTTTACGAGCAGCCATTAAACGTAAACGTCCTGGACTGCTCCGTAGGGCAGGGCACTGTTCCAGTCGAGCCGTCATGTTCAACTGACTCATATAACCAATGCACGGTAGATGGCAACCGAATCGACGTGCAATGTTGCCAACAATGATTAACGAATTCACCTGCTAGAAACCTAATCAATGTAGGTTCTTTAGTTACGAAATTATACGCCGTGTAAACTTATTTTATGACCGCCCCTCGTATATACAGTATGTCCCATAGTCATAAATTCTGTTGTCCAAATAAGTTCGTCCATGACGAATTACTTTATGTTAAATCGTAGTTCCTTCTTTATATCAATCGCATAGTGTTGTAGTTCTCTTTTTTTATATGCATTGCATCACAATTATGTAATCTCATGTAATCTCATGCAATCTCATGTAATCATATCATATCATGTAATCTCGTAATCTCATGTAATAAATATATGCGATACATACTGTATATTAAAAAATATACAGTATATATCACATGAATTCTGTACCTCATTTCCATTTTCTTTAACTTCGCCGCGTCATCACTGACTAAACATTTATTGGAAGGCATCTCGTCAAATTCTTATTCATTTGTATAATAAATTTTTACTAAACTCTTTTATAGCTGCGCATAGATAAAGGTTAGTTAAATAAAGCTTATATGAATCATCTCCCCTCGTAATGCCCTCTCTATGTCATGGGCTATTCTAAAGAAATTTAAAAAATACACACCTGTGACAAAGTACGAAAAAAACGAGTCAGACTTTCAAAATTAATAGTATATTCAAAATTAGAACATAATTTTTTAGTACTGGTAACAGTTTTTTCAATATCTGACTCTTCTAAAACCATTAACCCATACCATCGTTGAGTCTTGTGCTTTGTTGGTTCTACATCTCTTCTTACTTTGTCATTCAACCATAGCAACACCGCACTTCTTGGATCAAAGTGTGACACAACTGGCATGTTATGCCTAACATAAAAATAGTTCATGAGCACATCTGAAGACAACTGTGAACGATCGGCTGTTTTGAGAACATTATAAGACTTAATGAGTTTTTCCACATCTGCTGAATACGGTTTTGCTGCAACAATCCGACCAAGTGCAAAGATCAACACATCAAATTCCTGATTTTCTAACTGCAAAAGTCTTTTCACCAGATTTGAAGTTCCAATACTTGAAACACCGGGTAATGCACAGGCATCTCTGTACTGTAGTGCAAATGTTGCCAAGTCAAGATCCGGAATAATGAAAGCATGGCATTCATTCAATTGAAAGTCAGTCACTGAGAAATCTAAACTTCTCAAGGGGCTGAACAATTTTAAACGATCAGAATCAAAAGCATATCTTTCTTTTACGAAGTTTATCAAGGATTCAATAATTTCATATCGTACAGCTTTGAAATCGCGTGTTGCTGTTGTAACGAATTGATGGCTCACTCTGCTCTTTTTGTCAGTCAGCTGGATGCCACAGAATGTCAAGTTGTCCTCATCTAGATTTTCTTCAAAAGAACTTTCTCATCCACCAAGAGGCGATTGACTCTTCAATGCATCTAGATTGTCTAGGACAGTGATGGCGAACCTATGACACGCGTGTCAGCAGTGACACGCCGCAGGGTTTCAGGTGACACGCGATGAAAATTTTTGGTATTCTGATGAAAAACTGCAATAAATCGTCTACGATCATTTTCAATTAATGCGATTGTCGGTTTTGTCCCATTGAAAGAAATCTATTTTATAGTTAGCCTATTTTTAATTATACTATCATTATTACCACCCGAGACTCCATCATATGTGCAAATTAGTTATATAATTAAGTATATTATGAATTCATAGATTATATTTCAATATACTATTAGTTGAATAGCCTAGTACTTTCGATTAATAAGTCAGCTATCTATGATTTTGTAGTTAAATTTAAAATGCATGTATGCAAGTGACACGCCAACAATATCATTATTTAAAAAACACGAATTTTGGCACACTTAGATAAAAAGGTTCGCCATCACTGGTCTAGGATATTCTGTACTTTGTTATTCCAGTCAAAATAAGTGCATTTATTGTCTTGCAGGGACTTTTGAAATCTTGAATATAGAAACAAAATGTCTGCAACTATGCACAATGTGCTCAACTTTTTCAGATCAGTAAGGTTCTTCAGATGACCCTGAGCAGAAGCATCTCCCGACTGCTCTAAATATGCTACGATTGCTCTGTATAATGATAATACTGCTGAAAAGATTGTAAGAGAATTCTGTCCAACGAACTTCAAAATATTTCGGAATATGATGTACTGTTAAATTCTTTTCTTTCCCAACCTTTTCCAGTTCTTTGGTGCGAACTGCTGATGTATGAAAAAATGTTGAGAGAGCACTGCCATCTTGTATCAATATATTCACTTCCTTCACAGTTTTAGAGACTTTGCCAAAGGCCAGATCTGAGCGATGAACTCCACACCAAATTTTGATCAGTGGAAGGTTTGTTTCAGCCATTTTCCTTTCCTTATCTAACATTTTTCACAGGCTCACATGTTCTCCTGTGTTGAGACTCTCCATCTGTAACAACACATGTTACCTTGTTGAAAAGATCTTTCCAAGGAATAGTAAAAGAGATTGCTTCTTTCACAGCTAATATATATCCTTCAGTCTTCCGCTGATTAGATTCAGAAAATCCAAGGAAAAGGTCTTCCTCTTACCCATCTGAACGAACTAGCTTGCACTTGACATATTTATTGTCAAGCTGGAATTGATCAACAGAGCCATCTATTGCAATTGATACAGCAGTTGCCGATTTGATTTTTTCAAGTAAATTAGGTTTATCTGCTCGTACAATAAAGTACAACAGATTAGCATGCTGCATTGGTGTTACATATTTGAATTCTTCCACTGGTGGATCAAATGGCTTCACCTCAGCAGCCATATTGAATTGAGAACTCATTATCCTAGTCATATGAATTGAAGGCCAAGACCAAGTTGAAACTGTACCCCGTTTGGAATTATTATAAACCTCGATCATAAGTCCACCAATTTTATTTGCTAAGTTTTCATTAGCTTTCGATATGCAAATACCCATTTCATGCCATTTAACATTACTCTCTGTTTCCTATTTGTCAACCATTCTTTAATCCAATTCAGCAGCTTAAAATCAATACCAAATTGTTTAATTTGTACAACAAGCTAGCATGTGAAACTTTGTCAAAAGCCTTACTAAAATTCAAATAAATTATATCTTACAGACTTGATATTTTGATTGATTTTAAACCATTCTAATATTTAAATATCACATTTAAAAATATTGTAGGTTAATTATAAAAAAATGATGAGAAAAAATATTTTCATGAGAGTAAAATCTGTAAAAGGTTTTGAAGTAAAGGCAAAATGGCAATTTTTTGCACACTGCTATATAGTAAATAATTTTAACGGCATTCCCACCGACGTACAATACGCAGTAAGCAAAATATCACACAGCAAAAACCCGTAAAGCCGCGTGTGAATGAAAAGAGAAGTAATAAATTATATTGAAGTATTAAAATCTTTTAGGTACTTTCCTGTTATCCCGGACCCCAGACTTTTTGCCAGATTCGTACGCCACTTGCCAGATTGCCAAATTTCATTGTCAAATTTTTTTTTAAATGTTAAGTAACTAACCAAACCTAACCTAAACTAACCTAACCAGGGGTTAGGGGTTAGGTTAGGTTAGGTTAGGTAGTTACTTAACATTTAAAAAAAAATTGTCAATGAAATTTGGCAATCTGGCAAGTGGCGTCCGAATCTGGCAAAAAGTCTCGGGTCCGGGATAACAGGAAAGTACCATACTTTATACGAAATTTTATAAATATTTAGGGAAAATAAATGTACTTTGATATTCTATATGTTATTTTATTAGTTACCTATTTATATCCTTATATTAGTGTACTCCAACTCAATACCTGGCGTCTTGGCGTCAGAATAGAGTAGGTTTTGCAAGCATTATCGTAGAAGCCGTACATGCACTGAGAACCGCTATAGTCGGCATTGACTTATCTTCGTCACCGTCGGTTTCATACGATATACCAGTGATAGCCTACTATAATTTCTAAAAATCGACTATAACCCTTCGGCCTACGATAATTGTTGACTGGGTAGAAACTATTCAGTAGGCTTCTGAAAAAATAGGCCTTGTGGCCCTGACACGCGGAGGATAAGACGAAAATATATTTTATCATTCTAAAATAGAAAATAGGTTGATTGAGTTGTCACTACGTAAATATCGTTTTTGAAATGTAGCGAATCTGATGAGTTGAGCGCACAGTTGATAAAGTTTTCTTATTATATATTTTAATGCATTATTTTAAACGTTACAGAAATGTCACACATGTCCATATAGGGTTTTAATTAATTAAATTTAATAATACACAAAATAATTTTTAAAGATACACAAAAAAAATTTAATTATGCACATTTTGTGTATTAATTAATACACACTAAAATAGCCTATGCTCAATGTTCCAAATTCCAACTTAATCCGACCACTTCCCAACCTTCCGTTAAATTCAACACAAATGTTCCTATTACCTATAGAATCATTCTGATAATGTTATTAATCGCCTTCAAAATGAACTCATTTTGAGAAACATTCACGCCACTCTTAACCCGACAGTCTGACTTCCTTAAGCTTAAAATTCTGCGAGCCTATCAACAAGAAAATATCTTGGCCTACAAATTATACTACAACTTTCTTTGGTGAACCACCGTATGCACTTCGTTCCAGTTTCCTCAAATCACAGTAAAATTTTATGGATCACTCCGCCCAAGTCACAAAGAAATGCATTCTTATTAGTGAGTACATTCGATGCCCCTCCTAAAGTAGATAGATTTCGAATTTTTCGTTCTCCACCTCCCAAGTTATAAAAGATTGAGGAGCCTCGATTTAGGGTTTTCTGCTCCTCTCCTGTGCTTCGTCAACTCAGGCTCAGTGATCGATTGTTTAGTGACGCTATCTCTTCTTAGAAATTATTAAACCTCTGTCGCGGTAGTAAATTTAAGAAACCGTAAATCTTTAACTTTGTTCAGTTTTGAACTTGTTTCAACTTAGTCATTGAATTCAGTTATTGTGGTCGTTATCCATAGTTTTAAGATTTTACTTTAAGTCTCAGACTAAGAATTATTTACATTTCACTTCTTCCGAAATTTCTCAAAGGAAATTACGGAATCAATCAATCACTCAAACTTAAACTTAAATTTTTTATAAATTTGTTTCTTGTTAATTGTGAAATATGAGTAATATTATTAAAATCAAATAAGTGAACTTTAGTGTTTCCATTCACCGTAATTACCTGCCTAACCGAATTCTCTGAGTAAATTATACGCATTACGTTGCAAAAGAGTCAGACATTGTACTCGAAAGTAACATTCCGAGATGACGTGATTACCCGAGGTAAGAGTAGTAAAATGGCAAAAAGGTTATTGAAAAAATTGAGTATCAACGACAATAAACCATAGCCCAGGAAGTGTTCTTCTGGGTTCCAAAACTCCAAGAGTGACGTTGTCGAGAGTTCTTACGGATACAACTCCGTCTACACACCAAAGGATCACCCAATTCGATTCACGCCCCGCCCATGACCTAAACCATTAGAGGTACAGTAAAACTAAACATACCTTACAAAAGAGAATTTAATCCTGCATTTAATGAGAAACAATTAAAACTTGGTGTTCCCGCCATTGGTTTCCAAGACAGCCTGAATTCGCTTTGGGTAGCTTGCCAAAAGTGACGTGAATAGATCTTGATCGTTACGCAAATTTGCTAAAACAGTTTCAATGTGTTGTGTCATTGTATACTTCGAAAATCGATTTGCTGCAGGTTCTTGAAACAAGAGACATTCAACCTTGTCCTTTATAACTGATCCAATGTGTTCACAGACGTTCAGGTCAGGAGAATTTCCTGGCCATTCTTCATTTCCAAAGAAATCGATCTCATGGTTCCGCAACAACTGTTGAGTGGCTAATGCCTTAAAGCAGGGGGCCTTACCTTGCAGAAGTGACACCTGATCGACATCCATAACGTTGTTTGGGTTTCTTAGAAAAGGAATGACATGCTGAGAGAGAATAATATCACGAAAATACTGTCCATCCCAACTCTGACCATTTGGCTTCAGCACCCACATGAGCTTCTTTGCAGTGCAAAACAAACACACCAACACAGTCTGGACTTTTTAATAATTCGCGATAATGTTCGTCATCGATTTCATCTGGTGTTGTGGCCCACACTCGATCATTTTGGTAGTTAGGCCGACGTGTTACGTAAACAAAAAATTCATCGGGGACAGCTAAATGCATGAAATCATCCACATCCCAATCTTCAAGACAATGGGCAAACCACATTCTGTCATCGATGTTAAGTTGAGTTTTTCTTGGCTTTGGAAGTTCATGCCAAGGCTTTAAACCTTGCCTATGACGGTACAGTCGAATGATCTCACCACTAAAGATCTTTCCTCTCAACACTTCGATCTCTCTAGAAAGTTTAGCACAGCTGTTTTTCCGCTTACGCGTACCGCTTTCAATGATGTCCTTTGTTTCCTGAGAGAGTGGCAAATTTGGGCGCCCAGATTTGGTTGTATCCATTTCACATTCATCCAAAGTTTTATTCCAATTTCTTTTGACGAAGTCCTCACTTCTTCGCAACTTTTTGGCAACCCATGAACGTGTTATAAAGGTGGCTCCAGCATCACGAGCTTCCCGAAATGTTATTGCTCGTAAGCGATCTATCACACGTTGCCTCTTCGAATCACCAATTAATTGAGAAGCCATTATATTATCACTTTATCAGCTAGAGTAATTTTAATACCTGCAATAAATAGAGTTTTATATATTTTTATAATCACTAAAAACTATTTCGATATAAATAAACATGTAAGCTGCAAATGGGGGGGCTAAGGTTTTTTGGAACCCCTTATATAAATATCCAAAGCGTTACAAGGTTATTAAAGGTCGTTAAAGCTGATTGTAGTGGTGATATGAAGCCTATGTAGTAAAAACAAGTCCTGTGTATTGTCTACCTGTGAATGCCCTGCGGGCAGGTTTCCAAAAAATGGATAAAGTGATAAAACAGGATCATTTTTGAGTTTTCAAACAAAACTAAATGTGTTTCTGGAATAAAACTTAACTGTCGATTTTTTAAAATTCATTGAGGTATTCGTTAATTTAAAATTAAACATTATTTATACTATTTGTGTGAAGTGTTACTCGACTTTGTCAGTTTTCCATGCTGTGTTTGGGTAATATACTTCTTTTAAATAAATTATATTACACAGCAGAAACGAAGAATAAGTGCCAAGGCGTTTGGGCGTGGGTTGAGAAGTAGGTTGTGGGTTGAGAAATATACTTCATATTATTATTCTTTTTATAAAAACTTGTATAAAATATACAACTTTATGCATTATATATATATATATATATATTATATACACACACACACCGGGTGGGCCAAACAAACAATTACCCTGAATTTGAACAATATAATTTTACCTTTATCAAATGTTATTCGTACAATCAATATATTTGTTCTTTATAGAATTTCATGGTCTATCTTCTGGTGAAGTTGGATTTTTGCTAACTGTAACCATTATTTTGTAATTCGCTGTTATACAGACACGGGTAGAAAAACTTTCTGTTTCTATACAGTTACCTAATTGATTCCAAGATTATGTGGAATGTGCCCTCCTCCATTATCAATGCACGCTAGTAGTATATCCGAAAAAAGGGAGACAGAAAATGGATCAATTTGAAAATTTCCCCCCTCACTGTCCTTTTTGGTCCTTCAAAAAAAAAAAAAAAGGGGAAAAAAAGGGGGGGGGAAGGGAAAAAAAAAGGAGAAAAAATTTAAGAAAGGATTGAGCCTTGCCTTCCTCCTTCAAAAAAGTCCTTTCATGAGGCAAACAAGAACAAACATGCAAAAACATACATACATTCGAGTACTTTCTGTTCAGGCAAGTTCCGCCAGACAATAGAAATGAAAACTTAAAATGAATATCTGAAAGGCTTCAATAGGCCTAACGAGATTGCGCATCAACACATCCAATTTTCGTCTGTTAACAAATTGCGAACAATACATAATTCAAAATCAGATTGAACATATTTTAAATCGAAAACAAGTTCTTTGTTTAATATCTGTATTATGAAAAATAAAATGAATATTTATTATTTTAATTTAAATAAATTAATTTCTCTCTTTTTTAAGGGAAACTGGCTTATTTTCAAACGAGATGACCTTCAAATACAATATATGCTCATAGCGCACGCATATTTGTTTATTTACTTTTAAATATGTAGTTTTCTGTTATTTACACCGATATATACCATCACATTCACTTTCACATGCCATCTTCTGGTATGTGAATTAATAATTTTACTATACAGCAAATTTCGTTATAAAATTGCATATGTTAAAAAGAACATCAAGTTGCGTAACGCAGCTTTGAAACTGAAGCATCAATTCTGTTATCCTCCTTTAAACATCCACTTAAATATTATTACTAATATTGATTTATTGTTATTATTACATATATATGTACACGTGTTAAGAGTATTTAAATTAAGTATATTGATTTCAATTCCCTTCGTAATAAAAGCATCTGACAACTCTACCCCAATCTTGCTATATTTTTCTCAAATAAGTAGGTTCGGGTAAAAAACTTTCTTATTAGATGCAATTAAAGAAACGGGATGTCGAATTTGTGTGGATTGTCATTTTTAAATAGATTCAGTGGGAAATAGGTACTGAAAGTTGAGAGATTTTTCATTAAGAACCTTTCTGGTTGTAGTTATAGTTAGGCCTATTCACATTACTTTAATTATCATTTCTCTAATTTAACGGCTGTTCACAATTCGTCATAATTCTCATAATAAACGTACCGTATTTGTTTTCACACCAGTCAGGCCAGTATTTACATCAATCACACAGAATGTTCATGCTTATTGTTTTTGTCGTTAGCTGTACCAATTATGTCTTTACAAACTGAAGCCTACCGTTATACAACGTTTAAAATCTTATAATTTAATACTTTATGATATCAGATTTCGTATAAAAAACATCATTTTCTGTACAAATGGCCACAAAAATACTTTCAATCATAATAATGTACTTATAGAACGCACCATACGCTTTTTCACTTGTATTAAAAACGTAAAACTGAAAGTTGTATCATCACGCGATATTCGATTCTGCAATGACGTAAGTGAGCCCTAACATTTAATTTAAAATTATTTAACAGATCATTCGAGGGAACTGTACATCGATCTCATTATAACTTCTGACTCATAATAACCCGCCATGCATATTTACAAGAGTCGAATTTAAATAAATAAATAAATAAAAAAAAAAATATATATATATATATATATATATATAAGGAGTTTGTATGTGGCATTCCAACAGAAGGCAGGAAGTGTCTGAACCCTGTTTCTCCCATCACTGTCCTCTTCATCTGGCCTTTTTACATGTCACGTCTACCCTGTGAGCAGTCCAGCATACTCTCAAACACGCGCTTCTCACTATATCCCTTACTACACACGCATGCATCTTACACACTACACAGTCTTTTCAAAAAAGATGTAATTTCAGTAGTTTCGGAGATTCGCGATTGTCCCCTCCTTCCTGCCTGCATCGTATATATTACCAAGCAAGTCTCTCTATAGTTTACAGGTTTCCTCATTGTCTAAAATTTATAAAGTTCTCTCTTATTGTTCACCAACTATAGCAGAATGATAGTCTGAAATGAAAAAGAAAACAAATTAATTATTTTGTGTAAAAATGAGGAAAATTAATTATTTATGGAGAAACTGACTGTCATCTGAAAGTATCAGTTGCTGACTTTGACCGCCTTTCAATTGAGAACCATATTCTGATACCTCTCTCCAGTTGTGAGTCTGTACCTCTACTCCTGGGGCGTTGAATCTAGATTCAAAGCCAGCGTTTGAAAGAGTAAAAGTATGGGTGCAACATACGGCCTCAGCAGTAAGATCAATATACAGGGTGAGCCACAATATTTTTTTCAAAAGTTAGATAATAGTTTTTTGGCCCACCCTCTATATATATATATATTATATATATATATATATATATATATATATATTATAATAATATATATATATATACGTAAAACGAACAAACAAGTGTACGCACACGTCATTGAAACAACCAAAAGTGTATGGTGTCGTTCAGCGGGCATTATTATTATCATTATTATTATTATTAGTAGTAGTAGTAGTAGTAGTAATAGCAGTAACAGTAGTATTTATTATTATTATTATGATGCACCTACGTCGGTGTCTCGTAATGTCTCTCTTCATATTATTATTCTTTGTATAAAAACTTTGAGAATTTTTAGCTTTGGGCTAATTGGTGGGTCCTCAACTTTATATTATATCATATATATATATATATATATATATATATATATATATATATATATATATATATATATATATTTGAACTTAGGTAAAACAAGCAAACAAGCGTGTGCGCACGCGATCGAACCAAACAAAAGCGTTTGGTATCGTGCAGCCGGCATTATTATTATTATTACTATTATTATTATTATTAGTAGTAGTAGTGGTGGTGGTGGTAGTAGTAGTAGTAGTAGTTGTAGTAGTATTTATGTATTATTATTATGAGCCTACGTCGGTGTCTCCTAATGCGTCTCTGTAGTGCTAAAGATATGTCGTCGTGCTGCAATGGTTGAGTGGTGGCCTTTAAACTTTATATTATTTATATTATTATAACCTTTGAATTTTTTTAGAATTAAGATGGTGTCCAGAAAACTCATTAGAACGTCATATTATTATTTCAATTTTATTTTCATTAAAAACCCATCAACAGCACCACCACCAGCTTGACCTTCGTGTGAAGAGAGACCAACGCACGGAACTGCAATGAGGTTAACAGCTTAAGATTTTATCAGGGATTAAAAGATCTTATCAAGGATTAAAAAAATTTTGCTCGCTCCCGAGAATACAACCCCACTTTTCCCCTCAGTGCCACACCTCTCTTCCCTTAGTGTCTGGCAGAGGCAGTGACGCTCCTTTTTTCACCCATACTACTTAATCTATGGAGCTACTGACTAACTAAATGGTACAATGCTACAATGATCTTTAAATTTCTATAATATGTAGCAAACCAACATTAACGGGGAGCTCTTATAAAAGAATACTGTAGACACAAACTAAATGTATTAATTACCTTCACACAGAGGATAAAGATATAACAATTGTATGTTTACTTATCATTGGTTATGCTCGGAACTCTTCAGGTTAACCAAACGAAAATGTTATTTTCGATTATACATACAGTAAGATTAAAAGCATGGATTTTTATATATTATGATCATCATCATTATTATTATTATCATTATTATTATTATTATTATTTAACAAAACACCTGCAATTAATACGAATTTTATTACGTATATGATGTCAGTATAAAAATTTGAATAAATCGCTCCATTACTGTTTCGGAGAAAGTTAAGAATATGTTCAACGTCCGAGGTACAGTCCCTTGTACTTAAATAATAAAAGAGTGAAGTATTATGTTTTACAGGGCTTAAATGTGTCTTTTATCAACTATCTCAAAAACCCTTGTTGGTTTGAGAAAAAAGAAGTCAAATGGAACATTCCACTTCGCGACAAAACTTCTGGAAACAACTTTCGAGAGTAAGTAAAAGAGATCTGAAAGATTTTCTGAATTAACTCTTTAAAGTAAAGTTTTGTAGTTTCATATCAGATTTAGAGGACTTCCTTCATAAATAAAGAGCGCCGTTGCGACGCCAGAGGTATTACTTTCAATCACTCAGTCACAAAAGGCGCTGAAGCTACAACACATTTATATTTTAGAGTACTGAGATGCCTTCCAAACTTCTTCTTAGTGGGCCAACCCAAAAGTGGGACTTCCGATCTATTCATGCGTCTTTCCATGCATCCTGATGTCATTTCACCAAAGAGAAAGGAACCCCACTGGTGGTCGATAAACAGATTTGGTAAGAAATAGGAAAAACTGAGATAATGCAGAAAGAATACTTTGAAAATTAGATAGTCATCGTAACCACTGTAATTATTTTTCTGTTTTAGGATTTTGAATTTATATTATAAACCTATTAAAAGAATAATCGTTCCTGCTTTTTACCTACACAAATCGAACATTACTGTTTGAATATCTTTTAAAGAAAGAACTCCAAAGGCCGTTGCATCATTCAACCCTACAAACTCAGCGTGACCCAATACAATAAAAATACATTTGTTTTTCTGGAAATGATGTTTTTTATTGTACGCAAGTTAATTGTTATTATTGTTTAGTAACAATAAATTGTTTAATTCAACCTATAAATTTAATTTTCATTATGGGGTTACGTAGATCCCAGACTAGTTATGTGTGCGGTCGCACAATGACCTTCTATGGTTAACTGGAATAATAAAGCAGACTAGTTAAACTTTGAACATGGGAGTTGAACATGAAACCACGTTAACGAAATTTCTTATTTTTTCAAGGTGAAAAACATATTAAAGGCACTGGAGTCGCTTTCAGCACCTACATTAATGAATTTGACACACTTGCTTCCTATTTACAAATCAAGTGCGGGTTAAATTCATATCGCAGCGATATTTCTCCTTCTTGCAAGCAACTGATCACTTGTGACGCAAGCCCTTCAACACTTTGGCGTAATTATCGGACAATAGAAGAATTAGAAAAAATTTTAGTAAATAATAAAAAAAGTGGTAAAAATTTGTTTTCGAAGCTTATGAAAAGAAGGTTTGGAGAGAACTCTACAGAAAGTTTATCATCAAAAGAAATTAGTGATGAAATCAGAGGGTTCAAGTTTATCACAGCTGACATAATTCGAATGGTGCTTCCAGATGCTCGTATTGTGGTCATTTTAAGGGAACCAGCGGACAGGTAAATTCTCCGAACATTTTTTGTACAGTATTTCTAAATGAACAACTTTCATGTTACAAGTAGTATGACCGCAAAAGGAGAGAGTGCAGAGCAATTGCAATGTTGATCAAATGAGTGTCAGTGCCACCCACCCCACCCCCTTGTTGCAAGATGCCATAAAAGGGGGGAATTCCCCCAGTAAGCTGGGGGGCGTGTCCACCTAACCTCTTTGGGGGAGAAGGTGGACGGCCTCAACCCCCCAAAGGGGTATACCTAACCTAAGAGAGAGAGAGAGGAGGAGGAGAGAGAGGAAGAGACCATCCAGCGTCTGCGAGATGCAGAAACTTAATGAGAGCTCAGGGTAGCATCACTTGGCTTAGAACTCGAAATCCGTCAGTTGGTTTAAGCAGCCAGTTGGCTTAGAAGACTCAGAAGGCAGGTGTATGTGTGTATATAACTTTTCAGCTGCCAGATTGTGCTACTCAGATATTCTTGACAGTTGGCTTAGAAGGCCGATACCGATACTCGTTTTTCCAACGATACCGATACTACGATACTCAAAATAGGCCGATATTTTGCCGATACCGATACTTTACTTTAAAAATCAATAAAAACATTTTATCAATAATTATTTATACAGTAACAGTCGTACAACTGCAGCACATTCAATGTATAAATATAATGTACTGAAATAAATTTAGTCACAAGAGAGTAGACTATTTATAACTACGTATGCCACTATATAGTTACTAATTACTACATTACTCTAGTCCAACTTGGGGCCCGAGGTGCGTTGCATAAGTATACCTCTAGATATAAGTCCTTCCTACGCGTTAATGTTCAATTCTAGTGAAAAATTGATGTAATAATCTCGTGATACGCAATTGGTTTCAAATTATAGCAGTTTAAAAAATTAGAGGAAGAAATGAAAAATGATGAAACTTTATATGTATTCAATAAATTTATTCAAATGAAAATTTATTCAATTGCATTTTATAAATAATTAAATATTAATTTTAAAATGAGAACTTGGAAAAGTATCGGCAGTATCGGTCGATACCGATACTCTAAAAACAGGCCGATACTGCCGATACCGATACATCGGTACATCCCTAATATATATATACACCGATACTCTAAAAACAGGCCGATACTGCCGATACCGATACATCGGTACATCCCTAATATATATATACACCGATACTCTAAAAACAGGCCGATACTGCCGATACCGATACATCGGTACATCCCTAATATATATATACACCGATACTCTAAAAACAGGCCGATACTGCCGATACCGATACATCGGTACATCCTAATATATATATACACCGATACTCTAAATACAGGCCGATACTGCCGATACCGATACATCGGTACATCCCTAATATATATATGATGAATAAAACCACGAAGGAAAGGAAACACAGAATGGTGCTCAAGCGCTTTCATCTAATGACATCCTCAGGACATCCTCAGTGTTCCTGAGGATGTCATTAGACGAAAGCGCTTGAGCACCATTCTGTGTTTCCTTTCCTTCGTGGTTTTATTCATCATAAATATTTTTCACGTGTTACTTTCGTGAAATAATTTTCATATATAAAGGGTGTCAGGAAATGATTGCCCCCCCCTGTACAGAAGAAACTGAAAGGAATAGAAAAAACAGACAAAACCACGCGAAAGAGCGTTTAATTTTGAATAAAAAACACTTATTTTAATATCGGGTGTTGCCCCCATTTGCAGCTCTGACGGCCATTAATCGACGGGGGTATGATCCCAGAAGTGTCTCAAAGAGATCGGTATCATGACTCATTTCTTCAAGGACTTCGTTGATCTTTGCAGTCATAATTTCTGTTGAATACCGATTCTGAATGGGTTGTTCCAGCATTAAGGACTCCACCCGATCCTTCATGATGGATCCGACATGTTCACAGACATTAAGATCGGGAGAATTGCCAGGCCATTCATTATTTCCGAAAAAATCAATGTTATTGTCCTTAAGCAGTTGTTGAGTCGCAAGTGCTTTCATACAGGGGCTTTGTCGTGAAGAAAGGTTGCCTGTTCAACATCCAAAACACACTCGGGGTCTTTCAAAAACGGAATTACATGTTGGGCTAAAATTACATTTCGAAAATAAGGCCCATCCCAACTGGTTCCTCTTGGTTTGATAACCCAGATGAGCTTCCGAATAGAGAACATAATGAAAACACCCACACATGCTGGATTTTTTACTATTTCTCGATACTTCTGGTCGTCTGGGACTTCATCAGGTTGTTGCCCAAACCCGATCATTCTGAAAATTTGGTTTTCTGGAGACATAAACGAAGAATTCATCGCTGACAACCAAGTGAAGGAAATCGTCTTCCGTCCATTCCTCAAGATAATCACAAAACCATAGCCGATCTTCAATATTAAGATCACTCTTCCGTGGCTTAGCTATTTCATGCCAAGCACTCAAGCCTTGGCGAACTCGAAATTGATGCACAAGTTGCCGATTGACTATCTTACCACGACGGATAAGTATCTCTTTCGCTACCTCAGAGCAGCTCTTCTTTCGGCGCCGTGATGCAGCAAGCACAATGTCTTTCGATTCTTAAGATAATTTCTCCAGTCTTCCTCCTCGAAATTCCTTCACAATCTTCAGGATTCTTATTCCAATTCCTTTTGACAAAGTCTTCTGATCTTTTTAATCTCTCAGCCACCCCGTGTCGAGTTATGAAAGTTGCACCAGCTTCCTTTGCTTCACGAAATGTGACAGCTCGAATGCGGTCAAGAACTCGCTTTTTCTCTGAATCGTTCAAAATAGATGATGCCATGGTTTCTGTGGGGAAAAAAATGGTAAGAATTAAAATCACAGGAATAGAATATAATGGTTTTTATTCAGATTTTAACGCTCTTTCAAGTGGTCTCGCCGGTTTTTATCTATCTCTTCTAGTTTTCGCTCTACAGGGGGGGGGCAATAATTTCCTGACACCCCGTATATATATATATATATATATATATATATTATATCGTTTTAGCTGCCAGATTGTGCTATGTAGATATTCTTGACAGTTGGCTTAGAAACCCATCAGTCGGCTTAGAAGGCGTAACCAGCCATTTGGTATATATATATATATATATATATATATATATATATATATATATATATATACACACAGTGGTGAGCTGCCAAAATTTTAACAACCGGTTCGCTAAGCTGCCAAAATTTTAACCACCGGGTTCTGTATAAAAAATACTGAATTCGGCAATAAAAAATTGACAACCCTTCCCACCCCACCCTTTCGCAATTTTAATTAAATTAATCATCTCGCTATTTGCCTTTTTCAAGTGTGTGCATTTTATGATTCAGCTAGGTATTAATAACTGCATGACAATTAATTAGTGTAGTTAATTAGAGAAATAGACGTTTCTAATGAAATCAGAAAAGAAGAATTATTTAATAAAAACCGATGAATCATATTATCTACATAGTTAAAAATAAATTGCTCACTCAACTTTAGCAATAATGAATTATTACGCAAAACATAAATATCAGTACATCTATGCTTTTAAATTTTTTTTTTTTAAATTTAAACATTTTTATGTACCTTATTATTACTTATTACGGTAATAATTTCCAAATGGCTTCTTGGTTTTCTCCGTAAACTGTCGTTTTGGATACACGAACTCTGGTATCTAAAGCGGATCGATGACTTCTCATCCATGATTTGACATATGTTAACGGGTTCCAGAAGCTTAATGGTTTCCCCAACAAATTGATGATCATAAAGCATGATATGTGTTTAGTTGTTAAACTTGCTCTTCTCTCACTACAAATAATATTCATCACCGAAAAACCTCTTTCTGCTTCTGAGAGCTCTCTTCAGCGTCCAGCAAAAAAGTTAACCGGTTCTTATTTTCAAAAAGATTTTAACAACCGGTTCGCGCGAACCGGTGCGAACCGGGTGCAGCTCACCACTAATATATATATATATATATATATATATATATATATATATATATATATCTTAGGGTGGTTCTTATTTTTCGAAATTGCAAATTTCATCGTCTCACCCCCTCACTATATTTCATTTGACAAAATTAACAAAATTTCAAGTAATTATAAATAGTCTTATTGATCCGCACAAGGACTCAAATTTAGTTAATTATTGAAACATAAATATACGAATTTTTTATTAGCGTTCCACTATAAGGGCAAATAACAGCAGTTAAAGAACAGCATAAACTAAAATAAACATTGACTACTGATTAATTAGAAACTGAATTGAACTAAACATTTTAGGGCTGAAAGCATAGTAGATTTTGCCTAGTCGGGATAGCCGCTTATGAGGCACCCTTAAATATGAATTGATTTTAATAAAACTTCTTTGGTTCACTCTTTATATTAATAGGAAAAAAATGCGGGAGTGAAACCCCGAAATTTTATATATTTAATTTTTCATGTACATAAAAGAACCACCCAATCAACCAAAATTTGGGGGTCTCACCCGCGCATTTTTTTCCTATTAATATAAAATGTGTACCAAAGACGTTTTATTAAAATCAATTAATATTTAAGGGTGCCTCATAAGCAACCATCCCTACTAGGCCAATCTGGCCTCTCTCACTAATGTCATCTTAGGAGGAGACTTCAACGCCAAAGACACTAGTTGGTACCTGCACAATAGGGTGGCCCACTTTTCAATTTTTTTTGAAAAGTATAGGTGATCGTGGTTTTTCCCATTATTTCGCACTATACTAGCACATTGGTACCATTTTTACAAAAATTGATCAATATTTAGGGGTCTCGCATCGACCTTGAAATTACGAGTTTTTTTTTAAAAATGCATACTTTTTAACTTTTTACTGAATCAAGATAAATCATTAAGTAGGGATGTTTTCTAAATCCTCTTAATGAGAGAAGTCGTTTGGTGTGCCTGCCAATGTCATACGACTAACGGTTTAAAGGTTGTGTCTGTATACAGGTAATACCAATGTGCTAGTATAGTGCCAAATAATGGGAAAAACCACGATCACCTATACTTTTCAAAAAAATGAGTCACCATACCCGGGCGGAATGAATGTATAATGTATATAGGTAATTAGAAAATGCACTATGCCTGTGCCAGGTACCTAACCTATTTATTTTTTTGCAGATCATAACATTTTGAAATTCTGCCTGAGTTCCTCATCCTTTGTCATGGACAAATCGATGGCAACCATAACTGGAAGAACTCGAAGCTACAAATAGAGATTAGAGAGTCATCAAAAGGAAAGGCGAAAATAACATCGCTACCTTCTCTAAGATCGGCCTCGGAAATTTTTTTAGTTGGCCAACCGTCGTCCTCCATCAGTGGTAGCAAATTGCCAACAACACGGCAGGTTTTGCAATACTTCTTCAGTGTTATCCAGTACACTGCTAACAGGAAAGACGCATTCAAAGAAACCGTAAACAACGTCTTAAAGTTTTGGAACATGGCCCGCATTAAAACAATCACAAAGCTCAACTGCGAACGGAAGCTAGAGGCATTGTGGAAAGAGTGGCACTTACTCCAAAAGAGCAGAAAACGAGAAACTGACGCTGGAGGAAAACGGCAGAAGTTTTCCGACAGTGTGGACAAGCTGTGGGATATCGGAGCATCTGACGCTGTCGAAGATATAAAGAAGAATCGACTGCTGTCCGACAAGGACAAGAAAGAAGATATTGACTTCTACCTCGATCAACGTGGTCCTTGGGTGGCAACGATGAGCGGGAACGATAAAGTTTTCGCTGTAAAAAGAAAGCTACAGGAAGGAAGAAAACGTCCTCGCCAGGAGCCGCAAACCTCAAAGTGTGCATACGAAACCGGAGATGAGGCCATGGAGAATGATGATACTGGCATGTCAGGAGAGTCGGAGACAGAACTAGCGTTCCCCCTGCCGAAAGAGCCAAGTGTGTCTGTCAATCTTCCTCGCCGCATCCTTAATGCACCTGCTGTCATGGAAGTGGCTGATCGTTTCCGCATGTCCAATAATCAGGTGCGTATTGTGTATAGTATTCATCGATAGCGTCAGTTTTAAAGTGTCCCGTAACCCACATGTATTCTTGACAGTTTCCTTTCCACTTTCCATTCTCTACATAGGTAGTAAGCATTGTGGCTGCTATCACACGTTCGGCGGATCCACCAGCAGACCTCAATCAGTTCAGCATCTCGAAAGAAACGGCTAGTTAGTATTTTCAAACAAAAATAATCTAGAGATAAGTTTAAATGTTATTCAAAGATAAACATTTCATTATAACGCAAACAAAGTAATTGGTAACAATAAACCTGTCTTACTTACAATGGTGCCTATTCTGTTTCAGGTCATCTACTACACAAAACTGCTGATGTTCAGTAGGCAGCTGGAGCTCGACGCCGAGCTGGTCGACAAACTGTACAGGATCGTGGTGTTCATCGCTCTTCTGTACGTACCAGCTTGGTTGGCGGCCCCTGTAGCAGCTGATGCGCCGTTGAATGACCTGGTACTATATCAGCGTTTTCTGAGGTATAGGGCAGTGGACCGCGAGGTGGCAGAAGCGTCACTGGCAGTGATGAGGCGGCACTTCTGGTATCTGAGGCCTCAGACCGTCATCTTCGCTCTATGCAGCAACAAGGTGGATGGCACTGTGAAGCAACAGATGGCAGAGAAGCTGTCCCACCTCCCTGTACCCAAAGACTTCACATACGAGAACGTCTCAGTCGACGAGATGACGCTACTCCCCGACCTGATCGACGAGTCCTCCTGGTTCTTATTTGCGGGTCTGAAGATGTATGGGTCTTCGTGGCTCACCCTGCCAACTGATAAGTGGGACGAGAACGAGGACTTTTGTCGTCTGAAGGATGTGATCTCTAATCTCCAGGTCACCAATGACGTCGCTGAAAGAGGAGTCCAACTGATACAAGACTATGCGAACACGGTCACAAAGGACGAGGCACAACTGCAGGATCTTCTGCAAGTGGTGGAAAAGAACCGGAAAGAGCTCGGCGACTTCAAGAAGTCATCACTCGCCACGATGACATAGCACAGAGGGACAACGTTGCAGCCAGTGACGTGTGATAGTGGTCAATACAATGCAAAAGTGATTGTTTAAGTTATTGTTTCTTTCTTCCTTATTTGTCTGCTATTTGCTGATTTTTTTTAAAAGTATAGGTGATCGTGGTTTTTCCCATTATTTGGCACTATACTAGCACATTGGTATTACCTGTATACAGGCACAACTTTTAAACCGTTAGTCGTATGACATTGGAAGGCACACCAAACGACTTCTCTCATCAAGTGGATTCAGAAAACATCCCTACTTAATGATTTATCTTGATTCAGTAAAAAGTTAAAAAGTACGCATTTTTAAAAAAAAACTCGTAATTTCAAGGTCGATGCGAGACCCCTAAATATCGATCAATTTTTGTAAAAATGGTACCAATGTGCTAGTATAGTGCCAAATAATGGGAAAAACTACGATAACCTATACTTTTAAAAAAAATTGAAAAGTGGGCCACCCTACTGCACAACCAAAGCAACACCAGAGGCGCCAACATAGCCACACAACTAAACAGCCTCTTCATTCTTAACAATACAGAAGAACATACACACATACTACATCAAGCAGGATACTCAAACTCCTCCCCAGACATAACGTTCTGTTCCCCCTCACTAGCAACACATACACAATAGAGAACAGAAAAACAACTGTCATCAGACCACCTGCCCATCATCATTACAACACATTCTACACTCTGCCCCAACAGCCTTAGGCACACTTACAGAAATTACAAGAAAGCTGATTGGGAACAGTTCAAAATACAGACTGAGGAACAATTCACCACATTAAACAGCACACCCATCATAAACATCAATACAACACTCAAAACATTTAATCAGATCATCATTAATGCAAACAAATACATACCCAAGGGCAACATTAGGAAATACAACCCAAATTACACTAGAGAAATAGCCCACCTCATAAGGCAATGTAACAACCTCAAATATAACACAAACAACACACACAGAAGCCATAAAACAGCAGATACAACAGCTCAACAGAGAAATAAACAACAAACTCAAAGAAAAACAAACAGAAACATTCAGGGAATTCATAACAACACTAAACCACTCCACAGATACATCCAGGCTATACAAGACTATAAACAGCATTACCCACTCTAACAGCGGCATTCACACCTCACACGCGGCTATCTGTCGCAGCCAAAATAATATCCCAACATACACACAACAAGCTAACATTCTAGTTAATTACTACGCAAAGATAAGTCACTTAAACAGAGACAACAACCAGAAACACGCAGACAGACAAACAGCCAGACTCAAGAAAACCTACAGACTCGACACGACCATTACACCCTTCAATACAGACCAGACCACCAAGATCATCAAAAACATTAAGAATTCGAAGGCTACTGGACCAGACAACATATCTAACATACACCTTAAACACTTGGGACCACAAGGAATACTAGCTCTCACAAATATCAGCACATATTCATACTAACACTGTATTATTCCTGACATATGGAAACAAGGTAAAATTATTACACTACTCAAACCAAAGAAAAATCCAACAGAACCAGCTTCCTATAGACCCATTACTTTACTATGCACACCTTCCAAAGTAACAGAAAGACTAATCTTACAAATCACCAACCCACACATTCCACTTTCGCCTACTGAACATGGATTCAGACGTCACCACTCAACCACGACATTACTCACTAACCTCACGCAGCACATCATGGATGGCATCAACTCCAGACGACCAGTTCAACGTACACTATTATCAACAATAGACATTAGTAAAGCATTTGATGCTATCCCACGCTTCCCTCTCATAAACAAAATACTCAACACAAACATGCAGAATAACACCAAAAGGTGGCTGAGCAACTATCTTTCAGGAAGATACTCACATGTCACATTTAATGGCAAGTCATCCAAAAACAAGCTTTTTCCGAACGGGGTCCCTCAAGGCTCTGTTTTCTCACCAATACTCTTCAACTTATACATGCATGACATTCCAACACCCATAGATAACAAGCTTACCTTATCATCATATGCAGATGATATCACTCTAACATCCACCCACAACAACATCGACACCGCTACAAATAACCTACAAACATACATAAACAGTATACAAGACTGGCTCACACACAATAGACTCAAAGTAGCGCCCACAAAATCAACCATCACCTTGCTTACAAGCAACACAAAAGAACACCAGGTAATTTCACAGCTTACACTAAACAACATCAACATTCCACACACTCACAGGACCAAAATATTTGGGGTCACATACAACACATCATTATCTTTTGCAAACCACATTCAGGACATTAAAAACAAATGTACGTCAAGACTTAACATGCTTAGGGTACTAACAGGTACAAACTTTGGACACCAGCAGGAAACAACATCACCCATATACAAACAATATATTCACTCAGTTATGGACTATGCTAGCCCATGCTGGGCACCCATTATCTCAAACATAAACACCTTACAGACAATACAAAACAACGCACTTCGTATCATTACAGGATGCACTCAAACAACACCAATAGAACACCTGCACACAGAAACAAAAATACTGAAAGTTAGGGAACATTTAGACATGAGGGGAACACAATTCATGGCAGCAGCGACAACTAACCCACAACACCCTTGCCACTACATGTACAATCATGCACCAACACCTCGCACCATTAAGGTAACACCAGAGAGACATTATAACCAAATACTCTATTCCATACCACGTCCCACAGACATCACACAGTACAGAAAACATATACACACACACCTAACCCACAAAGCACTGACACGACTCGGTCCGAATGCGGTCCTAGGTGCGAAGCCGCCACCCATTAACAGGTCAGAGATCAGCCTGAGCAGATCGGATCGAGTTAACTTAGCACGATTCCGATGTGGACATCACCCCAACTTACGGACATATAAACACAGACTAGACAACTCCATAGACGACACCTGCCACCTGTGCCAGGACACACCACAAACAACTGAACACATTATGATAGACTGTACCTCTCTAGCACAACAAAACATCACAACAAAATATCACAACAAAACATCACCCTGATCGGCTTGCTCGATCAGGGTAGGCTGATCGGCTAAACAACAACAACTAGGCCAAATCTGCTATGCTTTCAGTCCTAAAATGTTTAGTTCAATTCAGTTTCTAGTTAATCAGTAGTCAATGTCTATTTTAGTTTATGCTGTTCTTTAGCTGCTGTTATTTGCCCTAATAGTGGAACGCTAGTAAAAAATTCTTATCTTTATGTTTCAATAATCAACTAAATTTGAGTCTTTGTGCGGCACCAATAAGAAAAGAATATTTATAATTACTTGAGATTTTGCATATTTTGTTTTTTTGTCAAATGGAATATATTGAGGGTGTGAGACGGTGAAATTTGCAATTTCGAAAAATAAGAACCACCCTAAATATATATTCCCACCTCCCCAATTATTCCTTAATATCGTTTATATATACAAACAAAAGAAATAAATAAAACACCATTACATCATTCTGTTTATTTAGACGAGTTAAGGGAAAATAATTCGTGAAATATATAGGAAATAAATATACATTCAAAAGTAATATACAGCAAAAATACACACATTAAACGAAGGATATATATATATACACATTCTTAAATAATAATATCAGTACAGGATAAAATTATATAACCATTTAATATACTGTATGTACGAACAAATACGCCATTATACGAGGTTAATTCAATAAGTATCCGCACTTTTTATTTTCACAATTTTATTTTCACATCTGATACATTATAAACACATCACTTCTCAACATAGTCTCCCTGTTTCTCAACACACTTAGTCCAGTGATCTACACGCTTCCTAATGCCATCACAAAAGAATGTTTTTGGCTGTGTGCGTAGGCAGTCATGCACCGCCTCCTTCAGGTCATCCTCGCCTTGGAATCGCTGATCTCTCAAAGTGTCTTTTATTGGTCCAAACAGGTAAAAATCCGAAGGTGCCGGGTCTGGACTGTAGGCTGGATGGTCAAGAACTTCAAATTTAAGTTCTTGAAGGCATTTTCTAGTCTGTGCAGCGGTATGAGGGCGCGTATTGTCGTGTAACAGAATAACACCTTCCGACAATCTCCCTCTCCGTTTTGTGCGAATTGCTTGCTTTAACTCATTCCGAAGCATGTCAGAATACGATGCACTTGTTACTGTAGTTGCACGCTCTAGATAATGTTAGCATAACTTTACCTGCTGACGGCTGCGCTTTGAACTTCCTTGCAGCGGGAGATGTTGGATGCTTCCATTGCATGCTCTGTCGTTTGCTTTCTGGTTCATAGTGATGGATTCTGGTTTCATCTCCAGTGATAATGCGCTCCAAAAAGTTTTCACCTTCATTATGATACCGCGCCAAAAGACGAGAGCAGACGTCCATACGATTACGCTTGTGCTCTTCTGTCACAGAGCATGCAATGGAAGCATCCAACATCTCCCGTTGCAAGGAAGTTGAAAGCGCAGCCGTCAGCAGGTAAAGTTATGCTAACACTGTTTTGGGATAAACGAGGCCCTATCCTTGAATATTATCTAGAGCGTGGAACTACAGTAACAAGTGCATCGTATTCTGACATGCTTCGGAATGAGTTAAAGCAAGCAATTCGCAAAAACGGAGAGGGAGATTGTCGGAAGGTGTTATTCCGTTACGCGACAATGCGCGCCCTCATACCGCTGCACAGACTAGAAAATGCCTTCAAGAACTTAGATTTGAAGTTCTCGACCATCCAGCCTACAGTCCAGTCCTGGCACCTTCGGATTTTTACCTGTTTGGATCACTAAAAGACGCTTTGAGAGGTCAGCGATTCCAAGGCGATGATGACCTGAAGGAGGCGGTGCATGACTGGCTACGCACAGCCGAAAACATTTTTTTGTGATGGAATTAGGAAGCTTGTAGATCGTTGAACTAAATGTATTGAGAAACAGGGAGACTATGTTGAGAAGTGATGTGTTTATAATGTATCAGATGTGAAAATAAAATTGTGAAAATAAAAAGTGCGGATACTAATTGAATTACCCTCGTATATATACACGGTGAACCAAAAGTAGGTGGACAGGAGGTTGAATACGGTTTGTGTTATATTATATTATAACTATGGTGTTCATTATAACTATGGTGTTTGTGTTTTATTATATTAAATATTATAACTAAATTTATTTAAATTTTATTTTGTATTATAGTATACAAAAAAATTAAATATGTATTCTCAAAATAAACGTTATCATTTACTGTCCACCTACATTTGGTTCACCCTATATAAACACCAAAACTTATAAAAAAAATAATATTAGTACAGGATAAAACTATAAACCCATTAATATATATATATATATATATATAAACAGCAAAAGTTATATAAAATCAAAATACATACACTATGTTCTACCGCGCTTAACTAAAATACTAAACTCGCACGTGATCGAGTCTACAGTTAGATCATTGTTGCTTTGTACCAGTGGCACGGTCTTCGCTTAGACCATCAACTCAAAAAACACGACCATTGACCTTAATGGGTACTTCTCCCGTGTTGCGGGCGTGTTTTATGTATACACCGATCTGTTGCTGTATGTATATGAGTCAGTAAATAGCCTTGTGCCCATAACTGCAAGGGTTGTTTCTGTGAATGATGGCTAAGGTGTCGTTAGGCATGAAAATGTTCTTGAACACAGTAAAGCACAATGATGCGATTGTGGTTGCGACTTGCAGCGGATCGCAGTTGAAACGGTCTATGTACATCCTTCTAAAGGCCTGGGAACATACTCTAAGCACGCGCACATCTTTCACGCAATAACGCTCACATTCATCGGCTATATTGTAAGGATTAGCTTCATTAAAACTGTTGTAGTAGCGATGAAAATCTTCACGCTCACTATCACTTATGTTGGTGTAGTTAAAGTATTGTTTGGGGGGAGGTAGTCCTACGTAATTTAAGGTGTCGCTAGTGAGGAAAGTGTAAGGGAAATAGAAACTTCGGCGGCTGCACCCATCACCTTGGGTAGCTTGGCTAGTTTACAAGGTGTGAATAGTAAAGTATCTTTAAACTGAACATTACCTCTTATCTGCATTTGTATAAGTTTGTTTCCCCTTTTCAAGGGGTCGCCTGTAAATATCTCCGATGACTCGTGTTCAAGCAGTTCCTTATAAAGGAACTGTGTGTAAAATTTTGACCTGTTATGGGCAAGAATATACACAGTCATTTTTTTTAACTTGTCGCTAACTTGACAATATAGGACACAAAGAGTTTCACAGGGCTGTCGTGTGCATTCGTTTTAAAAACGTTTGTCCGTTTACCGCATTTGTGACATTCATTACACTCAACCTCCATGCACTCATCACAGATAGTCTGGTTTACGAGTAGATGTGGGATAACCTCTTTGGTTTCAGGGTTTGTGTAAGTTTCTATATCGTAGTACACGGTTATACAGGGTTTATTTTTAGGCTTAGCATCTTTCATATAACATACATGCTTTACACCGTCCGCCTTATATTTTTCATGACATGTAGAACAGTGAATTTCATCGCATTTATGTGTGAATTTCCCCCAATTATCCATCATATGAAACATGCCACATTCACAGATTCTCATTTTCCTGCAAGTGCCAATTGACTTACGAAGCTCAAAGCTTTTATTATTGAAAAATGTACGTCTGCACACATTACATTTCCTCTTCTCGGCTTCAACTAAACGACCTTCACATTTGGGGCTTTTACACTGCTCACAAGCCATGTGACATTCCTTACAATGCTTCACTATATTATCCGCAAACTCGAGACATCCCTTACACAAATGATGCCGTCCATATTTTCGACTTTTATCAGAACTAGCGTAAAGAGCCCTTATATTGCGGATGGGGAAATACGTTGACCCTGACAATTCTAAAACAAGTAGAGGTCTTGAACGATCTCTCACACAGCTTTTAAAAATATACACAGTCCTACGACGATCATCCATTCCAAATACAACTATACGAACATTCATTTCCTGCTCTACCCTTCTCAGCTCTTCAGGGCCCATATTGCACTCAAACTCAAGCTTGCAATCTACAGCCAGTTTACGAGCACACTGCACAACCGTAGGCAACCAAATTTTTTGCGTCCATATATTTAGCACAGTGAACATATGAGCTAAACTATTGCTATAAAGCCGCAACCACGATCGACGTTTATATGCTTTCGGTAAATAACCGGAGAATTGAAATTAAAAGTATGAGGTGTGGCACTATGACCCGCTACCCGGAATACTCTGTCAGTATCTACTGTGAAATTGTCCATATTGAAGGCTGTACTACTTTGAGAGGCCTGCATTATACGCCCCAAGATATATTCTATCTACATCGACCAAGCGTCTGAATGGTATTACGACACAAAAATCATCTACTTCCACGTCAACTGACCCGAACCCGAAGGACAACCTCGTCCGGACTTCACGTTTGTCGCGGTTCTGAATGGCAAACTCCACAATAAGCTCAACTACGCGCCGCAGTCCGTGTTCAACACCGTTACTATACAGAATTCCAGGGTCTACCCTGATTACGTACCGATTTCTAGTCAGGGCCGGGGTGGGGTTAGCGATGCGCACCAGTTCGAATGTTATACCATCCTCTACAGCACGAGAAGCTGCTGGTGTGGAGGGTGTACCCGGAATTGAGCAAGAATAAGGAGGTACAAATTTAATTGAGGAGGGAGCTAGTGTGGACGTTGTGTCGTAAGACGTAGAGGGCTGGGACTCTATTACTGGGGGTCTAGCAACCGGTGCAATCCTGGCACGTTTTATACCTGACGTGGAAGGTTCTTCATCATCGTGCCTCCGCTTTGAACTGCCACGTGGTGGTGTCGCTGGTGAGGGTTCGTCAGCAGGGGTGAAGTCTGTAACCACAACTACACTGTCATCTGGGTCGTCTGTAATATCGATGATTGGGTGCTGTACCTCATCGTCATTCACGGTTCTGTGGAAGAAGAAAAACAAGAATATAAGGAGCAACACTTAAATTTTGTTATATTTTGTAAATGTTCCACTTAGGGGTGTGACGTGTTAGAGATGGAATCTGTAGAAAAATTCAGGTTCATGAGCCCATCCCCATGTATTATATCTGGCCCTACAGATGTGTTAAAACTATGTTTATGCTTAAAATCATTAAAGATAAGGGGGAGATGTGCTCAAAATTTGTGCAGAAAGTAATATGGTGCTATTCGACGTACCAGTCAGTGTTCAACGAGTACCAAGATGATAAGCACACCGGACAAAAAATTAGTCACCCCTAATAGCACCGATAGTAGGAGGTTCAAGGTCACACAGAGGGCGCTGATGTAGCATTGGTAAGTGACAAGTAGCGGTGACGTAGCACACAGGATCAGATCTGTTTCGTGAGGTGGTGAAGAACAAAGTGTGTGTTGGATATAGTCTGCAAAATGGGTCGTGAGGCAGACGTTACTCAGTGGCAAAAAGGAGCCATCGTGTTTGGCAGAGCCCACGGACACAAAATGTCTGAAGTAGCCCAATTTGTTGTGTGTCAACGCGTACTGTCCAGCGAGTTTAAAAGAGTGATGTAGTTCGCAATCAACTGACAATCGACGGCGTAACTGTGGCCGGAAAACAATTCTCGACAATAGGGCCGCCGCCATGTTTCTCGTCTAGTAACTGCAAATCGTTTTCAAACCAGAGAACAATTGCTCCAAGAAACCAATGAGGTTCTCCAGCGACCAATTTCCGAACGGACATTGCGACGAGAACTGCATGCGATGGACATCTGGAGCAGGGTAAACGGAAGAGGCCGCTGTTAACAGCAAGTCACAAATTGGCACGTTATAAATGGGCTCAGAGGCACAAAAACTGGACTGCGGCAGATTGGAAACGTGTAATTTGTTCCGATGAGTCCCGTTTTGTTTGTTCTCCAATGATGGGAGGCGACGAGTACATCGCAAGGTCCAATGAAGCCTTTAATCCTGAATGCGTCGAAGGTGTTGTTCAGGCTGGAAACAGAAAGTGAAGCGCAGGAATAGACACCCACGGGACTCTGGCGGAACTTCGGGACCGGCTGATGAACGAGTGGCAGCAAATCGATGTTCAGTACATGCACAACCTCGTAGAGTCTCTGCCTCGCCGGATTCGTGCGGTTATCAAGGCCAGAGGCGCCGTCACACGTTATTAGGTACATTCTGAGAGGGGTGACTAATTTTTTGTCCGGTGTGCTTATTTTGTTCCACAAAGGCGTATATGACGTTAATTCGTTAAAGGGAAATGAACATACAGTTATTGTAATTGATGATCTCATGTTGGAGATGGATAAAACGTTTGCCGAGATATTTACAGTGTTCTCCCACCATCTTAACATAAGCGTATTCTTCATCAATCAGAATCTATTTTTCAAAAATAGATACATGAACGATGTGTCGTTAAATACACAATATCTAGTCTTATTCGCGCAACGTAGAGATGTATCACAAATTGGGGGTATTAGCCAATCAAATGTTCCCGAATCAGCGTAAGGAATTTTTGGAAGTTTATAAAGAAACTACAAGTCAACGTTACGGATATTTGCTTTGTGACCTTCACCTGCAAAACACGTTTATGGTACTTCTAAGAATGAATATATTCCCAAACGAGCCTGAAACGGTGTATATTCCAGAATGACAAATAGGCTAAAGAAATACCATCAATTAATAAAAATCTATTATCGATTGCCCTTGGCGCTGCAGCAGATGTTTGTTAAAAATATCGACTCCGACTTTTTAAAATGCATCTGGGAAATCTGCCTTAATGTTATAAAATGTAATGTGCCAATGAAATCCCCTTAGAAGGCTCGCCTACGTCGTTACAAGAACATAATACGTACGCTCGCTCGTAAAATTCAAACTGTGGGGAAGAAAAAGCGAATTATTCTACAAAGAGGGGGATCATTCCTTTCCATCTTATTTTCAGTTTTGGGACCTTTACTGACTAAATTAATATAATTAAGAAAGTGGTAGTGATTCCACACGAGGTGTATGCTTCACTGCAAAGTTTACAAAGTCCAGACACGGTTCTAGAACCCCGTAAAAGCAGGCTTAAAAGAATGGAAAGCAAATTGATAAACCTAGTAAACAGTGAAAAGTCGCCTGATGAGAAAAGGATCTTGTACCAAGAGGCTCTGCAGAAATTTCTTCATGAGTACGAAGATTATAAGAATCCGACAGACATCCCCGTGGTTATTAGACACAGAGCGAGCAACGATGAGCATGGCGACATAGGACCTGAGGCCGACGTTAGAGATGACCAACCAAAGAATAACGGTACGCAGCACATCGAGCATGTATTAAAAAGCAGTCTCCCACATACATTGAGGAATAAAGGTTTAAGTTTTTATAATCTATTGAGCATACAGTGGACCGATACAGGCGAGTCACTGTTGAAGGAACAAGGGTATACGGATCGGATATCGTCGACATTGTCCAGGATCTGGTAAGAAAGTGGGATAGGCCCTCACAATCAGGATGGAAGCATATTAAAGCAAGACTACAACAAATAAATGTACCCAAAACATTGAATAGGTTAAAAGACTTGGAGCAAGTCTCGCATGTGCCACAACTGAGTACGCTATCACCCTCAACGGTAGCATTCTGAAGAGGAGAAAGAAGAGACCAAACAACAACGGCCAACCCTATCCACGTGTCTCTAAAATGCGCAAATGGCTAACATATTAAGAAAACGCTATTATGGCATTTCTCGCCCAGCCTCCTGCGGCGGTGTTGATAGACTGTACAGAGGTGTTTACAATGATGGAGTAGGGAAAAAAGATGTTGAGAGGTTTTTGCCGAAGTAGGATGCTTATACACTTCATAAGCCTGTGAGAAAAAAGTTTAAAACAGCCAGGACAACAGCGGCTTCGATTGATTCTATTTGGCAAGCAGATTTAACAGACATACCAAGATATTCAGTATATAATGATGGCTATCGCTACATCCTATTCATAATAGATGTATTCTCTAGATATCTGTGGCTAATTCCTCTGAAAAATAAATCGCCTGAAACAGTTGCTAAAGCTACCAAAACGATGTTGAAAGAAAACAGGGTTCCAGGCTATTTTTGTACGGATATGGGGAAAGAATTTATAGGCCGAGCTTTTCAGAACATGTTGGCAGAGTTTAATATCAGTTACTACACTAGCAATTCTATACATAAGGCCTCTTTAGCTGAAAGAGTTCAACGTACCATAAAGGAACGCATGCATCGCTATTTTACACATAAAACACATACAGATATATAAACATTCTGGATCATTGGCCTCGTCATACAACCGTTCACACCATCGCGCGATTGGGACAACACCTAACGAGGTTTTAGAAAGAGGTACGCACACAGAGTGTGAGGTGAGAAGAGATATTCGTAGAGCACCGCCACACTCTACACGTTTCAAAATCAATGATTATGTAAGGCTATCGCGTTCGGGAAATAAATTCGCGAAGGGATTTGAGCAAGGATGGACACGTGAGATTTTTAAAGTTAGCTATGAGACCTAAAGGCGAGATAATGATGTATTACGTTGAAGATTTGAATGGGGAAGAAATCGCAGGAGGCTTTTACCGCGAGGAGTTGCAGAAAGTGACATTTAATTTAGGAAAAAATGTGTTTAAAATTGAAAAATTTTAGGCAGCAAAGGTTCAGGAAAGAGAAAAATGTACCTGGTGAAATGGCTAGGGTACCCAGAAAGCTTCAACACCTATATAAAAGCTGATGCAATAATGAAGCTTAAATAGTATGCAACATGGCGCCTAACCACTTCTATGTCACACTCCCGTCCTCTTCTCTGTCTGTACATCCTAACAACACACTAGCCAACTTTGTAACAGAACTCCATGGGCCCATTGAATTGGAACGTGATTCGTATGAGGTGGGGTTATGCGAAATTCAGCTATCCACCAGCTTCTTAAGTATTGATTATAAAGAACCCGTTTTTACGGTTCTTAGAGATCGTGATGAGTGTGAAAAGGCAGGGTAATTAGGGATGAAACCATGCGTGCCGCCCGGAGTGGGGAGGCCCTGTATTACACTACAGTAGTAACACTAGGCCCGGGTCGTTATGGTGCGGCCGAGGATGTTGTGAGAGACTTAAACGGAAGTTTAAAAAGCTCAAATCTTACGGCTGATTTAGTATACGAAATCGTAAACAAAGAAACCCCTGCACATGCTCTGACCCTAAAATCACAGGATAATAGAAATATTAAAGACAAAGGATTGTTCCAAATTATAACCGAGGGCCGATATGGAGCAGCGTTCCAAAGAGATACCTTTCACGAGGCACAACATGACTTGTCCAGCTTAATGTATCAGTTGAAATTGGAGAAATTGGGTGATGGCTATCCATCCCCAGACATGTGCTATATTTACAGCAATATCGTGGAGCATCAATTTGTTGGGGATACCCAGGCGCGTCTGCTGCATTGCACATTCCCAACCATAGAGGGAAGAGCTTGAGCATTACATATGACAAGCCCCATTATGTGAATGTTGCGACTAAATCTAAAAATATCTCAATATATATAAGAACGATTGAGGGAAAAAATTTCCCATTCGGTGATGGGAGCTTAACAGTGAAGCTACACTTTCGTCGCATTCAGTTATAATGACCCGAAGCCTTTCACAGTCTATCGAGGGGTGAGATATCAGCGTGGGAGTGGGCTTGGATCCATTTTTTCAACCATACTACGCACGGCTGTCCCATTGTTGAAGAGGGGGGTAGATACACCAGGAGGAAAGCGTTACAATCAGGTTTTAACACGGTAGAAGACATAATGGGTGGAACTAAACCTAAAGAAGCTCTAAAAAAACATTTAAAACGTACACGACACGAAATCATCAAAGATGCAAAGAGAAAAATGCGTGGTGGCGGGAAGAAGAAGAGGGTTGTCCGGAAGAAGGGTTTACCAACACGTGGCATTAAACGTAAAAGGATATCGAAGAAGAAGTGTTCTAAGCAAATGAAACCTATGGTTGATCATTTTTTTTACTGATATAAGCTGAGGACATTGCTCTCACGAATCATAGGCTGATTACTACTTGTCGAGAGAGGTGGCACTATTTCTGATTCGTCATGGCACGCTTCATCCATCCGTGTAGCTCACAATGTTGTAAATCGGAGCTGTCCCTCTTTGATATGCCCCAAACACAAGTTTCTATTGAGCAGAGTGACTTTATTACAATTAACCCATTAAACACAATTAGCTTCCCGAGTGCCCCTATAGAATTCGTGATACCCAGCTCAGGCCCATACTTTTTTGATCCAAGCTGCATGCACATGTACGCTAAACTACGTATAGCCCATTCTGATGGAACGGACTGCGATGATAATTATTCTGCATACCCTGAAACCAACTTTCTGCACTCCATATTCAGTCAGTGTGAGGTGTATTTAAACCAGGTCAACATTTCGGGAGGAATGGGTTATTATCACCCACGAGCTTATCTGGAAAATGTCCTCAACTTTTCAAAAGAAGCGAAGGATACCTTTTTAATTGCCGAGGGCTATTATCAGACTACAGACGAAAGTAATATAAAGGATAGATTTAAAAATTCTAAAAAGAAGATATACGAGTGTTTTGGACGTCTGCATACAGACTTCACATTCCAGGAGAAACTGCTTATGAATGGGGTGGATATGAAATTAAAGCTCACCAGCACGAATCCTGAAATCTGCATAAATCTGGGGCCTGATCAAGAAGAGGGCGCAAAACCCGTTGTGATTCACATTATGGAAACATATCTCCTCGTGCGTCGAATGAAATTAAGCTCTGCTAAACAATTAGAAACTGAAAAAATTTAATACACGCAACAATAAAATACTCAATTATCAGAGTACAGATCAAACTATACACAATGCCCGCAGGGTTGGCCTCGAAGCAGCTAGAAAACGTGGCCCTGGGAGTTCTACCTAAAAGGTTATTAATTGGAATGCAGGATCACGCTTCGACGAATGGAAAATATAAAAAGAACGCCTTTAAATTCGAGAATTTCGGCCTTAAAAATATAACTCTATACGTCAATGGCGTTGCGTTGGGTGGGACTATGGATACGGACTACTCATCAGACGCTGTGTTCCCGCTTTGCGCGAGAGCTTATAGTAATCTGGCCCATATTGCAGGTGCTTGTGATGAGCTCGGGATTGGGTAACGCAGAAAGAATTCATCGATCAATTTAACCTTTACCCGTTTGATATCACACCCGACTTATCTGCTAGTGTAAATACACACTTAAGTCCACAACAAAGTGGGAACATCTCAGTCAGATTGGAATTCGCCAACCCGATAGACGCCTATTAGTGTACTAGTATACCTCGAGTCACAAGCTCTAATGAAATTGACCGCTTCAGGAACGTAGTCACTGACTTTTAAAATGGATGCGAATACACCAGAGAGTAATGAATAGTGACCGAATCACACGCTCCAAATTTATCGGTGTGTTTGCGAAGAATGAAACATTGAAATTACCAACTACGAGAAAATGCGGGGGAATTATTGTAAACACGGACATTGTTGGTGGCGAGAGGATTCATTGGTTTGCAATAGACTTTAAAAATAGGGAAAGAATGTATTATTTTAATTCACTGGGGACTCATCCTGGAGTGACCTGTTATTGTAAAATTTCTCGAACAGTTGCATATCCCTGAAATTGTCTGGAATCCCCACCGATTACAAGGATATTAGTAATACTTGCGGGATGTATTGTCTTTCATTTCTCCTGCACATGTCACGTGGGAAGGGATTTGTAATTTTTTTTTAAATTATTCAATTTGTGCGACACTGAGATGAATGATAAATTGGTATGCGTGCAGATAAAAAGTTCCCATTTGTGCGCACTCGATGTACTGTGTAAAGTTTTACGCGTGTGTATATATATATATATATAATATATATATAATTGTAACTATATTGTGTAAAATATAATATGTCCCAATAATGTTAGTCTTGTGCTCTGTAGCTTATTTATTGGATGCTAATTCTGTAAGCTGAATTGTACTAACTTATAAAACATGATTTATATTATTAATAAATTGATGAAAATGCACTGTGTCTTGCTCTTAACTAAAAGAAAAAGCTTACATTACTGTACTTCCCCGACGACCTGGCAATCGTTGGACCGGATGTGAGCCAATACTTCGACCTCCGTATCAGGTCACTGGGTTGACTGCGCTGTAAAACCTCCAAATCGCCGTCGACTATTTGCTTTTCTTCAAAGCTGTCACGAAAAGTAGCTATAACACGATCGAGTTCCGCATCGGACCTATAAGGAGAAAGGATACGGTTGTAACAGAAAATTATTTTGACAGCTCATACGTTTTTCAATAATGATCACATTGGATGACTAAGCACCGTCACAGGGTATCGAGCACTGTCAGTATTAAACGATTCATCCACATTGAATTTTTTTAATTAAAGTCCATTTGTTCCATATATATATAATTGAGGATACATGCTATTTTAATGAAACATTTCACAAACTAATTTTAAATAAATGTGAACACGTAATTATTTGATAAACAAATTTCACTCTCTAAATACTTAATAGAATACCGGATTAGATGATAAACACAAAGCAACTTGCCTAACTGGCAGTGGCGACTCGTGGTATAAATGTATGGGGGTGCGATTTCATAAAATTGTTCGACAACACGGACTCACAATAGGCTAGCGCGAATCCAACTGCCGCTCACAAGAGTACTTGTATTAACATATGCGGCTATGCCAGACGTACAATTCTAGTTAATTACAAATAAGTAATAATTTCAATAAAATACATATAAATGGTTTATATCATTATTACTGAAGTAACTATTAGTAAAAATAAAGTTGTTATTATAAAAAAAATTCGCGATTGTACTTATATTTTCATTACAACAGTAAAATATAATTTATATTTACTTGAGCGAAAAATCTATCGCTCCACTCGGCTGCAATATTATTTTGTATTCAAACAGCAGTACGCTGTTTGAAGCTATGCTATAAGTTTAGAATATTATGTACTGTATGAAGGCTTACTCAAAATGCCTCATGAATCATGATATGCCACATGAATTTTTAAAATATATTTCAAGAATATTTAGTTTAATATCTTAAAATTAATATATTTTTATCTGTTAAATTAATATTTATCGTTTCAAGCAAGGGGGAGCGACCGCTCCATCGCTCCTATACGCCAGTCGCCACTGCTAACTGGGCTCAAAAGGAAGATTAGCTAGATGTGCTACGCATCATCTGTCAGCGCCAGGTCGCGAACCCCGGACTGCAGCAATTCCCTACCTTTAAAGTTTTAGTAATTCTAAAAACCAACCTGTAGAACTTACTATAAATTTTTAAGTTAACACGTACAGGGAAACAAGCGCGTAATAAAATTTCACTTTCAAAGGATACCTTCATCGCATAATAAAATTCACTGTCTAAATGACATTCTCAGGAAGGAAGATTAGCTGGGCTACTAAGCCCCGTCGCAGAGTCTCGAACCTCCAGGCAGATATCCTTTCACTTCGTTTATTATGGCTTTTTATAAATTAACTAACATTTGCAAGGGTTAAGCACTGAATGATACGATGTATATAGCCCGAGAATGAATCACAAACTAAATTATTTCGTAATTACTCACATTTCAATGGCCTCTTCATCCGCTGGTTCTTTCTCGCCGTCACAAATTTCTGCAATGGATTGCGTTGGAAGTAGGGCGTTCCGGTCGGCCGCTGCGAAAAGATCCATGATGAGAGAATGTGCAGTTACTCGTTGATAAATCACTGTTGTGGATCCAGCTGAAAATGTTCCCTCTTATATACGTGACCCCGATTGGCCCAACCCCAATATTCGATTCGCGAGTTTCCTGTGTGAGAGCGAGACTTTCCGCCAACCAGAGATCCTGGATTCGTTCTCATGCCCCGCCCATTGGGTTGTAATTGGACGAGCCACGAATTCTGGGAGCGTGCCTTCACCAAATATAACTTATTCATTCCATATGTTATTTTGTTTTAAAAATTATATTAACTTTTTTATGTTATAGTTTAAGCATAAATTGTATATTAAAGATAAATTTGTATTGAAGCAAAATAATTGCGTAAAAGAGGAAAAATGAAGAAGTTACCCCGGAATAGAACCTATTTTTATTATAAAGCTATATTCATATTTTTTGTAATAAAGTTTAAAGATATATTTGTGTCTTAACAATAAATTTATATTGAAACAAAATAATTGGATAAAAGAGGAAAAATTAAGTTACCCCAAAATAGAATCTATTTGGGCGAAAGACGAGAAATGAAATAGTTATCCCGAAATACAATCTATTTTTAATATAAAGTTATATTAATATTTTGTGTTATAGTTTAAGGATAAAAATGTATATTAAAGATAAATTTGCATTGAAACAAAATAATCGACCAAAAGAGGGAAAATGAAATAGTTACCCAGAAATAGAATCTATTTTATTTTAAAAATCATATTAATGATTTTTATGTTAGGGTTTAAGGATAAAAATGTATATTAAAGATAAATTTGTATTGAAGCAAAATAATTGGCCAAAAGAGGAAAAATGAAACAGTTACCCCTAATTTAATTTCTATTTTGTTTTAAAAATCATATTAATGCTTTTCATGTTATAGTTTAAGCATAAAATTATATATTATGGTGGAAATTTGTTTTGGCATTAAACTTAGTTTATCTTATTCGAGTTTTTGTATAAAAGATCGCCAACCAAACGTCAAATTGGTCTCGTGGTGTTCCACCATGAAAAGCTTAATAGAAAAACTATTAGGGTCGTCCTTTTTTTTAGACCTTTTCAGTCTACCCCCTGGCCCCATAAACGTATTTGTTTATGCTTAATAGCTCTGTCTATTGGGTCGTATTTAGAGACCTTGTCAGTCTACCCCCTGGCTCCATAAACGTATTTGTGTATGCTTAATAGCTCTGTCTATTGAGTTGTATTTAGAGACCTTGTCGGTCTACCAGGAGCTGGTAAGTAAAAGCCGTGGGTAAGGTGGGTTTGGTTAGGTGATGGTAAGCTATATTTAGACGATTGGTGGTTGTGGTGCTGTGGTGGTTTTTTTGTGTGGTGGTTATGCTCGGATATATTTTGCTAATGGGGCTTTGCATATATCTGTTTATATACGTTGTGTGTGTGTGTGTGTAATAATAAGGGATATATGGGCGTGTATGTGCGGGGAGTGTATGTGCGCTTTTTGGCTGTGAAAACGATATACGTTGGCACTGTGCCAACTGGCTTAGGCACTGGCTTCTACGCCGACTGGCGGATTTCGGGTTCTAAGCCAAGTGATGCTACCCTGAGCTCTCATTAAGCTTCTGCATCTCGCAGACGCTAGATGGTCTCTTCCTCTCTCTTAGGTTAGGTATACCCCTTTGGGGGGTGAGGCCGTCCCAACTTCTCCCCCAAAGAGGTTAGGTGGATTCCCCCCTTTTTTGGCACCCTTGGGGTTGGCACTGTGGAGGGGGGTTGGCACCTTGCAACAAGAGGTTGGGGTGGCACTGGCACTCATTTGATCAACATTGCAATTGTTGTGCACGCTCTTTTTGCGGTCATACTACTTTACATGCAGAATTTTCTGTTTGTACGATTAACATGCCAAGAAACAAACATCATATGGGTTATCTGGTATTATATTAATGCAATACTTATGAAACATTTGGCTGCGATTTCCATGCAGGGGTGAACGCGAACCCGTGTGGAAAGTGTCAATATGGTGAAACAAAGTTCATGCGACGCAAGTGAATAAGACAACCTCAAAAGGGGTCGGGTAATTTAAAAACTTTCAAACAACTGTATTAGTGTACTGACTATCGTTACTATGTAAAAGTTTTTAAGTTGATATATATATATATATACTTCATAGAGTTAATAATACTTAATAATATTTTCCCCAAAGGCTTTACTCGGGATACAAGTACATTACAAGATCTGTGGAAAGAACAAAGTCACCATCAGAATTTGACACCTTTGTCACGCAGTCCATATTGGTATGGGAGAAGTGTGTGCAAAAACACTCGGATCGATATTGCACCTACAGTCGAAACCTCGCAAATTCTATGGTAAGATATAAAGGAAGACCAAACACCGAATGTGGCGTACATATATTTTTCGATCCTTAAAAATAATGCAACAGATTCTCGTTGTGAAAGAAATGTAATGGATACGTAGGTAATAACCAATGAGGAGGACCAGAAACCGGCACAGTGCACATGCCAGACTAATAAAGCCTGTTGCGCTTACTCTTCGATTATTATTCCCAACACCATCGGGAGTCGAACCCCCAGAAGTCCAGTGTCAGTGTCTTCCGGAACCTAATAAAATGTGAATGTGAAAGTGAAGGCGAATTCTGAACTCTCGACCTCAGTGTCTTCACTTTACTTACGGGAAAATAAAGGGTGTGAGTATCTCAGGGTGGTCCATGGAGACCCGTTCGTAATTAGTGCCAAACGAATGATGACGTGTGACCGAGTAAATATGAACGTCAATTTTCTAGCATAAGTCAATGTCATACTGAATGACGTTCAGAGTTTCATATATGAGGAGATTATAAGAAGTGGTAGCTTATTTGCAGACAGTTCCACACAGGATGCTACACAATGGTAGCGTGGTCATAATTTTTATATTTTATAAACTCAGAACAAAGGAACCGGATGTATCGTATATAAAATATCACTATATACATTACATAAACAATTCTATGTTGAAATGAAAACGATTAAGTTTTTACTTTTAATCTAATGTTCACAAAACTAAATTATTCAGTTACGTATATGCTATATACTATAATTTAACTGAAAAAGGCCTACTAAGTGCTGGAAGACAGTCTCTTCGTATACTTAGGGGAAAATTAGATTGAATTTAATGACCGGACTTCATAGTGGAAGTAGGCCCTATATACTCATGGCTTGGGTTAAGTTTATGACGTTTGGGGTTCACTAGGTGGCCCATTGATAGAAAGTGTTGGTGCTTCCTTACGTTGATACCTGGCGCAATCTGACATCAAGAGTATCAAGAAGTGTAATTCACTGGATATGCATATGGTCCGCTTTAGTTTTTAGTCCTCTAACAGATATAGCTGCGGAAAGAAATTCACCAAATTTTCTTTTAAAATATCCCAAAACTTATTTATCGGAAATTTTTAGGTTAAAAGAATTTAACATTTTATTTCACCGAAAAGAAAATTCAGAACAGAAATATTACAGATTAACCCTTAAAGTAGTATTCCCTATTCGTACGGTCTCGCAAGGGTTTAGGATAGGGGCAATCCTATATCTGTACATTTATGTTTTCCCACCACCAATTCAGGCCTGATTGGACCGAGACACAGTATAGTGAAATGCAATGTTTGCTTAGCGTTAAGAGTCATGGAGTTCCACCACAGGATTTTTTGGATAGACTGTACATCCCTAATTCTATCCACTATATACCAAACAATAATTAAAAGTAGAGGATCCATAATAAAACATTAAACAAATTTAAGATACGTTAGATTAGGTTCAATTATGCTGTTAATTTACTGTATTTACAAAAATTCTTGTTTGTCCTTCAAAGTCAATTGTCTGTAATTACA
Source organism: Bathynomus jamesi (assembly GCA_023014485.1). NCBI lineage: Eukaryota > Metazoa > Arthropoda > Malacostraca > Isopoda > Cirolanidae > Bathynomus > Bathynomus jamesi. The sequence goes on along the minus strand of JAJOZX010003512.1, from coordinate 46,563 downwards.
GATCAACGAAACAAAGGCAGAAATGATGAAAGATGATTTTGAATTGTACTTTTTAATGAACTTTATAGAACAGGTGAAGAGGGATTGTTCAAAATTTTAATAATAATAATCGTAATAATAATAGCAATAATAATAATTTCAGTAGAACGACACGTACTGAAAAATAAAATAAAAGCTAAGTTTGGACTGTCGAAATCAATGCAACTTATCCGCAAAAATATTACATTCTTGCTTTTTTCCATGTAGGTGATTTATGTGTAGATAGATCACCTGCCCAAAAAATAAGCAAAATGATCATCACTCTATCTTTTAACTCTTCAGTTATTGAAAAGATGGAGACAAATTATAGAATACATAGGTGGGCCTTCGCGAAAAGAAAATAGTTTATTTCATTTTGCTCTACGTAATATAATTCATGGGCATCTTTTTTCCAGGAACTTCGCTTGTACGTCAGTTTATATAGCATCTTCTTAAAGGATTGGTTTGCTGTGTTTCCTCGGGATCAAGTATTGGTTATAAGAACGGAGGATTATAAAGGAAACATGAAAAGTGTTTTGCAGAAAATCTTCAAACATCTTGGATTGAGTAAGTAATACCAACATGGCAACATGATAAGAGGTTTCGTGACCAGTACGTCCTCAATAGTTTTGCATCCTGAACTCATTGGAGATTGTCCCAAAGTGGGTGTCACATTTTGTGGACGGTGCCTATGCAGTATGCACGTCTGCATTATTTAGGTTTTTAATCTCCTTTGGTAATTTTATTGGACCTAGTATGTTTCATGGACTGCTCTCGATTTTCCTACAAAATTGCAAACAAGGGCAGTCGATGACCCTGATTTTGTTTCTGCAATCGGTTTTCTTGAGAAACCTAACCTAACCTAACCGAGTTTCTTATACTATTGTTTTTTGCAAGATATCGCACTAATTCTTGTCATTTTTTGTGAATTTGAATGGCGTAAGCGCCACACCAGCTCGGACTTATTCAAAAAGATGTTGGAGTGTATTGCGTCGTTTCAGTAAATAAATTTATTCAATATGCAATAACATTTTTCTTTATCATTTCTCAAGAAAACCGATTGCAGAAACAAAATCAGTGTCATCGACTGCCCTTGTTTGCAATTTCGTAGGAAAATCGAGAGCAGTCCATGAAACATACTAGTCCCATTTTATTCAAGAGTTTTGGTCATCTCACTGCAAGTTTTTCCTTCAGTTTTGAGAACAGTGTGTTCTTCCTTTACTCTAGATCAGGGGTTCTTAACCTCTGGGTTGCGACCCAAACTTGGGTCATTAAATCGCCATTTATTTTTATTTACGTTATCCTTAATCATTTTACCATTATTATTTATTTTATTATCTATTACGAGTGAACTGTTTGAAGACACTGGTCACCGAGCTAGCCCCGAGACCAGAATTTAGATCTTAGCCTGAAAAGGTTAAGAACCCCTGCTCTTGATAGATAGATAGATAGATATCTCTTTACTTATAAAAATATTACAATATTATAATTATTATTAGAATAATTTAAAAATAGAAATCCAAAAGTAAAGGATTGAATGCCTCTCCATATTTTAAATGTTTTAAGATGAATTTTCAACGAAATTTCTAATAATCTGCAATTTTTTACAGTATCGTAACTTCACAAATTTTAAATTAGGTACAGATGTTAATTTCATAATATTTATATTTTTATATTACAAAGCAGAGCTTTCGATAGAACCTGTTATCATTATCAGTGCAATGACTAAACTGTTACAAGATTTGAAAATTGCAAATAAAATAATTATTATAAAATATAAAATTAATATATATACTCAATTTTAAGTTAGTAAAGTTAGCATACATATATATATATATATATATATATATATATATATATATATATATGGGAATGAACTCAGAATGGTCCCCTGAGTTTTTTATGATACACACAGACAGTGCATGGAACAAGGAACTCTTCTGGGATAATTAAATCCACTCTAGTCCGAATAAGTAATGGTAAATGACAAATACCATAGTTTTTCTTTTTCATGATACTAGCCCGACGTGGGCAACGGGTCACTCGCAAAGAGGTCCCATAAATATAGCTTCCCTCACCAGCTATCTGCAAAGCAGACAGGATCCAGCTTTGGGACATGGATCTAGGGTTTAAAGCACCTAGCCATGCTACATTTAGAACCTCAATATAAGCAAAAGACTCGCTGCCTTCACGTCAGATTGAATGCATCAAAGAAAAAGAAAAAGGGGTAACTATTATATTTTTAGCCAAAAACCAAAACTTAAACCTCAACTGGCAGAATTGAGCGTCCACTTTTCAAGGCACATAACATGTCCGTTTCAAGATGGGAATGAACTCAGAATGGTCCCCTGAGTTTTTTATGATACACACATCATGAAAAAGAAAAACTATGGTATTTGTCATTTACCATTACTTATTCGGACTATAGTGGATTTAATTATCCCAGAAGAGTTCCTTGTTCCATGCACTGTCTGTGTGTATCATATATATATATATATATATATATATATATATATATATATATATATATACTGTATACATATTATATATATATATACATATATATATATATATATATATATATATATATATATATATAGAGTGGGCCCAGTTTTAGCCGTTTGAGGTGATGCTGATTAATTTAATGCTAGTGATTAATTGATGCAATTTGATTGCCTATTAATGACAGGCTGGGTTAGCAATTTATGATGTCATACAGTATCACCGGTTGAAAGTGGTTAATGGAGTAGGCCTACTATAATATTTCTGAGTGATACGAATTGCTTCGAGGTCACCAGCTTGGATTACACCCAAGCAAATATTGTTAAGGTTATAAAAAGCACCTTATTGTTTTGTATTTAATTAAGAAAATAAATCAGTTATTTGTCCACAGTGAATAACAAGTGACTGACAGTAATTATAGTGAATAACAATTATTTAACAGCCCTTATATTATGCTAAGATGACATGGGGCTTAGCCAATAAGAGAAATGGTTAAGAGCTTAATTGTCAAGTAATGCATTCATTTATGTTAGGCTAATGGCATGCAAAAATGGAACACAACATGAAACCTAGTGATAACAGAAATTATGCACGTACGTTTTGGTACACTGAATAGAAATAGAATAGGTAACACACTGATTATGTAGGCTAAAGGTTATGCATAGATGAACATGGAATAAATGATTGCAGCCAAATGCTAATGGAAATTATGCACGTTTACACTGTAAATGGATTAGGTAGGCTAGAGTTACGCATAAGTGGAACATTGAATGGGCCTAGTAAATGATATAAAGAATGCACGTGCGTTTAGTACATGGGAAGTGGATTCGGCCGTCAATAATGAATGTTTAAATAAATCACATAAATAAACGGACGCAAAGTATTTGTGGATTACATGATTGAACACAATAGCATGATGCTACACGATTACGGTTTTGGAATGACACTTCAATTGGGAAATAGGCCTACTGCATTCTTTAACGAGAGTCAGTTAGTACGCTTAATTACACACTTTGGGAGTATAGCCTACCGTTCGGCGGTAGGCTGATGTAGGCTTCACGAGAGTTACTTAGAAAAGATGCATTTAGGTTACCGGGACAATGAAAACGTCTGGTGAAGAAGTGTTGAAGGTGGACCTATTACTGTAGGCTCGAGGTGTCGTTGACCGTCCTATTGAAGCTTGTTGAACGAGCGCTGGTCGTGTCGATTAGGCCTCTTGAGATGAAGGAGATGCTTGAAGGTTGACCTTGTAGAACGTAGGCCCGCGGTGATGCTGACCGTCCCACTGAAGTTTGTTCAACGGGCGCCGGTCGCCTCAAGTGTTGTTGATTCGCTTCGTGTAGAGTTGAGATGATGTTTCTGGGACTGAAGCCGGCTGAAGTCGAAACGACGCTGGGCTTCGAAGAAGTGCTTCTGCAGGCTGACGGCGGAAGGTCTTACTTGACGATAGATCGAAAGCCTTGAAGGAACAGCAGGCCGCTCCTCCGGCAGGAAGCCGGAGGGCGGTTGATGTGACGAGTTTCTGCTGACGAAGATGGAGACCAAGACGAGAAAATGACAAGCGACAAGTGAGCGAGTGAGAATGAGTGAGCGAGGAGTGAGTATCAGTGGAATCTCGCTTATATAACCTCTGTCTGTGACGCGGAACTTTCGCGGGCATTTCTTGAAACGCCTCCTACGCGTCCTTTAGTTGATAAGAGCTTGCTTTCGCGGGCTTTTTGGGAAGAAACAGACGTTTTCATTGTTTCTGATTCCTTGACCACGTGTGTCTTCTAAGAATGTTTGATGATGGCGTGGAAGAAAGAATTTGTTTGTCTACTTGTTAGTCTACTTCTTGTCATCTATATATATATATATATATATACTATATATATATATATATATATAATGCAAACCCACAAGGAAGAAGAAAAATGATTCCATGGCCTTTCGTGTATTCAGAAATACACCTCGTCAGGGAATGAAGGGAGAAGTCGAGATGACAACAATATATACATATGTACAACGGGACGGAAAAATAAAAAGATTAGCATCTGATTAACAAGAGTTAATTAGAGGCAAAAGATATTTTAATAGGATATTGTCAATTTTATACATTCTCGCACTGTTATTGAAATTATTTTAAAAATGGATAAATGCACATTCTAGAATGAACATATATACTGTGTGTGTGTGTATATATATATATATATATATATATATATATATATATATATATATATGTGTGTGTGTGTGTGTGTGTGTATTACTTGATTTTTCTTTGAAATTCTAGTGTCCAATTGTGTGACGTTTTTTCTATTTACCAACTTCTGACAAGCAACATATTTTCAACCATGACGCAGCTCCAATTTTAACTACAGTATATCAAAATTTTTGCCAATTTAGGTTCAGATAGAAGATAAATGCAACCTGCGTTTGACCGGTGTCGCAAAAAGGGCCTATGAATTTCAACTAAAAATTATAATCAAATAAGTGTTTCACGTTGACGTATTGTCATAGGTACATTGCTGCTTTTTTTTTTCTATTAGATTTGATTAAAACGAGAGGAGCTGTTTCCTTGTCCTAAAATCGAAAAGGGTTTCTAGTAACTTTTTCGTTACAGGAAGGTTGGAAGAAGACAAACTTGATAATATCGTGAAGAGACCTGTTGCAAACAAAAATCGACACACGATGATCGGAGAAATGTTTCCTGAAACCAAAACACGACTGCGGAAGTTTTACGAAAAGTTTAATACTGAATTGGCTCAACTTTTGAAAGATAACAAGTTCTTATGGAAAGACATTTAATAAATTGTTTTTGATTTCCTCTCAATTCCTCTTGATCGAATAAACGTGTTTATGGGTGCTCCTACTCCGTCGTCCATAATATGTATAGAAATATTGCTATTGTATGTACTTATATGAAACTTTTTCCTATAAGCAGATATATACCTGAAATGCACAGAAATAAAAATCAGTTATCATTATTGACAAAAATTAGTGTTACCACCTCTAACAAAATTTTTGGATTTTTACCAAAATTAGAGTTGATAAAAAAAATCAGAAATTCTTTGGTAAAATATAAGAATCTACCAAAATTATAAAACAATATGGAAAATCTACCGAAAATATACGATAATGATACTCTCTAATGGTATTTACACCGTTCAATGTATATACAGCTTTATTTGAGTCTAAAATGTACTCATTTTGGCAATTATAGACGCAAATAAGGTAAGGGTTATTCAAAAACCACGTGGTCCTTTTTTTCGGGTGGTTTTCAAACCCGTCCCCCACCTTATGGTCATTTGTGGCCAATGACTTAAATCCCCCTCCAAAACCACGTGGTCTTCTGATGTCACCCCCACCCCTTCTTAATCTCATGTAAAATGTAAGGTGCCAGATTAGATTTCTTATATTATTGAGAGGTAATGAGGTAAATGAACAATTAATGGCATATCTTCTAAATAAACTGTATTAATTGTTTCTTTCTTTAATTGAAATTAATATCTTCACTAAAAAATGTAATTTTGAATGTTCAAAAAATTATTTATTGGAGCATACATATTGGATACATACTAACATATTGGATGCATACATATTAATTGGAGCATACAGTGTAGCGTATTTATATTTTTTCCCAAGGCTGTACTCTTTTGTCCTCTGGGATTATAGGCGTTCCTGAATTTTAATAAGAAAATTCAAAAATTACATACCTTCCTCTGTTCACAGCCTAGTAAACACTGTCAGTTGAAAATTTACTTCCTTGAGGACAAGATGAAACCTACATACGCATGCGCAGTCATTTACATTTGAAATAAATATGCATAAGCTTATCATCCCGCAAGGGCGTTTTACCCCAGTCTACCTTATATATATAATATGATAAACAATATTATTAAACAGGATATTTTAATGCTTAGTATTGGCCACGTGGTTGAAAGTCAAGACCCCCCCTCCTCCCCCATGTGGCCCTTGGTGGTCAAATAAGGAACCTCCCCCCCCCCTTTTAAGGACCACGTGGTTTTTTAATGGCCCCCTAAACGACATCAAATTATTTAGCCACAAAATATTTTTCTCGAAATTTTTTACACTGTTGAAACAACTTTATATTTACATGCAAGAGCTGATATTTTGGATCACTTTAACATATTGCTTCCCAGGAACCTCTCTTAACATATTGCTTCCCAGTGTATATCATTTTAACATATTGCTTCCCAGGAACCTCTCTTAACATATTGCTTCCCAGTGTATATCATTTTAACATATTGCTTCCCAGTGTTAATCACTTTAACATTGCTTCCCAATATTTAGGATAAGAAGTACGATAAAAAATGTTCGCTTTAATAAAGTAAAGGCATAAAAAGTAAATCATAACATGTTAAAATAGGTTCTAGGGCAATTGCGTCCTGGTCAAGTGCGTCCTGGACAAATGCGTCCCAGTCATTGGCGTCCCTGGACAATTGCGTCCTGGACAATTGCGTCCCGGACAATTGCGTCCCGGACAATTGCGCGCTTCTCCAACTACTATATGAAGTTTATTTATTAGAGAAGTGAATAGAAAGTTAGTATCGGAATTTCAAATATACTTTTCATTTTAACCTATTAAACTTGTTATATGTTAATAAGTTCTGTTCGAAACTGTTCTCTAAAACTTTATCCATCATCAGCACCATCAGTGTCAAATTTTATGGGTTACGTCCACTTAAGATAAAGTTAGTTTCGTTAGTTTTAACGAAAATATCACAACTTAACCTAACCAATCGTCAAGGGCATACAGTTGACCTAACTGGGCATTCAATTAATCTAACCGGGCATTATATCCCATACAAAATTACAATAACAAACATACTCGTCCCTCGTCATTGGCGTCCCTGGACAATTGCGTAGGTGAAGTCACAATGAACTTTCTATTCACTTCTCTAATAAATAAACTTCATATAGCAGTTGGGGAAGTGCGCAATTGTCCGGGACGCAATTGTCGGGACGAAATAAAACCGGACGCAATTGTCCAGGGACGCCAATGACCGGGACGCATTTGTCCGGGACGCACTTGACCAGGACGCAATTGTCCTGTCACCGTTAAAATATTAGATTGAAAGTAAATTTATTAGAATTGTTGCGCTATATGGTCACACAAAGTAAAAAATGGATTTCGGAAGAATCGGTCACGCCACATCATTTGCCACAAGTACGAGTTCAGTAGCTCCTTTTGCATCCTTTCATTTTCTTTATATATTTAATGTAGGTTAACTGAATGCCCGATTAGGTCAACTGAATGCCCGGTTAGGTCAACTGTACGTCCTTGACGATTGGTTAAGTTAAGTTGTGATATTTTCGTTAAAACTAACGAAAATATCACGACTTAACCTAACCAGTCATCAAGGGAGTACAGTTGACCTAACCGGGCACTCAGTTGACCTAACTGGGCATTCATTTGACCTAACCGGGCATTCAGTTAACCTACATTAAATATATAAAGAATGCCCGGTTAAGGCATTTATAGCTTTGTTTACGGTCGGTATGTTATCTCCTAGATTACCAACTTCTTTCTAACCAACCAACCTTTCTCTTTTTAACATATTGCTTCCTAGTGTTAATCACTTTAACATATTGCTTCCCAGGAGGGATCACTTTAATATATTGCTTCCCGAATGCTTTGGGAAGCAATATGTTAAAGTGATCCGACATTTTTTTATATCAAATTGTTATCTATGTGTTCGTGTGCTTTCATTGCTTTTGTTTCACTGTTGTGACGGCAAATTTGTGTCCCGAAATCTCTTACGAAAATAGGACCAAAAATTTTAGTTTTAAGATTTTGTTGTTTAAATCTCTAAAACAAAGTAGTTTAGATTATTGTTATTGAAGAATATCAATAGCTTTCTTGCTACAGGGTTAAAAATAAAAATGTTTAAAATTGTTTAAAATTCGTTCGTTTTATTTTTTTTTTGTATTCTCACGGTAATGGTATAACCCAGGACAGCCTTGCAGTAAAGGTTCATGGTGGGGTCTCGAATGGCGCCTCTCGGTCCGTAAGAAGGGAAGATAAAATGACCTGTTTCATGTGAAAGGGTTTGTTTTCTCTTCGTTTCGTGGTTAAACTTTTGGAGAACTGACTTCGAATCCACTTGTCAAATTGGACCATGACGTTGGTCATAAATTTGAGAAACCAAGTGGCTTCGAAGAAAGGACTTTATTTAAGGAGAAGGAGGAGCTTTCTTTTGAAGGGAATGTCAAAGTCCACTCAAAAAACAATGATTCTTGTAACACCCAGTAAGGAAAAAGGGAAATTCCTTCTTTCCTTATGTATGGAGGAAAGATTTCGTTGGAACGACCTTATGTAATGAAAATGTTTTTGATAGGTCATTCAGAATAATGTAAGGCGGAGTCCTTAAAATTTTAAGGTGTAACTTAGATTTCTAAGTTAGTTGTAATTTCGTCTTCAAAAGCTAAAGTGGCTGGTAAACAAAATAAATTTGTAAACGTTGTGGCATGAATGAAAATTTCTAAGTTGAGTTAAAACTGTTTCACGTTGTACGTAAATTTGACTTGCCTTTGTTTTGTGCGAACTCAGTTAGAAGAGCTTAATTAATGTTAGCCGACAGAAAAAGAACTTTGTGAAATTTCGTTTAATTTAATTTTGTTCACATTAAATGTTAAACTCGTAAGTTTGCGACATATTAGGTTTCCTCAGGGAAGAGTAAATATCTTGTGGTGATCTCGTTTCCCGTGGAAACCCAAGAAGTTAGTGCATGACCATTCAGTCATTGTGAGAATTAATCTAATTTATTTGACGGACTTTTTTCCTGGAAAAATCTGCGGAACTCGCGCAGAACTTTTGAGAGTAAATTTCCTAAATTTTGTAAGTAAACTACGGATCAATGAAAGAAAGCCACCCCCCAAAAGTTTCTAGTAAACAATGCCACTCTAAAAAATGATCAAGTAAATAATGCCACCCACCAAAATCACTAAAGTAAAAATGTAAGTAAAAACACCTTCATGAGGAATTGTTTATTATTTATTAATAAGGAATAATGTTAAGTAAAAAAAAATTGTATTTACGGAGAATGAAATTAAAATTTAGAGATGTCACAAATATGTTCACATAGTTTAAAGAAACTATTTTCAAAGTAACCATCGAATATTTTAACAAAATACTAACAAATATTTTAACGAAAATATCATGACTTAACCTAACCAATTGTCAAAGGCGTACAGTTGATCTAACCGGGAAAAAAAGAAATTGCGGGGGGAAAAGGAATAAGGGATCAATGAAAGAAAGCCAACCCCGAATTATGTCAATGAAAGAAAGCCACCCCCGACCCGTTTGGGGGTGGCTTTCTTTCATTGATCCTAAACTACTTCTGTAAACTTCTTAGATTATGGAATTTGAATTTAGTGCTATTTCTAGAGTTACACGCAAATAAAAAAAACCTCCGTATAAATGCTTTTTGAGACTTAAATACTTGCAAACATTTTCTTTAAATTAAGAATTTGATTTTTTTTAAGCAAAATTTATAATCGCGCACCCGTATATTTCTTTTCAATTTATGTCTTATTTTGAGGGAAATTAAATAAACTTTATAAGAGGGAGTGTGTTGTTTCTATGCTACCTTACAATAGACCTCTCTTGTAAGCTGAGGGAAAATTAACATTGAAAGTCGAAATTTAAAGCGGGCTTCAAGGAAGCCAAGAAAACTACGCGCATAAAATTGAAGGACCATTTGAGTGAATAGGCAGAGTCATCCTGAAAGAAACGAATCCGCGCGTGCGCAATAAGTGCAATCGGAAAAGGGGTTGCACAACATCACTTATGACAGTAACACTCGAGATTACTTATACAGTGAGGTGCTATCTTAAATATCCTCTATAAATTACCATCATATATATATATATATATATCCAGATAACGGAGTGGAAGTGCCCCCCTCTGTCAGAAAATCCTGTGAGCATTACTGACGCTCCTTACATTTTTTACTTGTGTTTATCATTTTATTTTATGCAGGAAGGATGGCGAAGGAAAAATGCCTGCAAACCTCCCCTTACCCCCCAATAGAGGAAGAAGGCCAAACCCAAGGTCCTAGATTTTCGAGATGACTGGACACTCTGCGTCCAGACACAGGGGAAAGATGCATTGGGGAAGATTGTTCCAGAGTTCATCGGTTGAGTAGATGAAAGAGTGAAAATACCGATTAACCCTTGCGTTGGAGAGTTGGAGAGAAAAGGGATGAGAATGTGTAGAAAGTCTGGTATTGCGTGCTCTCTTTAAAGGAGGAGACATACACTTAGACTCTTAAAAAGTTCAGAAGAGCAGTGTCCGTTATAATAGCGATAGTAAAGAGAGAATTAGGCAACATTGCGGTGAGTGAGAGGGATTGAAGATAGTGAATAAGAGGCGGGAAATTGATGAGACGAAAAGCCTTTGATTCCACCAGGTCAAGTAGAGCTGTGTGGGTTGAACCATCCCACACATGAGAAGCTACTCCATGCAGGGCCGGACAAGATCCCTGCACAGAGACAGCAACTGAGTGGGTTTGAAGAAACTGCGGAGCCTGTAAAACACACCTAACCTCTAAGAAGCTGTTTCGGAAAGCTATTATATATGATCTTTCCAAGAGAGATCAAGAGAAAAGGAAACGCCAGGAATGTTAAGAGAAGAGGAAGGATTGAGTTGTGTATTGTTGAAGGTAAGGGGATAGTCGTGTAGAAGATTGTGACGAGTAGACAGGTGAAGGAACTGAGTTTCTGAGGCATTGAAAGTCACAAGATTTTCTCTGCCCTAATCAGAGATGGCAGAAAGATCAGAGGTCAGGTGTATCATAGACGTCCTACGCGAATCATGGAGTGACTGTTGAGAGGGACGCTTTGTGAAGTGGGTGGAAAAGTGAAGAGTGGAATCATTGGCATAGGAGTAGATAGGACAGGAACTGCCACTTAATCGAGCATTGATAAATAAGAGAGAAAAAGTGAGTGACAGAACAGAACCCTGAGGAACACCACTGTTAATAGCTTTAGGAGAAGAACACTGGCCATCTACAACCGCAGCTATAGATGGACCAAAGAGGAACTCAGCGATGAAGGCATAGACAGAAGGATAAAAACAGACTGAGAGCAGTTTTGAAATTAAAGACTTGTCTCAGACTCTATCATATGTTTTTGATATGTCTAGCAAAGGTTTCACAGAAATCCCGAAAGGAGGATGAGCGTCTTTTGCTGAACCCATACTGATGATCTGAAAGAAGATTGTGAGAGGAGAGTTGTTTAAAAATCTTCCTATTAAGGATAGATTCAAAAACTTTAGAAAAGTAAGAAATTAAGTAAATTGGACGATAGTTGGAGGGTTGAGAGTGATTACCCTTCTTTCGGACAGGTTGAATAAAAGCGAACTTCCAGGCAAAGACGAACGAGTTTGCCTAGACAGGGTGTCAGCACAGAAGCACAGTTCTTAAGAACAACAGGAGGAACACCATCAGGACCGTACGCCTTCCTAGAGTTGAGCCTAAAAAGGGCAGAAAAAATATCCTCGGAAGAGATTCCAATTTCAGACATAATAAAGTCAAAGAGGGGAGGAGGTGGAGGAACAGCACCGGAATCGTTCAGGGTTGAATTGTAAGCGAAAGTTTGTCAGGAGAAGAGACGGCAACTGAGCCATCAGAATGGAAAAGAGGAGGGAAAGAAGAAGCAAAGTAAAGTAAAGTTTTAAATAGAATATTGTGATTCGCTCTATCATATGCTTTGCTTATATCCAAAAAACAACTTCAATTGAATAACCTTTATTAATAATAAAATAAATACATCGGTTTTACAATTTATAATGACATAAATAATTGTGACGCCGGACTATTTATTGTATTTAATTTGACCCTTAAGCTTTAGGCTTTACTGGGCTCTTATTAAAAATAAACAGATGGTTATTATTGATTAGTAATACATAAATAAATAAGTAAATAAGTATTATTAATAGTTAAAGTATGTATTAATCTTAAATTATCATTATCAATATGATAAATGCAAGGTCATTATTGAAGGTATTATACTCGTACCAATACCATACAAAGAAATCAATATTATACAAGAGAGATAAGAACTGAACAATCACAAGAACTATGTCTTTAATACTAGATTACACACGAGATTACACACGAGAAATGAATAAACAATATTAGTGGACATTAATCCTAGGTTTTTATTAGTATGTCATTATTAATCGGGATTTCAACTTGGTTTTAAACGCATTTACATTCACATTACTTTTTATATCAACATTTAAATCATTCCATGTTTCAATCCAATGAAAATGGGTAGTTTTTGAGATGAAGCGAATCTAAATTGAGGTATAACATGCTTTGATGTATTTCTGGTGTGATACGAGTGGATTTCTTGATGAGTTACAAAATATCTATTTACCCATTGCAAGTTAATGATTTTTTTCTTGCACTTGTAAGTAAAATTAAAATGTGCCAGTTTGATTACATCATCGAGCTTTAGTAGTTTTAGCTCTTTAAATAATGCATTAGAGTAATCAAGGAATTCAGCATCAGATAATAACCTTATTGCTCTTTTTTGGATGACAAAGATACCGTTTAATGCGTTGTCAGCTGTTAGCGGAGTTTCCCCAAACCAAGGGTGCAGTACGTTATATTAGAAAGAACAAGAGTATAACAAAGAGTCAATAAAACCTGTTTAGGGACTACATTTCTAAGTTTAAACATTATAGCAACGCTCCTTGAAATCTTTTTCGAGATATAATTTACATGATCACTCCATTGCAAATTCTTATCTAGCATCACACCAAGAAATTTTGTTACAGTACTCCTTTATGGCGATTTCATTAACATTAAGTTCATCAAGATATACATTTCTTTTATTAGTAAAATTCATGAAATTTGTTTTACTGATATTTAGGAAGAGTTTATTGGTGGTCAACCATCACATTACACTGATGAATTCTGAATTAAATATATTCTTAGCTGAATTAACATCTTTGCAAGAAAAAGACACAGTTGTATCATCTGCAAACATTATGAAGTTCAGTATATCAGATGAATGGGGAAGGTCATTTATATATAATAAAAATAACAGTGGACCCAGAACTGAGCCCTGTGGCACACCATGTCTGACAAGCACTTTAATTGAGCAAACCTTATTTCCTGATACAGTATACACAATGATATCTATTGGACAAATAACGTTCCCACCAATCACTGATTGCTCCTCTAAAGCTGTAACAATACTATTCATTAAGTAGACTATTATGGTCTATTACATCAAACGCCTTAATCAAATCCATAAATAATGATATCATTATTTATTTGTTCTCTTTAGCTATATTTGCATTTTCTATAAAATTTAAAATAGCCATTTCCATTGTTTTATTATTACGGAAGGTGTAAAAAAAACTATATAGGGTTATGGTTGAATGCCGTCACCCTCATCCGTTGGAAATTCCCAGCAGATATTGGTGTAGAGTTGATAACAAAAACCTTGCGTCTTTTCATTAAAAAATTGTGTTTGTTGAGGTCTTCAAAAGACTTTGTTAAGTAGTGGTTTCTTTGGTTAATGTTTAATTTATATGCCTTCAGTATTTAGCGCTGCCTAATGGTAAAAAAGGAAATTATTATTTCGTTGGGCCTCGCTTCGCTTCTGGTTGTAGTGCGCGCGGCTCTCTTTCGATGTAGGTGATGGGGTTACGCAACAAGTTTATTCGGTTTAATTCACTATACTTAAATACCTGAAGAAATAGGCCTATCCTTTTGAGTTATTAGTTTTATATTATTAGGTATTCACTCAGAACATATAGGAAGATTAAGCACGTCTTTCTTGTCTAAAAGCAACGCTCGTGACTAAGCAGCTCTGAGATGAGCTAATATAAAATTCCTTTTTTCTTAAATTTTCGCTTACTTTACAAAGTCCCCAGACGTCTAATTTTTGTGTTTTTATTATTTCTTCTCTCGAAGTAATTTTCATGAGTCAGGAATGGAAAATTTTCATACGAAATAATACGTTTTCCTTGTTATGCAGGCCCAATGCCTACATATTGGGTTATATGTATGGCAATTATTCTCATTCCCAACAGGCTATGTCGCCAATCCCAAGGCAATTTTGTAGTTATTTAATTCAATAAATTAATAATTTGTATTTAATTATGAAATAAAGGTACCATATACGATACCATATTGTAGGCATGTATAGTTTTTCCATAGAAGCCATATTGATTTGGAGATAATAAATTGTAGGATTCTAAATATCGCTGCATTCTACTTTTTACAATAAACATAAATAAACATATGTAAATATACATGATGAATTACACTGCCCAACACCAATTTTGCTGATTTAATTCTAACACCTGTTTTTAGGTAACTTTGGTGTGTTGATTTCAAAAATCACCTTAGTTTTTGCCTATCACGTCAGGTTTTCGAGCAATCAAATACAGATATTTTGGAGATATCGCATTTTGGCAGGGTTATGCCCAATTTTTTTTCTTTTCAAAAAATAAGTTTTTACATACTCAGAATCAGCATGGAAAAGTAAACAATTGTGCAGGGAGTGAACTTTAATATACAATGGTAATATTGACACATAAAGTGATTAAAAATGTTTAAATAAGCAAAAAATGAATCCATATTAAAGCAAGCACGGGACCAGTTTTCTTAACATTGTCTTTTTCTTGTTTTCTTACTTTTCAGTGCTGATAAATTTTCTCTTATAGGACTTCCTAGAATGAGAGATGTCAAGACAATCTCTTTGCAGGCTCCAGCAGTAGTCAGCCATCATATGGGTATCCCATCTTCCTTGGTATCGTTCTTCCATCACTTTGATATCTTGGTGGAACCTTTCACCTTGCTCTTCACTAACATCACCAAGATTTTCTTAAAATTTATCCAGATGACTGTTGAGATAGTGAACTTTAATGCTCATGTTGCAACCCAACTGCTGAAAGTTTACAAGTAAATCCTTTACAAGATCTTTATAATTTTCAGACTTTTTGTTTCCTAGGAAGTTTTTAACTACTGCCACAAAAGCATTCCAAGCTCTTGCCTCCGTTTCGGTCATTGAGTTACTGAACTGCGGATCTTTCATCAGTTTTCTTATATGGGGACCATCGAATATACCAGCTTTAAGCTTCTCATCACTAAGACCTGGAAAGGCTGCACATATGTAATTAAAGCAATCACCTTCTTTTTTCAAAGCTTTTACAAACTGCTTCATAAGATACCCAAGATTTTAATATGTTGTACATGACCTTTAGATTTAATGCACAGATTTGCGTATTCCACAGATAAAATTTTAACAGCAAAACAGCTGTTAACAGGTCTCAAAAACCATCAATTTTGATAAGCGCCCTTCATGGATCACCCAAAATAGGCATATTGCATTGCACGAAAACCTGATGTGATGGACAAAATCTAAGGTGATTTTTTAAATCAGCACATCAATATTATCCAGAAACAGGTCTTAGAATTAAATCAGCAGCCAAAAAATATTTTTTTTGTCGGGCAGTGTTATCACTGTACAACAAATTTTGGGTTCAGAAAAAAAACGGGAATAACATTCGGTCATTCTTAATGTTTCGAGTGTGCTGATTCTAAATCTGAAAATAGTTTTTTCTATCACGTCACGTTTTTTTTAATGACTGCTTAAAATCTTCATACCAAAAAATAAGAATATATGATAAACAGATAGGCTTTATCAAATGGAATAGTTTAATTATTGCTATACTTCAACATATATGCACAAAATTAACATAAAACTCTCGTATTATACTGTTTTCAACTCATTATTTGTATTTAAGCTGGCGTTTGTGTGATGCTTCTGGTTGGTCACGCTTTAAATTCCAGCAGAAATCGGCCAGCATAGCAGGACTCCACTTCCCTTTGTATTGGCTCTCCATTGTGGCTATATCCTGGTGGAATCTCTCACCGTGTTCGTCGCTAACAGCAGATGCGTTTTCCGGAAAGAATGAGAGATGTGAATGCAAAAAATGAATTTTCAATGACATCTTACATCTGAGACGTTGGTATGAGTTGATAAGTTGATCCACAAGTGCAGCATTGTTGTCGTATTTAGTCTTTCCTATTAGACCGCTGTACACGTTTTTGAATACACGCCAGGCTGCCAACTCAACCTCATCCATCACCGCTTCAAAGTGTTCGTCTAGCATGAGTTGGCGAATTTGAGGGCCGACGAATATGCCTTCTTTAATCTTGGCATCACTTATTTTGGGGAATTTTTCCTTTAGATATTTGAAGGCAGGCTTATCCTGTTTCAACGCCTTTGCAAATTGTTTCATCAGCCCTAGTTTTATGTGAAGTGGCGGCAAGATAACCTTTTCCTTTCGTACTAGTGGTTCGTGAATAACAGTGTGAGATCCAGGTGGAGAATTGTCTCGCGGCGGCCATACTGAGCGTGTGTAGTGTTCAGACCTTGCTCGGCTATCCCACTTGCATAAGAAACACATGTATTTCGTATAGCCAGTTTGCAATCCATTGAGAATAGCCACAACCTTCAAATCTGCGCAGATAAGCCATTCATGTTCATTGTATTTTATACAGTCCAGAATAAAAGCAACATTGTCATACGTTTCTCTCAAGACGACTGAATGAGGGATCGGAACAGAAGGCATTGTGTTCTCATTGTGTAGCAGTACACCCTTAACACTCTACAGCGATGCATCAATGAACAATCTCCACTGATTCGGTTCATAGCACAAACCCAGAGCATCGAACAGACCATGTATATCAATGCAATAACAAAGATTGTTCTTCATTGTGAAATATTCCTGCAAATCCAAGGAGCGCTTTCGGAATGCTGTAATTCGTACGTCTTCCGCCAGCAGATTCCATTCTTGTAGACGTGAGGCCAGCAGTTCACTTTGTTGCTTGGTAAGTATTAAATCACCGAACAAATCATTGCGTTCAGACTGCATGATGAGATGTTGTTCTTTCTTGGACTCGACTTGAGCTTCATAGCATTCGCCGTCTGATTCGATTTGTCAGAGTCTGTGTTATCGGTCGGCATTTCAGCTGGAGGACGAGGGATGGGTATATCTGTAGAATGCTCCGCAGGACGCATAGCAGAACGAAGATTTGGGTAGACTATAGCCTTTTTCCCTTTTCTGTTGCAACCTGTAATTATACAGGGCTATTTAAAATAATTCATCCGATTTCAACTGAGAATACTTCCGTACCTATCAACCGTGCATCAACTGGGCATACACCACATGAAAGAGGAAATCTCCGAGTATTACAAGATCACCGCGAGAGGGCTCCAAAGTCACGCCGTGGCCTAGCCTAGCAACAAACAGTCAGTGTGAAAATGGCGTCCTCACAGCAGAAGGCGTTTTGTGTGTTGCAGTTTTCGAGCTGTAATCGGTAAATCGGTGTAAATCTTACACCGTGCGACTTCTTCCTTTGGGGGTACGTTAAGGATACTGTGTACGTGCCACCGTTGCCCACATCTTTGGATGAGCTCCGAACTCGCATTGTTACTGCCGTAGAGTCAGTGACAACGGACTTGCTGGAGCGAGTATGGGAGGAATTCGACTATCGTGTCGACGTTGCTCGTGTAACTAGGGGAAGTCACATAGAGCATTTATGAGGTGAGAGACAAAATTTGGACAGTTTTTCTTTGGTTGATGTATCACAAATCACTCTGTATTTGTAACATTAAAAAATATTCTCATTTGAAATCAGTGAATCAATTTAAATAGCCCTGTACTTTGCATGCGAAGTATAATTCATAAAGCTTTTTCACATGAGAAGTCAACTTCTTTTTATACTGTTTTAACGTTAATGTCCCACAAATATAACAAAAACTGTCTGGCGAATTTTTGCACTCTCTAGGTATTGTAGCATAACATCAATAAAACCTGTAAAATAAGAAAATGATAGATCAATTTGCAATTTCACACAGTATAGACGTTGTCGGTGAAATACATAATTTGATAGCTGTTATTCAATAATACTCACTTATAGCACCGATTTATGATAAAATATGGCTGACAATTTTGTTTTAAATGATTAATGAAATAAATTTTCATAAAATCAAAGTGGAAACACAGAGCCGAACACCACCACCACAGCATATGCATGACTGAACAAAATGTAAAAGATGCGTTCAGAGAACGTGGTTCTCAAAATGATACAATGAAATAGGGTCATTTTCATAAAATCGGTGGGTGATACAAATAAATGAGTGTTATTTTCGCAATCTACGCATATAATTAGCCATAAAAATGACGATCTCATTTCCGTTTTTTTTTCACTCTTGTACAGTGTTATTATTTGCCACAAGTTATAATGAGGTCGGTGTACAGATCCCTCGAGTGGTCTTTTAAATAATTGACTCCATACTGAATAGCATGAGTTTTAATTAGGCTGACCATATTTCCTTGAGACAAAAACGGGACATTGGGATGGCAAAAAAGGGACGGGGGTTATGTAATATTCTGTATTCATGAAAAAGTAAGTACATAAACATATTGAGCTTACAATTATTCTTCAGTGACAGAACCCATACAGAACCCATAAAACAAACGGTACTGTCCCGTTCAAAACGGTACGTATGGTCAGCCTAGTTTTAATAAAATTAAATGTTGGGGGCTCACTTACTCTTTCGCAGATCTAAGATCACATGACGACATAACTTACAGTTTTACGAGTTTCTGAAGCACGGGTTCGTCGCATTTTTGGATGTAGAGGGGGCCTACCAACCATCCATGCCCTATCTAAGCCAAATGTTGTTTGTCTTCGATGATCGAGTGGACATCCTTGTAAATTAGGTTACATACACACATTAGTGTGTATGTAACCTAATTTACAAGGATGTCTTAATGCGTTAGAACTGATTAAATATGCATTTGTTTAAATACAGTTGTAAAAAGGGGATGGTGCATTCTATACATACAGTATATTGAGCTTGAAAAAAGTCTCTTTACCACCGTTTGTACAGAAACTGAAGTAACTTATACGAGATCTGTTATCATAAAGTATTAAAATTCCAACGTTTTAAACATACAAAGCTGTATAAAGGGTATGACTGAGTTTGCAAATGTCTGTAGCTTGATGCTGCCACTGACAAACAGAATGAGCATATACACATTGTGTTTGATCTTTGATGCAAATACTGAGATTGAGCCGTGCAAGAAAAATTAACTTTAAAAAAAATAAAAAGATTAGTTGCATTTTATTCCATAAATTATAAGGAATTGTGAACAGCCGCCAACTTAGAGAAAGGTTGATTAAGGTAATGTGAATTATGTCATAGGTTAAATATGTAGATAATAAAAATGTTATCCTTCTGGAAAACTGACATTTAGTTTTCTTTGTGTACATTAAAAATGTTTTTTTTAGCACAAACTTGAATAATTGTTTATTGTGAGATATATATATATATATATAATTTAGTAGAAATCCAATGACAAGGAGAAATGTAAATGCCATGAAAAGTCTTCTTTATTGCGCAACGTTTCGAGCAATACGCTCATCTTCAGGCTGTTTAATAACAATGTGAAATTAAAATCAATATTGAATGAAAAACAAACAGAAATTTCTATAACCTATTCGTAAAGACAAATTTTAAAAGACTGAGAAAAGAGGGTTAAGTTCTAAGTTATACAGATTTACATATCAAAATTAAGAAGTTATTTTTAAATACATGTAGTAAATGTGAAATTAATACACTGGAAAAATTACCAATAGTACACTGGAACAATGGAGCTATCTACCTTACACAGCAATATCCGAGGCCGACTAATTTGAGCAGAAGAGACGGGAATGAAAGATGGCGAGGGAGATAGGGGAAGGAGGGATTATAAGGAATTGGGGAAGGAGGAGGGATCATAGCAGATTGAGAGGGACGGACGATGAGTCAACATTCAGACTAGGGGACAATGCTTTAATGAAAAGGGATTCTAAAATTCTTAGTGAGTTGGGACAAGTATTACAACCAAGAATTTTAAAATTGTCTAAAGTGACATCAATTTTGCATTTGATGCTATGTTCACGTATGCTGGAGGCTTCCTTAGTTTTTAAAATTTTACCTGTTCGGCCACTTATTCCCATATGCGAATAAAATCTAGCCCTGAGAGAGCGAACAGTGCTGCCGATGTAATTCCCAAGGAGACACCTAGGGCAGGTAAATAAATAACAACACCGCTACGCAACGAGTCAGGGGTTCGATCCTTCGCTGAGAAAAAGCTACCTAAAGACGTTTTATTAATAAATATGATGCGGAAATCAGTATGATAAAAAAATTTCCTTAACAATTTTGTAAATTTAAGCTTAAATTCCTTATTCAAGGGACCCATTTCAGGTACCAAGAAATTTTTATATCCTTCGGCACTGTAATACATGGAAGTTGAGGGCTATAAACATTATTTAAGAAGGATCTAATTAGTTTGTCTACATATTGAACAGGAAAACTATTATTAGTAAAGTATGATCTTAGATTATTAAATTCATCATTAAGTAAGGTAAAATTAGAGGTCAAATTATATCCTCTGAACAGGAGAGTTTTAATACAAGACATCTTATAGTTAAAATCAGTAAAACTAAAAAAATTCATGCCCAAACCAGTGAAAGTGGGTTTCCTATAAACTGATGTAGTAATAGAATCACCGTTTTTCGAAATTAAAAGATCTAAGAAGGGGAGGGAGCCATTTTGCTCAGTTTCCATTGTATACGTTATATTGGGGTGCAAAGAATTTAGGAAGTTAAAGAATTGTTGCGCTTGTACCGCATTATCAAAGACTGCTATCGAATCATCAACGAAGCGTCGATAGAAAATTGGCTTGAGATGAGTGGGAGATTGTCTAAAAATTACACTTTCTAAATGAGTCATAAAAAAGTCAGCTGCTAGCGGTCCGACTGGTGATCCCATCCCTACCCCATCAATTTGTTGGTAAACCTTATTGTTGAAAGTGAAATAGCATTGTTTGAAGACCAATTCTAAAAGTTCCTTCAAATGAGACAATGAAAAACCATGAAAGTGTAATTTTTAGACAATCTCCCACTCATCTCAAGCCAATTTTCTATCGACGCTTCGTTGATGATTCGATAGCAGTCTTTGATAATGCGGTACAAGCGCAACAATTCTTTAACTTCCTAAATTCTTTGCACCCCAATATAACGTATACAATGGAAACTGAGCAAAATGGCTCCCTCCCCTTCTTAGATCTTTTAATTTCGAAAAAACGGTGATTCTATTACTACATCAGTTTATAGGAAACCCACTTTCACTGGTTTGGGCATGAATTTTTTTAGTTTTACTGATTTTAACTATAAGATGTCTTGTATTAAAACTCTCCTGTTCAGAGGATATAATTTGACCTCTAATTTTACCTTACTTAATGATGAATTTAATAATCTAAGATCATACTTTACTAATAATAGTTTTCCTGTTCAATATGTAGACAAACTAATTAGATCCTTCTTAAATAATGTTTATAGCCCTCAACTTCCATGTATTACAGTGCCGAAGGATATAAAATATTTCTTGGTACCTGAAATGGGTCCCTTGAATAAGGAATTTAAGCTTAAATTTACAAAATTGTTAAGGAATTTTTTTATCATACTGATTTCCGCATCATATTTATTAATAAAACGTCTTTAGGTAGCTTTTTCTCAGCGAAGGATCGAACCCTGACTCGTTGCGTAGCGGTGTTGTATATTTATTACCTGCCCTAGGTGTCTCCTTGGAATTACATCGGCAGCACTGTTCGCTCTCTCAGGGCTAGATTTTATTCGCATATGGGAATAAGTGGCCGAACAGGTAAAATTTTAAAAACTAAGGAAGCCTCCAGCATACGTGAACATAGCATCAAATGCAAAATTGATGTCACTTTAGACAATTTTAAAATTCTTGGTTGTAATACTTGTCCCAACTCACTAAGAATTTTAGAATCCCTTTTCATTAAAGCATTGTCCCCTAGTCTGAATGTTGACTCATCGTCCGTCCCTCTCAATCTGCTATGATCCCTCCTCCTTCCCCAATTCCTTATAATCCCTCCTTCCCCTATCTCCCTCGCCATCTTTCATTCCCGTCTCTTCTGCTCAAATTAGTCGGCCTCGGATATTGCTGTGTAAGGTAGATAGCTCCATTGTTCCAGTGTACTATTGGTAATTTTTCCAGTGTATTAATTTCACATTTACTACATGTATTTAAAAATAACTTCTTAATTTTGATATGTAAATCTGTATAACTTAGAACTTAACCCTCTTTTCTCAGTCTTTTAAAATTTGTCTTTACGAATAGGTTATAGAAATTTCTGTTTGTTTTTCATTCAATATTGATTTTAATTTCACATTGTTATTAAACAGCCTGAAGATGAGCGTATTGCTCGAAACGTTGCGCAATAAAGAAGACTTTTCATGGCATTTACATTTCTCCTTGTCATTGGATTTCTACTAAATATTAAATTGAAGCTCTGTAGAAGCAACCCGCATAATTATATATATATATATATATATATATATATATATGAAATGAAAATGAAAATTTTTATTGGCAGACTATCCTCCATGGATCTTATTATTAATACAATGACAGCTCACATACTAAGGATAGAAATATATACAGTTGGTTATATTTTATATGGATCTTTTCGGTTTGACGGCCTGTAATATTTTTTAACATTACTTGTTTTTTATTGTTCAGTTTTAATCAAGGATTTCAAAAATAACATTCATGTTTTAGAGAAAGAAATAGTGAGGCAGTTATACATTTTAGTTTAGAGAATATCATATACGCTTTAAGATTCCAAAATCCCTGAAAGTTTTAGGTCAACTGTACGCTCATGAGGATTGGTTAGGTTAAGTCGTGATATTTTCGTGTGTTTTGACAGTAAACTAACGAAAATATCACGACTTAACCTAACCAATCGTCAAGGGCGTACAGTTGACCTAACCGGGCATTCTGTTAACCTAACTGGGCATTCAGTTAACCTAACCAGTTGGTAGAGTCTAAAATTTGACTGTCCAGTAGCCATGACTCGTTTTTTCCGCCGGCCATCAAACCAAAAAGATCCCATTCCCAATACAATTTAAAAATATATATTTTAAATTTGTTAAATTGCATATAACTGCCTCACTATTTGTTTCTTTAAAACATGAATGTTATTTTTGAAATCCTCCATTAAAACTGGACAATAAAAAACAAGTAATGTTAAAAAATATTACAGGCCGTCAAACCGAAAAGATCCTTTCATATATATATATATATTTAATATATGAAAATGAAAATGATAATAAAAATGTTGGAGCAAGTTTAGTTTACGTCCCCCTGTGGTGCCCAGTTTACGTTCCCCTACATTATCCTAATGTATGATAGTTTGCGTTCCCCAACTTTGTTTGCGTATACCTAATCAAATAAAATGTTAAAACTAACGAAAATATTACGATTAACCTAACCAATTGTCAATTTATATATAAATTGACGATTGGTTAGGTTAAGTGGTAATATTTTCGTTAGTTTTAACGTTTTATTTGATGGATTCACTTAAAAAATGTCTCTAAAGATCCTAGTGTAGTTTACGTTCCCCAGCTGTCCGTATATATTACTGCAGAAAGTACGAAAGAGAGTGTCTTTAGCTTCACTTGTACAGAACCGGAAGTTCCTTATAGTCGTATTCGCTTTAGCACAAAGGCTTCGAGATTGCTTTCTTATACCTGAGTCATCACTCAAGTTGCTGGTGATAGTTTGACCCAAATACTTAAATTCTTGTACTTCCTCAATTACTTCACCTCTTATTTTAAACCTAATATCAGCTGGCTGAGTACAGCCTTTAGGATGAAATTGTATAAACTTAGTTTTTCTAACGTTAAAAGAATATCATGTTTCTGCGAGTACACTTCGTAGACTTTAAGCAGCCGATCCAGACTTTAACAGAAGGACTTATTAACACCATATCATTCGCATAAACTAAGTTATTTATCCTTGTGTTAGTTTTGCAGCATCCAACTATTGCCTCATTAAATGAAGCAATTAATCCACCAATATACACATTAAACAGCATAGGAGAAAGTAAGGAGCCTTGTCTCACTCCGCAAAAGGAGCCAAAACATTCGGATAGTACATTGCCCCACTTAACGGTAAAAGATTGGTGGAAATACCAAAATTTCAATAAATTTAATGTGTACATGGGAACTTTCCTGTCTTCTAGTTTTTTAAATAAGATATTGTAGTTCATTCTATCATAGGCCTTAATTATATCTAGGAAACACCTATAAATAGTTGAATTACTGTCAGTGTATTTAGATATAATTTTCTTAAGTACATAAATACAGGGGTCAGTTGAGTGGGACCTTTTAAAACCAAACTGATTAGGAAAGGTCCTCCACAGGAGGAGATTGTAGACACCAATCGACCAGGGAAGTAGTACGGGGGGGGGGGACATTAGACAGAAGACAGGAAGTCCTTGAACTCCCGTTTCTTCTGCCACAGTCCTCTTAGCTGATCCTTTTCCGTGTCTCATCTACCCTGTGAGCAGTCCAGCATCTCTCAAACACACACTTCTCTCGATAATCCTCACTACATATACATGCATCTTATGCACTACAATCTGTTTCAAAATTTAAAAAAAAAAGGCATCAACTTCAAGAACCTCGGAGTCCCCCGGGAAGGAGACCATAAATGTCTCCACGTCTGGCTCCCCCGCTGACGATACCGGGAACGCAGGCCCGGGCAGCGGGGTTGGATCTGCTACCGCCCATTCGAGATGTTCTGGGCCTCTGTCTGATTCACTTTTCTTAAACTTCTGTAGTATTCGTGGCATTTTCTCAAATTTTCAATCTGTTGAACACCACCTCTCCTCCTCTAAACTTCATCTTCTTTTCCTCACTGAAACTCAGGTGTCTGGGACGACTGACAGCAACCACTTTTCTGTACCCTCTTACTTTTTCTATACTCAATTTCACTCCAAAGGTGGATGTTGCGTATATGGACGCAATGACCTAATTGTTCTCGTATTCCCGAACTCGAATCCTCCTAATTCTACATCCTTTGGCTACGGCTTACATGCCAGTCTCAAACTAAATACATCTGCGCTGTTTATCTTTCCCCTAATTCTACTGACTATCCAAAATTCTTTGACTACCTCACTTCCAAAGTGGAATACATTCTTTCCCACTCTCCCTTTGCTGAAATCTCCATTTTAGGAGATTTCAATGTTCATCACCACCTTTGGCTTTCCTCCCATTTCACTAACATCCCTGGTGAACGAGCTTACAACTTTTCTATCCTAAATGACCTGGAGCAGGTTGTACAGCACCCTACTCGTATCCCAGATCGCCTTAGAGATAGACCCAACATTCTGGATTTATTTCTTACCTCTCATATTTCTTCTTACTCTGTGAAACTTTTTCTCCGTTGGGCTCCTCCGACCACAATCTTATATCTGTTTCTGTCCTATCGCTCCAATTCGGCATTTGGATCTTCCCAAGAGGAGGCACCTTTGGCACTTCGCCGCCGCTGATTGGGAGGCCCTTAGGCAGTACTTCTGTGATTTCCCATGGAATGATTACTGCTTCCGTGGCCGGGGCCGTTCCGAGTGTGCTGAACGCAGTACTTCTGTGATTTCCCATGGAATGATTACTGCTTCCGTGGCCGGGGCCGTTCCGAGTGTGCTGAACGCATCACGGAGGTAATTCTCTCGACATGGAGACGTACATTCCATATTCTATTCCTACTACTAATGCAAAAAAAAACTTTGGTTTAACTTTAATTGTTCTAATGCTATCCGCAACAGAGAGGAGTCTTTCAGAAAGTAGCGTCGCTATCCAATTCCTAACTCTCACTCAGCTTATATTCTGCCCCGAATCGTGCAAAGTCTCTTCTTCGACTCGCCAAAATTTCCTTCATCAGAAAAAAATGTGAAACCTATCCAATTCTAATTCTTCTCGCTCTTTCTGGCATCTAGCTTAGAACCTCTTCAACAACTTTACTTCTTCTTTCCCTCCTTTTTTTCATTCCGACGGCTCAATTGCCGTCTCTTTTCCTGATAAAGCTGAAGTCTTCGTTCAAACTTTCGCTTACAGTTCAACTCTGAACGATTCCGGTGCTGTTTCTCCATCTCCTTCCCCCTTTGACTTTATTATGTCTGAAATTAGAATCTCTTCTAAAGATGTTTTTTCTGTCCTATCTGGGCTCAACTCCAGAAAAGCGTATGGTCCTGATGCTGTTCCTACTGTTGTTCTTAAGCACTGTGTTTCTGTGCTGACACCATGCCTAGGCAAACTCTTTCGTCTTTGTCTCTCATCTGGTACTTTTCCTTCCTGCTGGATGTTTGCTTTCATTCAACCTCTCCCAAAGAAGGGTAACCGCTCTCAACCCTCCAACTATCGTCCAGTTTACTTAATTTCTTACTTTTCTAAAGTTTTTGAATCTATCCTTACTAGAAAGATTTTTAAACAACTCTCCTCTCACAATCTTCTTTCAGATCGTCAGTATGGGTTCCGCAAGAGACGCTCATCCTCCTTTCGGGATTTCAGTGAAACCTTTGCTAGACATATCAAAGGCCTTACCTTGTCTCCGTATAGGACTATTAGTTTATGTTCTATATCTATTCCGTAACTATAAAAGAAATCTAAAAACTTTGGTATTTGTCGGTGTCAGATCAGTAGGGACCTCAGAAAAGTTGGTAAAAGTTTTTATGAATTTTTTGAACTTTTAGCCATTTTTATGAACGTTTTGGACTTTTCAGCTTAATTTTTTTTTTGCGAACTTTTAGCAACTTTTTATAAAAAAAAACTTATAAAGGTCGTGCAAGTTGTGCAATTCTAGCTGGAATTTTAGACGGAGAAACAAACTGCAAACCTTACCTAATTGATCTGGTTGATTTGGAAACTGCAAATGGTGACAACATTCGTCAGTTTGTTAATGATGCTCTTGTCAAATGTTTGCGGGGAAAATAGATTACAGTAATGTTATCTATAGCGCTTCCGATGGAGCAGCATACATGGTGAAGGCATGCAGAGCTCTAAAGGCACTTTATCCCAACCTTCACCACTGCACTTGTGTTGCGCATGGTCTTATGCGTGTTGCAGAACTAGTTCGATCAAAGTACAAAAATGTTAATCATGTTCTTTCTGGCATGAAAAAGATATTGGTAAAGTGTGCTCATTGAAAAAGACAATTTTATTCAGAAACTGGACTTCCGGAGCCAGTTCTAACACGCTGGTCAACTTGGCTAAATAGTTGCTTCTATTATGCTAAAAACTTTGTCAAAGTTAAAACATTTGTTTTAAGTATAGAACCTGAATCACAAGCCATTACGGATACCCAGGAATTACTGGGCGATCCAAAACTATCACAAGACATTGCTTTCATCGCATCAAACTTTCCGTGTTTGATAGATGCCATCAAGAAACTAGAAGGTCGTTTAAACCTAGTGGATGCTATGCACGTTGTACAAAATGTTAAGGATACCATAACTTGTACGCCTTACAAAGAAAAATTAATAGTTTTGAAAAAAATCCTGAATTTGAAGTTCTCACAAGATATGCCCATGTTCTGCAAGAAAAAGAAGTTCCCAATTTTAAATGCGATCCAAATATGGTGTGCGCATTTAAATGTGCACCAATAGTCTCCGTCGAAGTTGAGCGCTTCTTCTCTCGATACAAGGACGTAGTGTCGTCAAAGAGAGTGAATCTGACTGTCGAACATGTAAAAGAGAATATGATGTGGCAATGGAATGAAGACGTTTCAGATAATTAAGTATTTTTTTCTGCTTGTTTTTCAGTAAAATACTCTCAGGATTATGTTTACTTTTATTTTATATGTGTTTATCAATAAATATAATAAATAATATAGTTTTTTAACCTACTTAAAATACGGGATTGTTTTTATGAGCTTTTGGGCCAATTTTATGAACTTTTACGAACTTTCAAAGCAAATTTCATGAACTTTTTTGAGGTCTTTACAGATCAGCATACTTACGGCACATGCTTTTTACTCGTTTATCCTTTTGTTTCTGTTATATACACTATACTCTTATAGTACTCCTGGGATACATTTACTAGTATATAAATATATCATCAAAAGCCTGATACGTGAGAACGCTGATCAGGCTATGACAGTTTCCCGAGAGGTTACATCAGCCTTAAATATAACTCAAAGGTTCATGAAATATTTTCTCCTCAACCTGGCCTACCCTTAGGTTATGTTAGGTTAACCTAACTTATCCCCTATCGCTGCCTCAAAGACATCCCATCAGTGACTGTTTTCTTTGTTTTTCGCTTGCTTGTTTTCTGTTTGTTTTCTGGTTTGTTTGTTTGTTTGCTTGTTTTTGTTTATATGTTTTATGCTTAATTGTTGTTTACTTTTTAACCTTCAAATACCTCTCATAAAAGGCTGTGAGGACCGCGTGACGTCATCATGCTAACGAGAGTAACTCATAAACAGAGGTGAGGAAATCAAAGGGGAAAATCTAAACTAGATCCATTTCTGTTTCCTCAAATGCTCACATACTACTCCAACTACTTTCACTAATGTAATAAATAAACTAAATGACATTAACTGCCTAAAATGCCTCCATGCTTCAAAGGACATATTCAGATGAGAGTAATATCACCTGTATTCTTTTCTAAATAAAGTTTTCGAATCTTTGAATCTTAAATACAAGAACTTGACTTCAGTTTACAAGAACGACGCACGTGTTTCACGAATACCGGTTTCTATGGAGAAATTATATAACTAAAAACAAATGATTCTAAATATTGACTACGTCAGAAAGGCGCCCAGTAAAACTTAAAGCTTAAGGGCCAAATTAAATAAAATAAATAGTCCAGCTTCACAATTATTTATGTCATTGTAAATTGTAAAACCAATGTATTTATTTTATTATTAATAAAGGTTATTTAATTCAATTCAAAAGGACAAATATATTTGTCACAAGTGTTTAATTTCCTAGTTAGTATATATACAGTATATATATAGTATAGTGTATATATCGGGTGGCCACAAAAAACTTTACTTAATTGAAAGTTTAATAACTGCAACAATTCAAAACTTATGCGATTGAGATTTTGCACACATTAACAGATGCATATAATCTATAATTGCTGGAATTTTCAAATATGTAGATTCTATAGTTTTGTTACAGTGAACAATTTAAAAGCATATGTCTAAAAATAGCATGCCTGGTGTGCATCTGACATGTACGTGCGCTAGCGTAGGCTAAACCTAATGTAGCGTAGTATGACACGCGCGCTGGCGTAGGCTAAACCTAATGTGAATTTGCTTTCTTTTATTTTTCCGCTAAAACCCCGCCAGCATGACGTTAAGTAAAAGTGATAAAGCCATCATAGAAGCATGTGTCAAGGAAAAAGGTTGGAATGGAAATAGGATTGTCCGAGAATTCCCCTCAAAGAACTGGACTCGTCAAAGTGTTTATAAGTTAATAAGAAAGATAAAGGATACTGGATCAACAGCTAGAAAACCCGGCAGCGGCAGGCCCAAAAGTGTTTCAACAGAAGAAAATAAGGCTGCCGTGGAGGAACTGATTCAATCCCAGGAGAATACACCAGGAACTCATCGCTCCCAGAGACAGATTGCGTACGACCTTGGGATTTCTCGCTCCTCTGTACAAGGGATTGTAAAACGTTTGAAATTGAAGGCCTACAAGAGAATTCGAGTTTCTCGGCGTGATCAGAATGTAAGACAGCGTAGAAAGACCCGCTGTAAATCCCTATATGAACGCTACTCAGCTGAAGACGTGCAAAAAGTTGTGTTTACAGACGAAAAGGATTTCACGTTGGAGGTGGCCAAAAACAGGCAAAATGACAGGGTTTATGGTTCAAGGAAAAAGGACATTCCTCCCTCCAGGCTTTATCATGAAACCTCACGATTCAGCAGAAAAGTAATGGTATCGGCGGGAATTTCATGGAAGGGGAAAACACGAATTCATTTTATTGCCACAAACGAAACTAAAGTTAACTCTGAGCGCTACATCAACCTGTTAGATAATGGGTTACTTCCTGATTGTCGTCAGCTGTATCCTGATGAGGCCTACATTTTCCAGCAAGATGGGGCACTCGCCCATACAAGCCGAGCGACCCAAAATCATCTAGAGCAAGAGACCCTAATTTCATCAAAAAGGATGAATGGCCGCCTCAGTCTCCCGACTGTAATCCGATGGACTATTCAGTATGGGATTCCCTCATGGTGAAGGTTTACGGCAGCCAGAAAGACAAATTCACCGAAGATGAACTTAAGAAGAAAATCAGTAGAGCATGGGAGGATATCACCTTAGATGAGGTTCGAAAGTGCATCTCCTCGTGGAAGAAGCGATTGAGGGCAGTTTACCAACAGGGAGGTGGTCACATTGACCATTTGTTTAAGTAAATTTTGTTAAGTTCAAATTCATTTTCTTCGGCATGCTATTTTTAGACATATGCTTTTAAATTGTTCACTGTAACAAAACGATAGAACCTACATATTTGAAAATTCCAGCAATTATAGATTATAACCATCTGTTAATGTGTGCCAAAGCTCAATCGCATAAGTTTTGAATTGTTGCAGTTATTAAACTTTGAATTAAGTAAAGTTTTTTCGTGGCCACCCGATATAGTTATATATAGTATATATAGTTAGTATATAAAAATAGGTGTGTGGTTAAGTGTGCGGTCTACCTACGATTGGTTAGGTTTAATCATGATATTTTCGTTAAAACTAACGAAAATATCATGACTAAACCTAACCAATCGTCAAGGGCGATTGACAATGGGATGTAAACAAACAATTAGTAAACAAGATAAGAAGCTATAATTAAAAGGTAGACCGCCGAATCGTAGGTAGACCGCACACTTAACCAGCACCAAAAATAGTATATATTATTAATAGTAACACAAGTTTTTCATGCAAATAGACATTAGTTAAATTAATTTCACTGAACTAATTAGATAAAATAATATTGAAGTAGATTAAAACAAACAAACAAAAAAATTATGAATCACTTAAAATATTGTAAACACACAACAAGAATGGATTGAGATGAGAAACACGTGGTGAGACCGGAAGTGAAATAAACCTCTCCATTCGATATAATAAAATAAAACTATTATTAAAAGTAACTTAGCTTAGTTACTCATCCACTGTAGATTCTTAAATTACTGTACTGAAAAATGAATTACTGTACTTAATCACTAAAAGATAAACACAAGTAAAAAATGTAAGGAGCGCCCATAAACACGTCTGTTCAACATGGAGGAATGGAGACGAAATAAAAAACAATCCTTAACTATTAAAAAAAACACCTGCATTTTCTTCCATTTCTTTTCAAAACCAGACTTAAACTATTAAAAATATGAAAACAGTGTTACACAAACTTCCAACTATTTTTAACAGAAAGGGTGGGGGTAGGGGTAATGGGGGTGGGGGTTAGACCCCCAAGTTGCGGGGAAGGGGGAGGGGTAATGGGGAGGGGAGGGTTAATGGGGAAGGGGTAATGGGGAGGGGAGGGGTAATAGGGAGGGGAGGGGTAATGGGGGAGGGGTAATGGGGAGGGGTGGGGTTAATGGGGGAGGGTAATGGGGGAGGGGTATGCAACAAGGGGGTGGGGGTTAGCCTCCAAGTTGCATAAAAGGGGTGTGAGGGGTTTTGGGGGGAGACGGAGAATGACCTCCCACCCCCAAAGGGGTAACCCTAACCTTTTGAGCTTCGCATTCTGAGTCAGGGTTAAAAATTTGTGAAGTTATATTTAAAATGTAAAATAATATTTTTGTCTTCATCTCGGTACTCTACGAAGGTGCCCTCGCCGTAGGCGAGTTTGCGAAGCACAAGCCCCGCCCGTAGGGCAGGGAGCCGAAGACTCTGCTTCTTTATTAAATGTTTTTCCATAAGTACTTTTTATCTTTCAAAAGTTCAGCCAATTCAGTATTAAACTTTTCGTAAAACTTCTGCAGTCGCGCTTTGGTTTCAGGAAACATTTCCCCAATCTTCATGTATACATTTTTGTTTGCAACAGGCATCTTCATGATGTCATCAAGTTTGTCTTCTTCCAACCTTCCTATAACGAAAAAGTTATTAGAAACCCTTTCCGATTTTGGGACAAGTAGCTCCTCTCGTTTTAACCAAATCTAATAGAAATGAAGAGCAGCAATGTACCTATCACAATACGTTAGACTGTTAGAGACTCATTTGATTATAGTTTTTAGTTGAAATATATGTTGCAAGGCGGATAGGCTTTTTTCGCGACACGAGTCAAATATGTACTGAATCTGATTTAGGAAAAATGAGTGAAACACTGATTTTATTATAATTTTTAGTTGAAATTCATATTGCAAGCTGGATAGGCCCTTTTTGCGGCACAGGTCAAACGCAGGCTGCATTTATTTTCTATGTGAATCTGATTTGGCAAAAATTTCAATATATCATAGTTAAAATTGGAGGTACGTCATGGTTGGTAATATACTACGTGTTAGAAGTCGGCAAATAGAAAAAAACATCACACAAATTGGACACTGGAATTTCAAAGAAAATCAAGTAACATATATATATGTGTATATATATATATATATATATAGCCTACCGGGTGGGCCAATAAAACTATTCCCAACTTTTGAAAAAATATTGTGACTCACCCTGTATGTTGATCTTACTGCTGAGAGGGAGGTATCAGAATATGTGCTCAATTGAAAGGCGGTCAAAGTCAGCAACTGATACTTTCAGATGACAGTCAGTTTCTCCATAAATAATTAATTTTCCCAATTTTTACACAAAATAATTAATTTATTCCTTTTTCATTTCAGACCATCATTCTGCTATAGTTGATGAAGAAGTTATAACATAATGAAATACTCTTTGGAAGATGAAGCATTGATATTGAACGTGCTTAAGGAGAAACACTGGTGCAAAACGAATGAAGAAAGAATTTCCAAATAAACGATGGACGATATCTGGACTTCAATATCTCATAAAGAAAATCGATATCACAGGGTCGACCAAACGAAAAGAAGGCAGTGGAAGGCCAAAAACTTCACGTACTGAGGAAAATATTGACAGGGTTTCATCCATGATATGCAGTCAAGCAGAACGGCCCAACACCCATACGTCCGTTAGAGAAATTTCAAAAACTACTGGTATTTCTAGCTCTAGTGTTCGTCGTATAGTAAAAGATGATCTGGGTCTTAAATGTTTTAAAAGAGTCGAAGTTCATACGCTCTCTGCACCAAATAAGCAAGCAAGAGTTGAAAAATGTCGTGCTCTGTTAGATCGATTCCCAGACAGAGAAGTGTCGAAAATATGGTTCAGCGACGAGAAGACCTTTACGGTTGCTTCAACAATGAACGCACAAAATGATCGAGTTTATGGAAGACAGGACAAAAAGTCTATCGGTCTAGATCAACTTTGCAGGGAACGTCCGCATTTTTTCAAAAAGTCTATCAGTCTAGATCAACTTGCAGGGAACGTTCGCATTTTTTCAAAAGTCATGGTTTCCATCTTTATTTCAAAGTTAGGGAAGTCAGAGATTGTTTTTGTTGATCAAAATGCCAAAATCACTCTTGCTTCTTACCAAGAAAAAAATCCTTGATGCGGTACTGCCGTCGATAACAGAGAAGTCAAGGTTACAAACGTGCATTGATAATTAATTCACTAGGCAACAAAGATTTTGTTACAGAAGACCAAATAGGTGCTCCTAGCTAATTTCGGTATGCTGATTTCAAATCTATAATTAGATTTTTTCTATCACGTCTAGATTTGTGTAAAATGCAAATCACTTTTAGTAAAATTTTCTACCACGTCCAGATTTTGGTTTTAATCGGCTTAATGCCAGTAATATGAAACTTGCTTTTCAAGGTTAAAGCAATTTTTTTTGCCAACTACATATATACAAATTCGAACAATTTTGATAAATAAAATTTATCCCGAGTTGGCAACACTGAGTCAAGAGCATAGTAACGGGCAACGGCCCAACGGTAAGTCGCTACGTGACAGTCAAGCAGAACGGTTGTTGAAGCTCTCTGCTGATGAGCAAGTGACAGGTTGTGGTGACTTGTGTTTTTATAGCATTTGTTTTGTACTACGGTGTGTATTTCTTTTTATTTTTCACATCGTAATAATTACTTTCTACGTTTTTTCAGATATTGTATGGTAATTCAAAATGGCATCAAATAGACGTGCTTGTGTAAATCACCCAGACAACTTCTGCTTTGTCTGTGGACAATATACACCTAAGCCACAACGTAGAAACATAACAACAAAGATTAAACTTGCCTACAAGTGTTATTTTGACTGTAAGTTAGGAGACCAACAGAGGGACTGGGCACCACATATTTGCTGTGCACAGTGCAATGCAATGTTAATAGCTTGGATGAATGGTAAAAGAAAAGCTATGCCGTTCTCAGTCCCCATGGTTGGCGTGAGCCGAAAAATCACTTCAATGATTGTTATTTTTGTTTGACAAAGATTGCTGGTTTCACAAAGAAAAACAAATCAAAGATCACGTACCCAAACTGCGAATCAGCAATGAAACCAGTACCACATGATGAAACAAATCCACCACCAGTTCCACCAGCAACGATAACAGACAGCAGTTCATCTGAAGATTCTGCTAGTGATATAGAAACAGGGAAAGATGGCATATATGTTCCAGATGCAAATATTTCCCCACATTTGTTAAGTGAAGCGGAGTTAAATGACTTAGTGCGCGATTTGGAATTACCAAAAGAAAAGGCAGAGTTGCTTGGTTCAAGACTTCAAGAATTTAATCTTCTCCAACCAAACACCAAAGTTTTCCATTTCCGCCATCGCCATTTGCAGTTTTCATCATTTTACTTACAGGAAGAAAACGTTTGTTTCTGCCACGATATCAGTGGTCTGATGCAAGGGATTGGCTGTCGCTATGATCCAAAAGAATGGAGACTGTTCATTGACTCTAGTAAAGCTAGCCTTAAAGCTGTATTACTGCACAACGGCAATGAAAAACCTTCAATACCTGTAGCACATGCCACTGGCCTTAATGAGACTTATGAATCGATGAAACTGCTGCTAAGACTCATCAAATATAAGGACCACACATGGAATATTTATGGCGACCTTAAAGTTGTATCATTACTTCTTGGGTTACAGCTG
Source organism: Bathynomus jamesi (assembly GCA_023014485.1). NCBI lineage: Eukaryota > Metazoa > Arthropoda > Malacostraca > Isopoda > Cirolanidae > Bathynomus > Bathynomus jamesi. Next base: position 10,995 of record JAJOZX010003512.1, on the reverse strand, counting down.
GGCTACACAAAGCATATGTGCTTTTGTGTCTATGGAACAGCAGAGATGACAAGAACCACTACAAAAAACATGATTGGCCATCTAGAACTGAACATGTTGTTGGTAAATACAATGTGAAACACCCAGCACTTATTGACCCTCAGAAAGTACATCTTCCACCACTTCACATTAAACTTGGCCTTATGAAAAATTTCGTGAAGGGTATGGATCATCAAGGTAGTGGTTTCCAATATTTAAAGGATAAATTCAAAGGAATATTGACAAATGCTAAGCTAGAAGCTGGAGTTTTCACTGGACCACAGATCCGCAGTGTCATCCACGACTCATCGTTTCCATCTAACCTAAATGAGAATGAACTAGGAGCATGGACATCTTTCGTTGAAGTTGTCAAAAATTTTCTTGGAAACCACAAAGCTGAAAACCACCGTAAACTCGTAGAAAACATGCTTAAATCTTATGAAATAATGGGATGCAGAATGTCTTTGAAAATTCATTTTTACATTCTCATCTTGACTTCTTCCCGGCCAACCTTGGGGCTGTAAGTGACGAGCATGGTGAGCGCTTCCACCAACAGATCTCAGTTATGGAAAACAGATACCAAGGTAATTTCAACCCAAATATGATGGGAGATTATTGTTGGTTCCTGCAGAAGGAGAGCTCGTCATCCTACAAGCGACAAAAGAGAGGACACACCAAAGTTTCACTTAAGAACAGGAATTGCCTTTCAGTAGTAACAACAAAATACTAACGCGCTTTGGGTGGATGGTTGGGCGCAGGGGTGGTAACTCCGCCAGCGGAATTCCGCTGTCTGTCTTAAGCCAGAATAAAGGAGGAAAGACATCCCTGTTCACTAATTATTTAAGTGCTTAACATAAAACGTGGCACGGAAAAGTAGCTTAGACGGCTTTCGTAATAGAAGGGGTGAGAAAAAAATGAAAAATAGGGGTTTTCGGTACACAAAATCTGGACGTGATAGAGAAATTTTGATATCAGATCTGAAATCAGCATCACCGCTTTAGTAGGAATCAGTAGTTCACGTGTCTGTAACAAAAAAAAAGTTGAAATTTGTTGCCTAGTGTAATGGGAGGATGACACATTCCGCATAATCTTGGACTCAATTAGGTAACTGTATAGAAACAGAAAGTTTTTCTACCCTTGTCTGTATAACAGCGAATTACAAAATAATGGTTACAGTTAGCAAAAATCCAACTTCACCACAAGATAGACCATGAACTTCTATACAGGACACATATATTGATTGTACAAATAACATTTGATAAAGGTAAAATTATATTGGTCAAAATCAGGGTAATAGTTTTTTTTGGCCCACCCTGCACACACACACACACACACAACACACACACATATATATATATAATATATATATATATATATGAGACCCCCTAAAATTGTTACCACCATCATAATATACTCGCACACTAAATTTCAACAATATCTGTGTACTTTTAGTTGTGCCGACAAGCCTCTTGTATTTTTCATTTATTTATTACATTTATTCATCATATATTTATTTTGTAATTCGTATTACAAATATTGTGTGTAAACCATGCCTATTCACACTCTCGCGCATTGTGTTCCACATGTTTCACTGTGTAACTGTGTATGTTGAGTAGAAACACGTCTTTTGACCTGACATCATTACTGGTGACGTTATTGACTACTCAGAAAAGTAGGAGGCTCGCTGTTCTCGTCAGTATTGTTTAAGCGCAGTGAGAGATTGATGCGCGAGTGTTTTCCCTTAATATTTGCAGATTTATGCTTCACCATGTCAGATTCAATTAAAACAAGAAGAAAAACTGAAATATGGCTAATTGGACAGCCAATTGACAAAATTGGCAGTAAGAAGCTTCCATCCAATGGAGATGTACTACGTCGGCTTTTCTGTCTCACAAACAGTAAAAAAACATTGAAAGAAGCATCCAACATAGTTTATGCTGAAATTTTTGAGATTTGGAACAAGGCGAAAATACCCACCAAAGCCAAACAGCATGTACTAACGAAAATTCGAAAAGTGTATGAGAACTTCAGATCACTTCAAAAATCAAAATCAAACGTAATCAAAATCAAATTAAAAAAGAAACTGAATTCCAAGGTAGTTTAGATAACCTTTTTGATATAGCTTACGCAAGTGCTTTACAAATGATGTCAAATGAGGAAGATAGATCATTCCTACAAGCTCAGAGAGAAAAAGGGAGGCGAGGTTACATGACTGATATTGATAAGAAACTGGAAAAGAGATGAAAGACAAGCTGCACTAAAAGAAGCCGAGGCAAAGACAGGAAGACAGGAAGACAAAAAGACATAGAGAAGACATAAAGACAGGGAGCACATCAACATCATGAGTTAACATTAAAAAAAGTGGATTAGGCCTATTGGTAATACCACTTAAAAAAAAACCGCGCCTGTTGTAGTTACCTCCTGGGTGGTGCGGAAAAACTACACATTTCAGAGTCTGTCGGCACCACTAGATACTATCGAATCGAGCTGAAACTTCACTCAAAACAAATTCCAGGAGTAAGACTTAAGAAAAGAAAAACAATATTTTTCACCCCTATGAGCCTGGGCCGGTCTAATATATATATATATATATATATATATATATATATATATATATATATATATATATATATATTTCGTCGCTTATATCTTGAAAGGCCCTAGCTCGCTAAAAGTTAAATGTTCAGTAAACAAGAAAACTTTGAAAGCTCTGGAGGTCGTCCAACTTGTTGTGCTTGCTTTTACAAGGTGCACGAGCTTTCTGATTGCAGGAGAGCTAGGCCCTTTTGAGACAAGGTGCAGAACACGAAAACGAACCAATCTTTCGACAACAATTTTTTCAAATTTTAGAGCTATGGCCTTTCAAGATATAAGCGACGATATATACTGTATATATAATGGAGCCAAGTGATTTTTGCGGTGAAAACTTTAGTCGAATAAGGAACAACAATATTAGTCCATAAGCAAACATTTAATAATCAAAGCTTTCGACATATTCTGATGTCATCTTCAGTGCTAAAATGAGAGATATATACTGGGTATGACAGAAAAAAAACTAGGCCACTTTTAAATGTATGTTTTAAACAATTATAAGGATTTTTTTGTTAGACAGACGTACTAACGCTCGAAAAAGTGCGAAATCGAGGCTATAGACCAAGAAGAGGTTAGTTCCAAATTTTAGTAGCTGCTAAACCATGGGCTAGGCCAGGGGTAGCGAACCTTTTTACAGTCGCGTTCCAAAAAAAACATGTAAACCATAAAAAAAAATTGCGTGCCCACCAAAATTTATATATATTACACCAAATTATAAATATTAAGTTTATTATTTTATACTCATTTTTTGGATAACAATTTCTATCCTTAGGGTACCAGGCAAATTGGATCACGTGCCTAAATGGGCACGCGTGTCATAGGTTCGCCACCACTCGGCTAGGCTATATTTCTGGTTTAACCTACGAAATAATGCCGAAGTATTCGCGTGAAGACGAGTTATTAATAAAAAAAGTTGTTGGTTACAAAAAGGTTGGGGGAGCACGAAAATTACTTACAGAGTTTCCGAATAAGTCATGGACTAGAGCTGATTTGAATTATATCACAGACAAAGTGAAGGAGACTGATGATGTAGAGCATAGAAAGGGTAGTGAGAGGTTTAGAACAGCTCGAACACAAGCAAATATCGACCTCGTAGGAACAAGAATATTGAGTCAAAAAGAACCTGGAAAGCATTTAACGCCAAATGAAATAGCCATGGAAATAGGAATATCTGACAGAAGTGTTCGGCGAATAGCAAAATTTGACCTAAACTTGAAGGCATGCAAATGAGTTTCAATACAAGCTTTAACTGACATTCATAAGCAAAATCGCTTGCTATGTTGGCAACAATTACTCATTAGATTTTCGCCGCGCCGCTATCACAAAGAAACGTGATATAACACCTGAAAGGTTGTTTAAAGAAACACAGAGATTTCTCTTAGTGTAATGGTCGGTGCAGCATTTTCAAAACTCGGAAAGACGAGGATAATTTTTGTAAAACCAGGAATACGAATGGATTCGGAATATTACTGTAATCATGTTCTTGTTCCATATTTTCAAGATATTAGACAAATATATGGTGATAACTTCTTTTCCAGCAAGATGGTGCACCTTGTCATCGAGCTAGAGCCGCCACAACTGATTACTTGAGGCAGTCATTTCATAGAACCTGCAATGTGGCTGGCCAACAGCCCGGAATTAAATCCGTTGGACTACTCAGTGTGGGAAACACTAAAAGAAAAGAAAATCCTAAATGTTCAACAACTTAGAGCTACAATCGTGAACGAATGGCATAGCATGTCGCAACGATTTCTGAACAGTGCTATCGACTAGTGGCGAATGCGTCTTGAGCTCTGTTGGGATAATGACAGAGGACATTTTGAACATCACTTATCATGATATGTAAGATAAGTGATCCTATACTGAAAAAAGGTTGTTTTAAAGTTTATTTTCATTATTTGTTTAAAATGTACATTTAAAATAGTGGCCTAGTTTTTTTCGCCATACCCGGTATATACAATTGAAAACCAACTATGAATTAAAAACAATTTTGAATATTGACACAAATACCACAAATGAAATTATAATAAAGTTAATACAATTAAAATAAAAACAAAAGTACGATCGATAAAAAATGCAATGCAATTTCCGTCAAAATGTTCATCCTACGAACACTGTTACTGATTATTTTCATTTACGACAGTAAACCTAACTAATACCATTATTTTTCCCGTTATGATACCATAATTTTCACCGCCAGTGCGTATATATATATATATATTTGTTAACTTCAGTAACTAAGCTCTGCTTTATAATATAAAAATATAAATACAGGAGGTTCATAAATAGGCTGACCATACGTACCGTTTTGAACGGGACAGTACCGTTTTGTATGGGTTTTTGTATGGGTTCTGTCACTGAAGAATAATTGTAAACTCAATATGTTTATGTACTTACTTTTTCATGAATACAGAATATTACATAACCCCCGTCCCTTTTTTGCCATCCCAATGTCCCGTTTTTGTCTCAAGGAAATATGGTCAGCCTATTCATAAAGTCATGCAAGTGAATATAGTGAAGTGTATATGCATATTCACTCCCGTGACTTTATGAACACCCTGTTTTATTAAATTAATATCTGTACCTAATTTAAAATTTGTGAAGTTACGATACTGTAAAAAGTACAGATTATTAGAAATTTTGTTGGAAATTCATCTTAAAACATTTAAAATATGGAGAGGCATCCAATCCTTTACTTTTGGATTTCTATTTTTAAACTTGGAGTGCAAGTTGCAATTGCATAATATTACGTAATGTTGCAAGAGTGCCACCCCACCCCTTCGTTGCAAGAGTGCCACCCCACCCCTTCGTTGCAAGAGTGCCACCCCGCCCCTTCGTTGCAAGAGTGCCGCCCCCCACCTCACCCCCCTTCGTTGCAAGAGTGGCACCCCACCACACACCCCTTCGTTGCAAGAGTTCCACCCCCGCCCCCCTTCGTTACCACCCCCACTCCCTTTGTTGCTAAGCCAACTGGCTCTGGCTGATTAAGAAATGCTTTAATTAAATGATTATTTCTATCTGGCAGCTCAACCCTGTAAGACAGATGACAGAAGAATATATGCTTTAATTAAATTAATTATTGCTATCAGCTTTGTAAGACAGATGACGGAGGAATAATAAACAATGTATTTCTCAGCCTTCTAAGCCAACTGACTGTTAAGCCAACTGGCATACCCCTTGCAATCCCATTTTGGGGTTGGCAACAAAGGTTGGCACTCCCCTTTGTGGGGATCAGCTTGGGGGATAACTCCAGGTTGCATACCCCTTGCACTCCCATTTCGGGGCTGGCAACAAAGGAGGTGCCTTGGCAACGAGGGGGCGGGGCTTAGCAACAAAGGGGGGTGGGGGGTTGGTAACGAAGGGGGTGGGGTGGCACTCTTGCAACAAATGGGGGTGGGGTGAGGTGGCACTCTTGCAAGGATGGGGTGGCACTCTTGCAACATTACGTAATATTATGCAATTGCAACTTGCACTCCACCTTTTTGTGGGCATACTACTCACGACACCTCTTATCATGTTGCCATGTTGATATTACTTACTTAATCCAAGATGTTTGAAGACTTTCTGCAAAACACTTTTCATGTTTCTTATATAATCCTCCATTCTTATAACCAATACTTGATCCCGAGGAAACACAGCAAACCAATCCTTTAAGAAGATGCTATATAAACCGATGTACAAACGAGCTTTCTGGAAAAAAGATGCCAATGAATTACTGTATATTACGTAGAGCAAAATGAAATAAACTATTCTTTTTCCTCTTTTTTGCGAAGGCCCACATATATATTGCATAATTTGTCTCCATATTTTCAGTAACTGAACAGTTAAAAGACAGTTAAAAAACAGGGTGACGATCTATCTGAAAAAATATTTAAATGTTTGCTAATTTTTCTGCACATGATCTATCTTTACATAGATCACCTACATGAAAAAAAAAGCAAGAATTTACTACAGGGTGTATATAAAGTAACGCAAGTGAAAAGACAAATCCGATTTGAACTAGTTTAAACAAGTTTCAACTTTTTTTTAACTCGCTAAAACATTCTCAACACCTCTTATGAACCTTACTATCGATATACAGTTGTTATAAAATACATGTAATAAATATTACTTGTCCATGTTCGCTTGTGTTAATATAATTCAAATCGGATTTCTCTTCACTTGCGTTACTTTATACACAACCGGTATTTTTGTAGATAATTTGCATTGACTTTCGACAGTCCAAATTTAACTTTTATTTTATGCCTTATTATTATTAGTATTAAAATTTTGAACACTCCCTCTTCACCTGTTCTATAAAGTTCATTAAAAAAGTACAATTCAAAATCCTCTTTCATCATTTTTGCCTTTGGTTTATTTCTAATTGTAGACAATTGACATTGAGAGGAAGGCAAGAATTTTTGTAAACACGGTAAATTAATTTAACCTAATTGAACCTAATCTAACCTATCTTAAATTTGTTTAGTGTTTTATTATGGATCCTCTACTTTAATTATTGTTCAGTATATACTCTATTGAATTAGGGATGTACAGTAAGGGGGGGGGGGGTCGAAACATATCAAAAATCGAGTTTCTTCAATTCCACAGTATGCACGTAGTTGGAAATGATGATCTCAACATCTTGTAAAAAAAATGAGTATATGCGACCCCCCCCCTTACCCCTTCCATAGCATCCCCCCATTTTACTCTCTCCACAGATATAAACCCCAAATGTGACAATCATGCATTATATTAAGTCTCATTAAGTAGATTAGATTAATTTGGATAGATTATTTAGATAGAGTTTTAGATAGATTGAATAGATTACATAGATTAATTTAGATAGATTAGATGAATTATATAAATTATTGTCACGTTTTTTTGTTTAGCTTCAGATTGTTATTTTCAGATTGTTTATGATTGAATGAGTTATGATTTAATTCCGAATGAGTTATATTAAATTCAGATTGAATGATTCAATTGCTAGAATTTAACAATTAGTTTCTTGTTATTAATGCTACTAGGCCTAAATAAGTGAAATCATGGCGACAAGAAGCAAAACGCACAATTCAACATTTGGTCACCCTGCAGAATTTCCACCTTCAAAGGCCGACGTATTTAGGCATTATTTATTGGTAAGAAAACGAGAAGAACTGATTTCGAAAGGTTCTAGAACAGCAAAAGAATGTTACAGAATTGTCACTAAAGATGTGGAAGCCATTTGGGAGAAGTTTTCCTTTCCACATATAGGATTTGAAGGAATAGCTATAAAAGTTGAACGATTGATAGAATCTGCAGCAAAGCTAAATAAAGTACCATTAAAACAAAGAAACAACAGTTTTCAGCAGAAGGTGGAGACATTCGATGAAATATTTGATATTTGCACTTGTACTTGTTACGATAAAAAAATCAGTCGAACGGATTGCAGATGTGATAGTAGAGTTCCAATGATTGAGTGGGAGTCTTTTGTGGGGCAGAAACAAAGAAAAAACCAACTAGTACCAATCGACAGAGTAACGACTTCCGCAAGAAAAAGGACTCACGATAGAGTTAAAAGATTAGAAAGAAGAGCCAAGATAAGCCTAGATATGAATGTCGCCTCAACCAGCAAACTGGACCCTTTACATATTATGGAAGATGAGAGCATGGAAATTGATGATAACAGCGACGATATTGACTCTGTTCCGGATTTTGAGCTGAGAGAAAACCATCAGAACAGAATTATTTATGATAACTTAACAATAACAACAGATAGATACCGTGTAAGTTACAGAGCTACTGCAGCTATAGTAAATGCAGCTTTGAAGGATATGGGAATATTAGACGAAACCAATATGTTGGATAGGAAAAAAGTGGAAAGAGAAAGAATACGTGTGGATAAAAAGAACATAATCAAAGTGAAATCAGAGAACACACAGATTGAAGGCATCGGATTTGATGGTAGAAAAGATCAAACTAAGACAAAGAAGGGAATGGAGTACGAAGAACATTATGTAATAGTCAAAGAACCTGGTGATGTTTACATGGATCATATAGCTCCAGATAACGGAACTGCTTGTTGTATTGCAGATGAAATAATAACTTTTATAGTTGATTCTACTAGCAAAGAATCCCTCAAAGCTTTGCTATGCGATGGCACCCCAGTGAACACTGGCAGGATTGGCAGAGTGCTAAAATCGATTGAATTATATCTGGACAGGCCGGTACAATGGTTGATTTGCCTTTTGCATGCAAACGAACTGCCCTTCAGGCGCGTATTTGAAGCAATTGATGGAAAAACTTCGGGACCAAACACCTTCAAAGGTTCTCTGGGAAATAAACTCCGAGAGGATTTGACCAAACTGGATATAGTTGATTATACCCCTGTAGAGGGCAACATTAAAGAAGTTTCGGCCGATATTGTTAAAAGTTTCAGCAGTGACCAAAAATATATGTATGAAATGTGCATTAGAATACAATCTGGACGTATCTCACAAGCGTTAGCCACCAAATCCCCAGGTGCCCTCCATCATGCAAGATGGCTAACACGAGCAAACAGGATCCTGCGCTTATATGTCTCTACACGGAATCCAGACAAAAACATCCAAGACCTAGTAAAAATTATAATGCTGGTTTACGCTCCAGGCTGGTTTTGGATAAAGTCTCATCCAAAAGCAAATGAGGAAGCATCTAATTTTTGGTGTATCATGCACTTGTTTAAAGGCTTAGATAAAAAGTATCGGATGATTATGGAGTGTGTCCTCAGAAATAACGCCTATTTTTCCCACCCAGAGAATATCTTACTCTCAATGATAACAGACACAAGAAGAGAGGTCAGAGAGCTGGCTCTTCAGCACATCATTCGAGCAAGAACTAGGAGCACCAGTGCGAGAAATTTTGAGCTGCCAAAAACACTGAACTTTGAAGCAGACGATTATCCTAACATGATCGACTGGGACAACGAAACCATCACCCCTCCACCTATTTTACAGAATTTGACAAATGATGATCTTCTTAACGTTCGAAATGAACCACTTCGGCTTATTCCTTTTCCCTGTCACAGCCAGGGAGTAGAACATGCTGTAAGTGTGGTAACAGAAGCATCACAAGATAGAATTGGTTACGAAAACAGACATAAATTTATTTTGAATGTACTGGAGTCGAGAAAAAAGCTACCTGTGTTCCAATGGAAAGGCCAGTGGTGTCAGTAAGTTACGATTTTAAATTTCTTAAGGTGAATATTTTCAATTTAAAAAAAGTGGGGGCATATGCAACGGGTAGCGGGGGGGAGCGCATAGCGGTGTAATTACAGTATGTTGTTTAGGGACCCAAAGGAAACTCCGAGCAGTGTGTAGAATAAGCATACAAAATTTCGAACCCCCCCCCAATGTAGTCTATTAAAAAAAATCCTGTGGTAAAACTCCATAATTCTTAACGATAATTACACTGGCCAACAAAATGAAACATTTTTCTCATCACAAACATGATCACACTTTTCTTAATGCATTTTTCGCGCTGATTCCGAATCTGGTTTTATGTTTTTTCTAGCACGTATAGTTATATAGATACACTGGTTTTGATATTTTGAAGTTTTTGATATTGCTATAAGAAAATTTATGGATGTATAGATCACACTTAGGAATGCTAAACAACAAATACATCATATACCTTATTCAATGTACTGTACTTATAAATAAAGAATATATACATTATTTTATTAAAAGCGCTGTGAGTGTGATTTCCTTTTGTAAATTTTGCCTGGATTGTCACGATACAGCATCCAACAATGGTCCGCCATCATGCTTTCATTCCAATATCCTTGGTAGCGCTTCTCCATCATCTGAATATCTTGATGGAAGCGCTCTCCTTGCTCGTCACTCACTGCACCAAGGTTTTCAGGAAAGAAATCTAAGTGGGAATGCAGGAAGTGAATTTTTAACGACATTCGACACTCCATTTCTTCGAAGGCATCAAGGAGGTTCTTGACTCCATCCTTATACGCAGGTGACTTGTTGCTTCCAAGAAAGTTTTCACATATCCATTTGAACGCCAGCCAAGCCTTCAATTCCAGCGGACTTAGGACTTTTTCAAATTCAGTGTCATTCAAAACCTCCTTTATTTGTGGCCCAACAAAAATTCCTTCCTTCAATTTTGCTGCAGTAACCTTCGGAAATTTCCTTGAAAGGTATTGGAACCCTTCAGAATTGACTTTACCCATTGCTTTAACAAACTTCTTCATTAAACCAAGTTTAATGTGAAGAGGTGGCAGATAGATCTTTTGGGGATCCACTAAAGGGACAGACTGGACATTGCTTATCCCTGGGACATATGTATACCTAAGTGGCCAGTCACTTTAGGTGTAATGTTCTATAGTGGCGCGACTGTCCCACAGGCAAAGGAAACAACAAAATTTTGTGAATCCTGACT
>JAJOZX010003511.1:305000-501313 GCA_023014485.1 Bathynomus jamesi | reverse complement strand
TATGATCAGTGGCGTCCACGTTTGGAGGCCTGCGTTGAGAAGGAAGGGGGACACATCGAGCAACTTCTCAATCAAGACGACAACATGCTAAGGTAAGCATCTATGAAGTTTGGAGCTCTAGTCCCCTTACTTTTTAATATGACAGTTTACCTCTAAGAGTCACTTTTTTTACCCACCCTATATATATATATATATAGATATATATATATATATATATATATATAATGCAAACCCACAAGAAAAAAAAGAAAATTATTCCAAGACCTTTCGTGTATTCAGAAGTAACCTTGTCGGGGAATGAAGGGAGAAGGCGAGATGACAAAAATAGGTACTTACGTATTGTCGGGACTACTAAACTGTTTATTATGTATTTTGCTCTCGTCATTTCGTTTAAACTAACGAAAATATCAACTTAACCCAACCAATCATCAAGGGCGTACAGTTGACCTAACGGGCATTCAGTTGACCTAATGGGCATTCAATTAACCGGTTAGGTCAACTGAATGCCCGGCTAGGTCAACTGTACGCCTTTGATGATTGGTTAGGTTAATTGTGATATTTTCGTTAGTTTAAACGAAAATGACGAGAGCAAAAATACATAAAAACAGTTTGGTAGTCCAGATAATACGTAGTACCCCCCCCCAAAAAAAATATATATATATGTGTACAACGAGACAGAAAAATAAAAAGATTAGCACATGATTAACGACAGTTAATTGGAGGCAAAAGGTATTTTAACAGAATATTGTCCCTGTTCAACAGAACACTCTTATTGAGTTAATTAAACTTTGCGTCAAAGATTGTAAATTTCAGTTTGAAAATAAGTTTTATGCTATGTCGTTTGGATTAGAGCTGGGAAATCCCCTCTCACCGGTATTAGCTAACTTACAGGGTGTGGTTAAGTGTGCGGTTACCTACGATTCGGCGGTCTACCTTTTAATTATAGCTTTCTTATCTTGTTTACTAATTGTTTGTTTACATCCCATTGTCAATCGCCCTTGACGATTGGTTAGGTTTAGTCATGATATTTTCGCTAGTTTTAACGAAAATATCATGATTAAACCTAACCAATCGTAGGTAGACCGCACACTTAACCAACACCAACTTACAGTATATATGCAATTTTTTTCAAGCAGAATTTTGCCTACTATTGTTAATTTTAACCTTGTTTGGTACAGGTATATAGATGATATTTTATGCCTTTTACCTAACAATTTGGATGTTGATTTATTTCTCAGTAGGTTCAACAATTTAGTCCCATCTATTAAGTTCACAGTTGAAAAAGAAAGATGGAAGCTTATCTTTTCTGGATCTAAAAATTCAGAGATGTCTGAATCAGTTCAAATTTGAAGTTTTTCATAAGCCAACTAATAATAACTCTTATGTGCATTTTTATTCTGATCATCATCCTTCGATTAAATCCTCTATTTTCTCTGCTATGTTTCTTAGAGCATTGAGAGTTGTCAGTTCTGAATTTTTAGATTATGAGTTATGCAATATCATGAATATTGGTACTAAATTATGTTACCCTATTTCATATTTAGATAACTGCCTCAGGAAAGCCAAGAATAGATATTATAATAGTGTAACTGTAAAGGAATTTGAGCGTAAAAATATCCTTAGCCTACCTTACCATGTTAATTTTCAATATCTTCCGACTTTACTTAAAACAATTGGTATCACTGTAGTCTTTAAGTATAATAATACTGTTAAATCACGCCTAATAAAGAATAGCCCGGATAATGCGGTTGGTTGTGTGTATTCGATCAAATGTAAACAATGTAACGCAATATAAATAGGCCAAACGGGTAAAACGTTAGATATTAGGGTAAAACAACATAAATATGCTTGTAGAACAGCAAATAATTCTAATGCATTGTTTAACCATATGTATAGATGTAATCATAGTATCAAGTGGGATAGTTCTATGTAAAGCACTCCTTAAAAACACAGATATAATTGAAAGGAATATTCTAGATGTGCATTTAACCATTTTAATAATAATTTCAATAATATGAGGGAATGTATAAAATTGACAATATCCTGTTAAAATACCTTTTACCTCTAATTAACTCTTGTTAATCATGTGCTAATCTTTTTATTTTTCTGTCCCGTTGTACATGTATACATTTTTGTCATCTCGCCTTCTCCCTTCATTCCCTGACGAGGTGTACTTCTGAATACACGAAAGACCTTGGAATCATTTTTCTTTTTCCTTGTGGGTTTGCATCATATATATATATATATATATATTTTTTAATTGGGGGTTGTTTAACCTCCTTCGCAACATCCAAGGTCATATGACGGAGGGGACCTACAGCTTTACGTGGGATCCGAAACACGGGTCGCTACATAATCCTGGCGCAGAGGACGGTCTCCCATCCAACTACTACCCAGACCCAATGTCGCTTAACTTCGCTGGTCTCCGGGAAGCGGTGTTACGACATCGGCCACGACGTAGCCCACATGAAGCGAGCACCGCACCCACCCTCCCCGTGAAGGGTAGTGAGGACAAGAGCTACTTTCATTTATCGTGTGCTAGGTTGAAACACTTTTGCCTTGTGGGTACCACCAATTTTAAAGCATACATACGAGGGCCACTCAATATATTTTGTCCCCCTTTTTTTTTTCTTTCCAAGTTTCCTTGGAAGTTTCAGAAATTTTGTACACAAGTAATTACATACCTTTTTTACAAGTTTTTATTTTTCCACATAGTCTCCATCCTTTTCTACGGCTTTCCTCCACCTCAAAACAAGGGCCTTTATTCCTTGCTGGTAAAAGTCTGCTGAGTTCCGCTGAAGCCACCTCTTAACCTCCTCAACATCCTCATCGTCACTCTGAAACTTTCTTCCACGAATAGCATCCTTCAGTGGCCCAAACAAATAGAAGTCTGAAGGTGCCAGATCCGGGCTGTATGGAGGGTGGAGTAATATAGTCAAGCGCATTTTTGTGATGGCCTCTCTTGTTTGCAAACTGTTGTGTGGTCTTGCGTTATCGTGCAAAAGAAGGACGTATTCCAGTTTTCTCTCCGGTCAAACTCGCTTTATTCGTCTCTGGAGTCTCTGTAGGGTAGCAATATATGCCTCTGAGTTGATTGTTTGTCCTTTCTTCATAATGCCCACCAGAATCACCCCTTTCATGTCCTACAAGATGGTGGCCATAACCTTTCCTGCAGCCGGAGCCATTTTGAACTTTTTCTTGCATGGGGAGTCTGCGTGATGCCACTCCATGGATTGGCGTTTTGTTTCAGGTTCAAAGTGGTGTACCCAAGTCTCATCCCCAGTCACAATTCGTGAAAGAAAGTTATCCCCTTCTGCCTCGTATCGAACCAACGACTCAGAAGCAATTTCTTTTCTTTGGGCTTTGTGATCTTCGGTCAGTTCGCGAGGAACAAACCGTGAACACATTTTTTAGTATCCCAGTTGCTGAATTATCGTATTTACACTTCCTTCACTAATTCCTATCTCCAGTGATAACTCCTTGTATGTGACGCGCCGATTTGATCGAATGATGCTGTTAGCACGTTGCACAGCGTGAGATGTCACAGCCGATGCCAGGCGACCGCTGCGTGGCTCATCATTGAGGCTGGCTCTCCCTCTCTCCGATGATATGACACGTTTAGACCGGCGTCCAACTGTACTTCGATCAACAACAGCATCTCCGTAAACGTTTTGTAGAGGTTTGTGAATATTTCCAACTCTTTCCTTCTCTGCGGTTAAGAACTCGATAACAGCTCTCCGTTTACGACGCACATCACTATCAGACGCCATTTTCGAAACTGCGTTAACCATCGGTTTTATACAAAGGCGTTTAAAAGCGGTTTTATACAAGGAAGGGAGCTTCAAACTGGAAAAATCCGGTTATGTGAAGCGCAGAAAGTTCAAACTTACGACCAAAAGACATTTTAGCCCCATGGCCTATTATTTAGCTAAGAAAAAAGAGTGGAGCAAAATATATTGAGTGCCCCTAGTACATATATACAGTATATTATTCAACCAGACGTTTCGCGAAGCATCTGTCACATCTTCAGTGGCTAAACTACAACGAAAATTACATTAAAACACTTTATGAAATATTAAAATTTAAAAATTAATTAAAATTTCCTAAATTTAAAAAATTAAACTCATTTAAAAATTGCAGATTAAACTTCAAATAGCTGAACGAAACACTAAAACAAACTTCCGTATAGAAAAGTTAAAATATACAATTAAAATGTTAGAATTTAATTAAAAATCGCTACACATGACGAAAGATTAAAATATGTAATTCCTACTCAATGTAATTCCCACATAATGTAATTCCTACTTTATGTAATCCCTATTTCTGTTGTTGTCCACAAATGAGAAATTCCAAAGTGAGAATTTCAGAGGAGGAAATTTTCAAATCGATCCACCCCCATTCTAGCACTGTAGGATTTCCCACTTTGTTGGAATTCTCACAGACAATATCCTTCAGGAATGGGTCTACGTCGTGGCCATGTCGCAATACGACTTCTCGTTGATCGTCGAAGTTAAGCGACATTCACTCTGGGTTGTAGTTGCATGAGAGACCCTCCTCTGCGAAAAAGATGATATAGCAACCCGTGGTTCGGATGCCACGTAAAGCTATAGGTTCCCTCAGTCATATGACCTTTGCTGTTAAAGGAGGTGAAACAACCCTAAACACACACACACACACACACACACACACTCCCTCAGAACTGCGATTGCGTTACAGACTTCTTGTTTATACCCCATTCCCCCAACACACGAAATTCTTTTCCCAAATACGAGATTCCCACTTTCGGATAGGAATGAGAATGACTGAGTGAGAATTACTCAAAGAAACGTACAATCATTGTATCGAAAGAAGTTGAACAGGAATATGGCGATCGATGTTCAAAAATTAGTCTCACAAAAGATAAATTTCGTGGTACATTTGTGTTCATTTCACCCACACGACACACCATCACCGCTATATATATATATATATATATATATATATAGAGAGAGAGAGAGAGAGAGAGAGAGAGGGGAGACTGTAAACAAAATTTTCATTCCATGACTCACCAACGATGAAATCGTATTCCTTGTAGAGCCTCTTCTGGTCGAAAGGATGCCTTTCTAAGTCGTTCTCGATGTACTGATGATAGACGAGGGTCATTATTAGTGCCGGAAGGAACCAAAAGACAGGGCCAAGGGCGGTCAGCCCCAGACTCATAGAAGGGGCCACCACCAGCGGTGACATAGTGGGTCTTCACGGGGTTTGCGAACCTTCGAGAAAAAAAATATTATATGAAATCTGGATATTAGAGACGTTTATTACCGAATATTTGCAAAAGTTCGGCCTCGCGTTCCACTGTGGCCGAATACGCCCGGGCTTGTGCATAAATAAAGTAAACCCAATTGTAACCCAGGTCCCCAGTTCTTCTCTTCCCCATGATATTTCCCAAACACTCAGCTCTGTATATATACCTTTTCCCGGATGAGCCCCGGGGCAAAGAGAGGGAGGGGGTCTTCTCGAATTCAGGGGTTCTCTGACAACGTTTCCCCACCCTCCAACCCGCAGAAATTAATTTAAGTGAAGGCTGAATTGTAATGAATTATTTCTGCACGAAAAACCAACTTCATACCATGCAGTTATTCGTTATATACACACTTTGAAATTGCAAGTCACTACAGTCCAACAGTGTTTCAGTCTGGCACACGGGAAATGAAAGTTGAATTGTGGTTATTTGCAGCATCAAAAGATTGTCTAAGTCCCCACCAGCCTTCATTGTGGTTTCCTTATATATATATATATATGGGAATGAACTAAGAATGGTTCCCTGAGGTTTATTATGATACACACAGACTGTGCATGGAACAAGGAACTCTTCCGCGAAAATTAAATCCACTATAGTCCGAATAAGTAATGGTAATTAAAAAACACTATAATTTTTTCTTTTTCTTTTTCGCAAAGAGGTCCTAAAAGTATAGCTTCCCTCACCAGCTATCTGTAAAGCAGATAGGATCCAGCTTTGGGATAGGATCTAGGGATTAAAGCAGCCTAGTCCCACTATATTTAGAATCTCAATATAAGCAAAAGACTCGTTGCATTCACGTCGGATTGAATACATCAAAGAAAAAGGGGTAACTATTATATTTTTGGCCAAAAAACAAAACTTAAACCTCAACTGGCAGAATTGAGCGTACTCATTCGGACTATAGTGGATTTAATTTTCCCAGAAGAGTTCCTTGTTCCATGCATGGTCTGTGTGTGCCATAAAAAACCTCAGGGAACCATTCTGAGTTCATTCCCATCCTGAAACGGACATGTTATGTACCTTGAAAAGTGGACGCTCAATTCTGCCAGTTGAGGTTTAAGTTTTGGTTTTTGGCTAAAAATATAATAATTACCCCTTATCCTTTGATGTATTCAATCCAACGTGAATGCAACGAGTCTTTTGCTTATATTGAGGTTCTAAATATAGTGGGACTAGGCTGCTTTAAACCCTAGATCCTATCCCAAAGCTGGATCTTATCTGCTTTGCAGATAGCTGGCGAGGGAAGCTATATTTTTGGGACCTCTTTGCGAGTGGCTCGTTGCGAACGTCGGGCTAACATCATGAAAAAAAAAAAACTATAGTGTATCTCATTTACCATTATTTATTCGGACTATAGTGGATTTAATTTTCCCAGAAGAGTTCCTTCTTCCATGCACGGTCTGACGATCTGTGTGTATCACACACACACACACACACACACATATATATATATATATATATATATCAGTGATGTAGGTCTCGAGATCGGTCTCGGTCTCGAGACCGATCTCGAGACCCAATTTGCAGATCTCGATCTCGATCTCGGTCTCCGCTATTTAGATCTCGGTCTCGATCTCGGTCTCGACAGACGCGGTCTCGGTTTTTCTCCCCGAGACCTTTCGAGACCTCTCGAGACCGTAATGAGACATACATGTTATTGGCATACTCATGATGGTGGCTTGGTTGAACAGACACAATTCAGAATGTTTATGAAAGTTTGTAAAAGTAAGGGACTCTACGTATTCACTAATCAGTCACCCTGTTTTGAGTTGCCACGTTTGTCTTGCGGGAGTGTGTGGGTCTGGATTTTTTAGGTTAGCGCTACAAAAAAATTTGTCCCCCGCGCCCGTCAGATTAATTTTATTGAAAATGGAAACACTAAATAGAGAATTATTTATATATTATTTATTTATTTATTTATTTATTATTTATATTTATTCATTATACCGGTATATTTTTTATCATTAAAATTCATTATAGATCTCTTTGGGCTCAGTGGATGTTGAATTAATGTTATATATATATATATATATATATATATATATATATATATATATATATATATATATATATATTATTTAGACCTTATGCTAATTGCCATGCCTCTGTTTATAGTACCGATATGTCAATTTATTTTTCATAGAAATGGTGTTGGAAAAATGCTATACAGGAAACTCAGGCACGGAGAATGAGCAGATACAGAGAGACAGCGCTCATTCTCACAGCAGCGATGACGAAATAAAACAGTCAAACCAAAGTTCCGAGACTAATGGCAAAATATCAAAGCTATCGGTCCAAGCAGAAGAACGTTGAAACTGGGAAGATTTTGAACCGCAGGGAACAGTTGCGGCGGTACCTCTTAGAGATCGATGAATCTCATATTTTAGACAACTGCTCTCCAATAAAGTTTTGGCACCAGAAAAGGGATAAATTCCCATCACTGGCCAATATTGCCATGACTGTTTTAACAGTGCCTGCCTCTAATGCTCCAATTGAGCGTGTATTTAGCCATGGAGGCATAATGAGGCCCCACAGAAGTCGAACTTCAGCAGATCTTCTGAGCATGCTGATGTTCCTTAAGTGTAATGAGCACCTATCATGCTTTAAATAAATGCACAAGTCAAACGGGGTAGTGGGTACGTTCATTAAACCTTCTGTAACAGATATAAAAGAAGTAAATAAATAAAAAGTACGTATATATATATATATATATATATATATATTCATTTTTTAATTTATAGGTTACACTTTTTGCATTCAACACACTACATCTGAGAAAGTAGTTATTAGTTTATTAATATACTTAACATAGTCTAATTTCCATAGTAGTGTAAAACAAATTGAAAGGGCATGAGCTTGGTCTCGATCTCGATCTCGGTCTCGAATTTTAAGGGTCTCGATCTCGGAAGGTAGATCTCGATCTCGAACCTTTGATCTCGGTCTCGATCTTGGTCTCACAGGATCAGGTCTCGGTCTCGGTCTCAGTCTCGGACTTGGTGGTCTCGACTACATCACTGATATTATATATATATATATATATATATATATATGTGTGTGTGTGTGTGTGTGTGTGTGTGTGGTTTCCTTATATATATATATATACACACAGTATATATATATATATATATATATATATATATATATTATAAAGCAGATCCTGTTTATTTGTCGATGACGCTACGAGGAAAGTGCAAAAGGTTGATAGAATAGTTCCTCATTTATTGTTGACTATAACCACTCAATTTCAAGTACTTCAAACCTGCATGTCAAAATAAATAAAAATTTAAAAAAAAATATTAACTTCCAGTCATAGTTTGAGGCTAAGTTAGCACCGCATATGTGTAGAGTAGGAAAAAATAAATTCTATTTTAAATAGCCTGCTGAGCAAGTCATTAACAGATTTTATTTGCGGGCTATTAACCCTGAAATACGAAACCCTTTTTCTCCTGGATTATTGATATATTTTTTTTACTCCTCATACAATTTTGACCACTGATTGCTATTACTTTGTAAATCATATCCTATAAGTTATATGCTTCTAGTTCAAATACTTACTTATATATTAGATGTTGCCATATGGCAACGTTAGGAGAATGCGGGTACAAAAAAAATTGTAAATTCAAGTTTAGTTTTAAGGATGCCAAATGGCAACGCCAGGAGGTAATGGAGATAATGTAAAACTGCTTTAAAGAATGAAGAGAGAGAGAGAGAGAGAGAGAGAGAGAGAGTTACAAGGAAAAGAAGTACCTCAAAAGGCCTTGGGGCCCATACCGAGGTACCAATGGCAACGGGTGCCAGGGAAAATTTTCTACACCCTCAAATAGTGTGCAACATTTGGTGTAACCTTTTCTTGAAATGATCCACAGAGGAACTGTTCACAACTTCAGAAGGTAACCTGTTCCACGTGTCACAGATCTTATAAGTAAAGTAATTCCCACACACACTAGTCCTAAACCGTTTCAAATCCAACTTCCAACCATTGTTGCGAGTTGGGTTATCATTTAAACTAAACATGCTTCTAAAATCGATATCATATCGTTGAACCCGCGTAAGAGCTTGAAAACACAGCCTCCGAATTTCCAGCGAAAACAAGTTCAGGGCGCGTAAGCGTCGATTGTAGTCCATATGCCTAACGGAAGGGATTAACTTTGTGGCCCTAGCCTGCACTCGCTCCAGCCTCTCAATATCTTTCCTGAGGGTGGGTGACCAGAACTGCGCAGCAAACTCCAGGTGCGGCCGAACCAGGGAATTGTACAGAGAGAGCACAATCTCCTTGTTCCGAAACTGAAATTGCCTCCTGATATAACCCAACAGCTTCTGGGCTGTCTTTTCCACCTCTACGCACTGTTTCTAAACTTAAGGTCGCTGCTAATTAGCACACCCAAGTCCTTTTCCAAATCAGTCGCCTCGATATTACTCCCTAACATAGAGTAGTCTGACTTGGGATTGGCGTAGCCAATGTGCATCACTTTGCATTTACCCAAGTTAAATGGCATTTGCCATTTTTCGGACCACTCTCCTATCCTACCAAGGTCCGCACGCAGTTCTCTCTCTCTCTCTCTCTCTCTCTCTCTCTCGAAGAGAGAGAGAGAGAGAGAGAGAGAGAGAGAGAGAGAGAGAGTTTTCAAAAATTATTTTTTATTTCTTTAGTATTTTCATATATGAAATGTACAATTGTGGAAAAATCGCTGAAACTTAACTTAAAAAAAAACACTGGTCGAAAAACAACCTTGTACTACACCTTTTAGCTCGAGAAAAAAACCCTTTTCAACACGTACAAAACATGACTTCATAAACAAATAAAATATAAAGAAATAAAAATTAATAAAAAGCAGTCATACTCTTCCATCCTCTAAAAAAATGTAGGTTAGAATTTGTGTTAAAAATTTCCTATGTAATGCATGAACGAAATAAAGCTAAAAATATGCTTTAACCTTCTGAATAAATGAGCCCTTGTTTGGACGTTTGCGTTTTATTGACAAATAATGAGGTATATAGTGACATCTTTTTCCTTAACATCCGTCCCGAACCCCAACTCTCACCTTCTTTTTGAATTACTTTATGAATAATCTTTTAATAATAAAACCAATACTGCAAGCAAAGGTTTATTTATTCGGAAGGTTAAAGCATATTTTTAGCTTTATTTGGCTAATTTGGGCAGGTTAAAGTACATAAATCGTTTGGCGTCAACACCTTTACAAGTGTGTCTATATAATACTATACAGTTTGTGATTCTGATTTTCATGAAGTACATAAGAGGTGGTACTGTAAAATTACAGATTAAAAGAAAAAAAAAAGGTAAACCCTGAACCCAAATGTATTTTGATACGTATACGAGTTGTTTTGGGTATTTGGCACAACTCAGTAGTCTTTTTAAAAAGAGGACTTATTTTTCCCAGTTGGTAGCGGCGTTGCCGACCGTCTCAACAGTGCCCTTTGGTGGACGACGGACAAAAAATGAAACAACCAACCAAAATACTTCAACATAAATTTTGAAAAGAATTATATATATATATATATATATATATATATATATATATATTAGTCGGTAATCGGACGTCTGGGTATTCCAGTTTCGCTTATTCCGACGATTACCAACTGAGACTGTTCATTACTTAGTCGAACGTCTCATCGCTTAATCCGACGATCGCCCGTCCACAATATTTTTAATCTTAATTCACTAGAAATACGAATGCGATTTATTTCGGCTACGTCGTCGTCAGTATCGTAAACAGCTCAGCAAAGCTTAAAGCTTAACCCGTTAACGCCGAACGTTTTTGTAGGGTTAAGTCTAAATGTGTGTATTTAAAACGGTACGTATTCGACTCAGTCGGCGTTAGAGGGTTAAGGGACATATTAAATAAAATAAATAGTCTAATACGCTAGCCTGCTGGTGGGGCGTGGTTCGGATTCCACGTTAAACTGTGGGTCTAAGGTGAAGTGACAAGCTTGACCTTCGTCAGAATGAACAATTGGGCGAAAGCAGAACCAAGGTTAACCAAGGTTAATTAACATTTATTTATTTTGTTGTAAAATTTTTTAACAACAAAAATTGTGAATTTGTAATATTTATTTTAAAAATAAAGAATTATTAATTAATTCATTCATTGGGTCTGAGGAGTAGTTGGGTGGGAGACCGTCGTCTGTGTCATATAAGGTTTTAATAAACCTTTCAGGTCCTGTACAGTTTCGGAAAAAAGTTCGCCTAATTTTTCTAAAAAACAAAAACACTAATTAGGAACATTTTTTTGTTTTTTTTTTACTTTTCTGAATAAAGTACTTTTTTTTTTATAGGGTTTATCTCCTGCCAAGAAATATCATTATATAGATAATAATAAATAAATCAAGCTATGAGGCGCTCGGGCGAATAGAGGCGAATTAACCATTCCGGATTTTGCTTGATTCGCCTCCATTCCCTCGAATGGTCGCTGCCAAATATAAAAAGGTTCACTAATAATAAGGAGCTCGGTTTTGAAAGTCTTGAAATTTTCAGTTCATTGCACTACGCCAAAACACGAAAAATTAATGAATTTTAATAACTATGCCCTAAGTTTACCTATAAACCAAAAACTGCCCGCAGGATTTCAAATCCTACAAAGAAATTAAAGTTCCCCGAGTGGGTGCCTTGTTAAAAATATATATATATATATATATATATATATATATATATATATATATATCGTAAAGAACGACGCTTTGTATAGGAGAATTATCCGCGCAAGATGAGAGCGAAAGAACGAAACAAATGAAAAAATGAGGTAACCACCCGGGAATCGAACCCGGGATCTTCCGATTGCCGGTCAGATATGATAACCATTACACCACGGGCCTCACCCAATCAAATGCCGTAATTCCTCTACATGCGCGCAGAAACCTCATTTTTTCATTTGTTTCGTTCTTTCGCTCTCATCTTGCGCGGATAATTCTCCTATACAAAGCGTCGTTCTTTACGTTAATTATACTGCGTGTTTGCAGTTATAATGTATATAATGTTACGGCATGCGAGAGGTGCCCCTTTGGGGCATTGGTTTCTGCGCGCATGTAGAGGAATTACGGCATTTGATTGGGTGAGGCCCGTGGTGTAATGGTTATCATATCTGACCGGCAATCGGAAGATCCCGGGTTCGATTCCCGGGTGGTTACCTCATTTTTCATTTGTTTCGTTCTTTCGCCTCATCTTGCGCGGATAATTCTCCTATACAAAGCGTCGTTCTTTACGTTAATTATACTGCGTGTTTGCAGTATATATATAATTATATAATATATATATATATATATATATATTAAGATGTATTCAGTATATTTGTTTCAGTGCGTCCCCCTATATTCCCTACACATATAAATATTCACATACCAAAAGAGGGGGAGGGCAAACTTTACCTTCTTTTTGAGAAAAATCTCTTCAAATGTTTTTTATTATTTTTAGCGAATTGTAGACTAAGGGTATGTTAAGGCTAGTTATATTTTACCCCAAATTTCGAACCAACTACTCAATGACCCTACTTTCCATATATTCCATATTTCTACCACAATAGTGTTGGATCCATTGATCGGACCACATGCATGCACGTACGTTTCACTGATCGACTGGGTCAATGACCAAAGAAATTTTTTTTTTTATAAGCTTCGCCCCCCCTCTGCGGGAGAGGTGGAATATGGTGATCCAGGCCCGTAGTCAGGGAGGGGTCGGGGGTCGAATGACCCCTCCCTTGACAGAAATGGTCCATTTTTATAACCATATTTTAACTTATGATGTGATATTATAATATAAAATATCATTTACTAAATAAACACTTGCATTTTTGGCACTTTTTTTTAAACTTCACAAACTACTCTAAACCCCCTCCGCAGTGACTAGGTCGTTGCACCAAAAGGTCCCCCCCCCTTTCTACAATTTTAACCCCCCACCATTTTGGAAGTCCTGGGTACGGGATTGTGATCAAGCATTGACACTACAAAATCACTCCTGTTTACCAATGAATTTCCAAATAATATATATATATTATATATTATATATATATATATATATATATATATATATATATATATATATATATATATATTCTTTTTCGCTCGTAATACATAGTATAAATTGTTAGTAATCATAAGCCCAAATTTACGACAAGAAAATTGTGAAGCGTAAAAAATAATAGTGCCTTTCCTTCAATCAAATCAGTCATGCATTTCACACAAACAGTTATAATGTGCTTATTATTGGCTAAATATTACCTTTAAATCAAAGGGACCTCCTGATTGGCGTCATTTCATCGGCCATCGATGTGATTTTTTTAGTTACCTGTGGCGTCAATCATCGTTGTAAACTTTTGTCAAGACATTTCTTGATGTCTGAATATATATATATATATATATATGTTCTATTCCTCGTAGATTTAATGTTCAAATGTCTGAATAGGAATTTTGTTTTAAAAGTTACACTTAAAACTTTTTTATATCTGATATTTTAGTAACAGTTCCAAAACTCTTAATACCACGTGTAGGCCTATTTTTAAAAATTTATTTTGATCTGTGTCTGTATGTATGGAAATTATATTCACTCATATTTTTATTTCGTTACATATTGACACGTGACAGTCGTCATTTTCATAACGATTAACGACAACAACATCAACAAGAACGAGCGTAACAACATTTCGGAGTCACAACAGCGAGCGAATGCACCGTTAAAACAAACCGAAAGAAAGTTGGGAGGAAACTGAACGAGCGAATGCAGCTTCACGTATTCAAAATCAATGTGCGGGAAAGAGAATTAGTCTAAAAGTGGCCAAAAGGAAAGAAGCAAAAAGAGATCATAAATTCTTTTCACCCTGTTTACATATACAGTATCTCTCTCTCTCTCTCTCTCTCTCTCTCTATATATATATAATATATATATATATATATATATACATACACAGATATACTTCCTTATTTATTGCATCACTACAAATCTCCTTTCATAGCTTCTCATTCAATAGAATGATGATTTGATAAAGTTTGAAAGCTGATCAGTGGTACGGTAATAGAAGAGTGTTTCCCTAACTTAAAAAGAATATTGAAAACCGTACGTGGCATGATATTTCTACAGCCATCATCAGAGACGTAAGCCAGGAATGAAGTTTTATCCATTCATTTTTAAAATTCAATTTTCCATTTCAACAAAAATTACAATTTGTTTAATAGAATTGGTCATATTCAGCAGTCATTCACATTTTGACTTGCGCAGTCGACCATGCAGTAAGCAAACAATTTATATACAGGGTGGGCGGAAAGTAGCTCCCTATTTTGGATTGGTAAAAACATACGTATATTATCCATTTATTTCAGAAGAAATAATATGAAAAGGTAGGCATACATGGTAGGTTTTCTCTAAAATTCAATGTGGGCTCCAACTTTCCACCAGCTTCTGGAGCCGCCCAGGAATGGCGTCCACTGACTTTAGCAGGAACTCCGGCGGGATGGAGGACAGACTTCCCGAATTCGGTCCTCCAGTTCTTCCAATGTCCTCGGTTTGGTGCGGTAGACTTCTTCCTTTACCACCCCCAAAGAAAGAAGTCGCACGGTGTCAAGTTGGGGCTCCTGGCTGGCCATTGATGTGGACCACGACGACCCATCCAACGCCCAGGGAAGTGGGCATCCAGCCACTCACGGACAACAAGAGCGAAGTGCGGAGGGGCGCCATCTTGCATAAATATCAGATCGTCGATGTTCTCCCATGTGCTGACAACCGGCCAGACCTCGTTTCGCAACATAGCAAGGTACCGCTCAGCATTCATGGTGTTGCGCAGAAGGAACGGGCCCACAACCTGATCTGAAGTCAAACCACACCACACCGTTACACTGAACCGATTCTGCCGTTTTTCAGCGGTAACCGTGCGACTTCTTTCTTTGGGGGGTGGGTAAAGGAAGAAGTCTACCGCACCAAACCGAGGACATGGAAGAACTGGAGGACCGAATTCGGGAAGTCATGTCATCCATCCCGCCGGAGTTCCTGCTAAAGTCAGTGGACGCCATTCCTGGGCGGCTCCAGAAGCTGGTGGAAAGAGTTGGAGCCCACATTGAATTTTAGAGAAAACCTACCATGTATGCCTACCTTTTCATATTATTTCTTCTGAAATAAATGGATAATATACGTATTTTTTTACCAATCCAAAATAGGGAGCTACTTTCCGCCCACCCTGTATATATATATATATATATATATATATATATATATATATGCAGTATACAAGAGCGTAACTAGCTTTCAAAAGTTGAGGGACAACTATAATGATGAAAAATCCTGCGATGAATTTCTGTGCTGCTATTCTTGTAGGTAATGTGTTTGCGACCAAAATGATGCTCTTAAAATACTATGATTTCGAGAATGATCTATATTTATGATAGTAATAGGAAAATCAAAGAAGCATTTTCACAACTACCTTATGTATATCAAGTATATAATTAACATTAAAGGAAACTTAGATCAAAAGTTCGGGGGGGGGGGGGGGGCAAAACCTATATTATCCCCCTCAGTTCAAAAGTTGGGGGGGGGGGGGACATGTCCCCCCCCCCCCCCCCCGTTCTCCCCGTTAGTTACGCCCCTGGCAGTATATATACTGACTGTTTCGCAATATGAAACATTAAGCCCTGTATACCAAATAAGTAAAAAGTAATATATTCTTTCTTTTAATACGTAAATAAAATAAGGACCTAGTATGTTTCATGGACTGCTCTCGATTTTCCTACGAAATTGCAAACGAGGGCAGTCGATGACCCTGATTTTGTTTCTGCAATCGGTTTTCTTGAGAAACCTAACCTAACCTGACCTGACCTAACCTAACCTAACCTAATCGAGTTTCTTATACTATTGTTTTTTTGCAAGATATCGCACTAATTCTTGTCACACTCAGCAGGTGGAAAGCTTGTGGAATTCATTGAAACAATCGAACAAACTGCGATGCGGAACAGATCGCGATCAACTTGACTCATACCTTTGTGAATTTGTATGGCGTAAGCGCCACACCAGCTCGGACTTATTCAAAAAGATGTTGGAGTGTATTGCGTCGTTTCAGTAAATAAATTTATTCAATATCCAATAACATTTTTCTTTATCATTTCTCAAGAAAACCGATTGCAGAAACAAAATCAGGGTCATCGACTGCTCTTGTTTGCAATTTCGTAGGAAAATCGAGAGCAGTCCATGAAACATACTAGTCCCTAAAATAATTCCATTCTAATATTCTATAATTATCTGACAATTAATAATTCAGAAAATCAACACAGTGGACAAATTAAAACAATTTTTAGGCGTGGCAAGAAGTTAAGGCCAGGAAATGAGAGGTCCATCTGGAAAATGGGCGGGGCATCATCCCACCATAGCCTAAATCAAATGCAAAAGAATGTTTACGGTTCAAATTAACCATTCATCACGTATACACGTACAGTAACTTTGTTTCGGTTAAATAAACTACTTTCTATTTCAATAGTTTCATTGCTCTAATTTTAGGTAAAGAAGCATACAAGTAAAAAGGATAGCGCTAATTGAGAAATTTCTTCTCATGTTCTAATGAATGTTCTCTACATGCATGCATTACTCCAAGAAGTTTTTGCTGGGTTGGTAACAATGGTTAGTGGGTCACACCAATTGGTATTTATA
The DNA here is from genome assembly GCA_023014485.1 of Bathynomus jamesi. Taxonomy (NCBI): domain Eukaryota; kingdom Metazoa; phylum Arthropoda; class Malacostraca; order Isopoda; family Cirolanidae; genus Bathynomus; species Bathynomus jamesi. Next base: position 484,394 of record JAJOZX010003511.1, on the reverse strand, counting down.
GGCCTATTAATGATATATTTCTATTATTTGGTCCAAATATAGAGCGTTACATCATTGTGTATATGTTCTAACTGGATAGTAATGGATTTAATGGGTAAAAAGATTCCTTTCCTCTGAGTGGTCAACCATTGGAAGAAATAAATTATAGTCTTTGATTGGACAGTTAACAGTTTATATTTCTAAACCCGCATACCCTGAATCGTTAGGGAGAGCGGAGAGATGTACAGGCCCCGCCTTCATAGGCGGAGACTTCTGTAAAAGTAACAAACATTTTCGAACCTCATTCCATTACTACTCTGTGAGAAATAATAATAATAATAATAATAATAATAATAATTTTAGTGTAATTGTAAACAGTTTAATTACAGAGATAACACTGTGCAACAATTTTTTGTTTATGTTGATTTTTTGATCTTTTCTATATGTTTCGGCCATGCTGATTACAGATTTGGCATCGGTTTTGCTCGGAAAACTATAGTTTTTATGATATGGTCAAATTTAGAAATCTTACTTTTTCACCATTTCAAGGCATTTTTCTGAGATAGCAAAAGTAATTTTAAATGCAAAATTCAAAATGTCCCCAAACCTGGGGTTTATTAGTAGTTTTTATTGGTTAAGGCCCATTATTAAATATTTGTACACATTTGGTTTCTTAGTTCTGTTTATAAAATGTTTTTTTCTATTTTTCAGATATTTGAATTAGAATTATATGGTGATGGCTACCAATAGGCCCTGCAGACACTCTGCAGATTCATTTTGTTATGTTTGCGGCCATTACATCAATCTAAAGCGAGTAAAGCACAAAAGTGACACAGGAACGAAGTTTTGTACGGCATATCAGGCTTACTTTGGCATGCCCATGGGCGATCAAGATAAATCATGGGCACCTCACTTTTGCTGTGGAAGTTGCCGTTCCACATTAGAAGGATGGCTGCGAGGTACCAGAAAAGGCATGCTATTTGCTATTCCTCGCATTTGGAGGGAACAAACCAATCATCACGATGATTGCTACTTCTGCATGGTAGACATTTCACTCTACAAGAGAGGTAAAGGTCGAAAAAATGTCCTATATCAAAATATCCTATCTTCTATTGCCCTAGTCCCCCAGAAGTTTAAAAGGCGTCCTACTACATAATGGAAACATGCTTCCATCTATACCTGTGGCTCATTCAGTTGAATTGAAGGAAGAATATGAAAATGTAAAGCAGTTGCTAAACAAAATAAACTATAGTGAACATAGATGGGATGTATGTGGAGACTTCAAAATGCTAGGATTCCTGCTTGGACTACAGGGTGGTTACATTAAATATTCGTGTTTCCTCTGCCTTTGGGACAGCAGAGCAGATGGTGAGCACTTTGTCAGAAAGGAATGGCCCGTGAGAAATGAGCTTAATCCAGGCAAACACAATGTTCTTAACAAAGCCCTTGTTCCAAAAGACAAAATTTTGCTACCCTCACTGCATATCAAGCTTGGTCTTATTAAGCAGTTCATCAAAGTTTTGGATGCTGAAAGTGATGCTCCTTATCATATACGTTCAATGTTTCCCAAACTTTCTGAAGCTAAAATCAAGGGATGCATATTTGTTGGACCTCAAGTCAGACGCATGTTAGCATCTAAAGAGTTAGAAGAAAAAATGACAACTCTTGAAAAAAATGCTTGACAGTCATTTCGGCTTGTAGTCCATGGATTTTTAGGTAACAAGAAGAACGACAACTGCAAAGAGCTAGTAGAAAATCTACTCAAATACTTTCAAAGGTTAAGTTGTAGAATGTCCCTGAAGTTACACTATCTGGACTCGCATTTAGAATTCTTCAGACCAAATTTGGGTGACGTAGGTGAAGAACATGGTGAACGTTTACACCAAGATATCCAAACCATGGCGAGGAGATATCAGGGAAAATGGGACGAAGCTATGATGGGCGACTATATCTGGTGTTTAATACGAGATAATCCACGGGACTACAAGAGAAAAAGTCGCTCAAATGTACATTTTTAAGCATTATCCATTTAGATTTGTGAGCATAATTGTGTGCATTATATATACACATTATATACGCATTATATATACACATTATATATCTTTAAATATGAAATATATTTATTTTCCTTTCCTTTTCTTCATTGTGATTTTGCTCTCTGATAAGCCACTAGGTACAAAAATAGATTATGGTTTTCAGAAGAAACTAGAGTTTTCACTAGAAAACAAACTAATGCGATTTTTTAATTCAACGCACGCAAAAACATAAAGAAACACCAAAAAAATAAGATAAACACAAATTTTCCAAAATTTTGTTACATAGTGTAAATAGGGGAGAAAATTTGCGCTAGAACAGTCTTCACTTATGATTGTGCTCCAGTATTATTAACCTCAATGTCTGAACACTGATTTGCTCTATAATATTATTTTGTATATGTATACGTATAAATATTTATATGCGTGTATATATACAGATGTATACTCTATAATGTAACATCATTGCTGTAACGCTGATTTATTCTGACATTCTATATACTGTATATTATTTTGGATTTTAAAATACTTCAACCGTCCACATTAAACTAGTGTTTCCCAGTCGGAGTGCCACGGGTGTGCCTCCTAAGGTTGCCTCGAAATTTCATGAAAAGGACAAAAATATGTAATTGAAAATTCAGAAGTTACTGAAATTGTGGAAATTTCAAATAAAACAAAACATCGGCCGTTTATTACGACCCTATGGAAAGTGCATAAACTTAGTTTAAAGTTTCGTTGTGTTCAAGGTGATGGTGAAGGGGTGGTGTTAAGTGGATATTGAACGTCGGGAGACGAAAATCGTCAGGGGTGCCGCGAAAGAAGAACAAATGGCATGATGGTATTGGGGTGCCTTGAGCCAGAAAAGATTGGAAACCACTGCTCTAAATCGTATTAAATATTTGATTATAAATTAGATGACCCATTTTAAATTAAATGAGTAATTCAATGCAACTTATTAATAGACTTAAGTAAGCAAATGTTCCATTACATTTATTTACTCTAATCTGTCTTCTCTGTATCCTAAAACCTTCCTTCAGAACTTTTGGGGGTGTTTAAGACATCACTTATTTGTCTACTGTTCATTTGTATAATTTTAAAATTTGTCTTCGATTTTGTGTAACTGAAAACCTGTGTAAATCAATTTTACGGATAAAGAAGAATCTCTCTCTCTCTCTCTCTCTCTCTCTCTCTCTCTCTCTCTCTCTCTCTCTCTCTCTCTCTCTCTCTCTCTCTCTCTCTCTCTCTCTCTCAAAATCTAATAAGAGTAAAAGTTATATGCTTGCAGGCAAGCAAGCAAATAATGAAGAAGTCTATTTGGGAAAGTGTTTGATAAAAGTGAAAGTTTCTTCACAGAAAAGTCAATTCTCTCCTCTGTCAAAAACTCTGTGTGCAGGTAGTAATTTTCCTGCCTTAAGAAAATAAGGGATGCTATTTAACATATAAATATATATATAACCTTTGGTTAGCTTCCGCCCGAATTGCTCATTCTGACGAAGGTCAAGCTTTTCACTCCACCTTAGACCTACAGTTTAACGTGGAATCCGAACCACGCCTCCTCAGCAGCCCAATGCCTTAACCACTAGGCCATCTATATATATATATATATATATGTTGGAAGCCGTGATCATTTTGGGTCCTCAACTACTCCTAAGAATGATAAAGACATTATTTTGGTTACTTTTACAAAGACATTCTCTGGTTACTTTTACTCGAGTAGATTGGCATATTGTTATAGGTCAAATAAGGTCACCGCGTTGGATTCATGGCCCGTCCACCAAAATCTTCAACAGTGGTTACGACAAAACCAGCGCTTATGGTGTAAAGTGCTTTCACCTCTGCCCATAAGCAGTGGATCAGAGAGAAGGTCTTTGGTGAGCTTAGGGAAAACCCACGACCCAAACGCTGGCCAGGGCCGGACTTTCACCTGCTGAGGCCCTAAGCTATATGAAATTTGAGGCCCTTCTCTAAAAAAATTCGGGTAAAAAAATTTAAAATAATGTCATTATTACTATAATTATTATTTTTTATATTAATGTTAATGATAAAGAAAAAATAATATATATATATATATATATATTAGGGTGATCCAAAACGTTAAAGCATCGACTAAGTTCTCTCCACAAGGTTGGTTTTATGCCTCTTGGTGTGGACAGTATTTGTGCAAAGTTTCACGTTATTCGGTTAATATTTAGGGGTCGCCCCACTTGCCCCCTTTTTGAAAATTTGGGAAAATATATAGACAACTGAATAACTAAATTTTTTTTTGGTTCTCAAAGAATATGAAAGAAAACAGTAAGACAATAGGACATGATAATGGGTGTATCTTCATTATTTCTTCTGCATCAGAGTCGCCTTGGATGGTATTGGTATCTGTTTTCGGTGGGCGGCTACGAGTTGTAGGAGATACTGCTTCTGGTCCTCGTTTCGTGTCAAAGTGTCATTGTAGCGTTGTGCGAGAGCAATACCTCGCTCGGCAGCATCATTGACGACTTTCATCTTTAAGGCGCGATCTCTAAGTTCCCTGTAGTTCTTGTCATTTGGCCATTCCCGTGGATCTTTTTAAAGTAACTGGCGCGCTTCCTCCTTACCTCCAACTTTCAAGGCATCAAAGAGGGTCAATGTCCTTTTCGTGACGAAGGATGCCACATCATTTTCAACACCAGCTTCCGCCATGTCGATTCGTTGGGGGCAGCCATTCTTTTGGGGATGTTGGAGGTGTTGAACCATTCTCCTTTTGGTATCAGGATCGATCCTATTATCGAAGAAGGCCAGTCCAATCAGATGCTCCGACAAGTACCACAGGTGGCGTCTTAGAGCTGTCTTCGCCGCTTGTGCAGCTCCTCCGTGTGGATATTTTTCCAGAAGATGCAGCATTTTGAGATCATTGAGAGGAGCTTGTGTCCCCATTGGCGCTTCATGCCAGTACTTGACGTAAATCAGACTGACAAATAAAGCCAGCTGAGTCACGTTTCGTTCTTCGCGTGCTGTGAGCTTGAATTGATAGTGAAAGAGGTAGATTTTGAGCGCATAAATCGCCTTCGCCATCCATCTCACGTGGTGCATGGGACCCGGAGCTCGGATAAAGAGTTGACCACCAGTCTTTCCCCCCAGGAAGAGCAAAGATAGTTCAAGGAACTCCTTGTAGTCGTCACGAGGTTGGCTTGCCTGAAGAGCGTTAGGTAAGTAAGTGAGCATCTCTTTTCTCATCTCTTGGAGTTGAGGGTTCTCGAACAAGCTGTCCGATGCTGAGACAAATGCTTCGTGGGAGAGAGATGGCCATTCCTTTTGAAATCGCTTAAAAAGGCCTGTTTCAGGACTTCCTGTTGAGCCAAATATTGAGACAAAGACATCAGCAAGTACGACTTCAAGTATATGATGTCGACAACCGATCCAAACTAGCTCGTGACCCAATGCTTCTTCAATCCTGACACAGGCTCCGCGATGTAAACCCGTGTTGACGCAATGGTATCGAAGACGAGACCTCTCACATGCTGTTCCACGTTCCATAATTTCATAGTTTGAAGGCATGCCTGGGCCTGTGCTTCTCCAGTTCCTTGTTTCATCTTTGGGACACCAAGCAGCTTCTCCTGTCCATTGAATGTTATAAGGATTGCTATCCGATGCACATTCGTCTTCTTCCCTTCAATGCCGGGGAGAAGCTTTCCGTCCCAATGGAGAAGGACAGGGTCTTCTAGAGAGAATGATTCTAGGTCTTCTCGAGCTGCCTGTTCTCGCCCACTTTCTCTGTAGCGATGAATAGAGCTCCGAGAGCACGTCATCCCAGACAGATCATGCCCCGCGGCCTGTAATACAGCTCCAGTTACGAAAACAGCATTCCGGTCAGAAAGATTGGTGCGATCCATTGCTCCAATGACTTCTGGAGATTGGAAAATGTTCGTAACCTTGTTCTTGGGACGCTTTGGTGCCGGAGCTTCAGACGAAGAAGGAATCGGAACCGATGGTCTATAGTCGTCGTCGTCTTGCGAAAAAAGGGAAGAAGAAGAAGAGGAAAGATCAATTGATGACACTCCTGCTTCTTCCCTCCCAAGAGGAGGGCGTCAAGGCATGTAGGGAGCCTTGACGTGGATAAAGTTCCAGTTGCCATCCCTAGAAGCCAAACTTTTGGAATTGATCGAGTTTGAGCCATCGGACCTACGGAAGAAAAAGTACATTATATAATATATATATTCAGAGTGGGGCGACCTCTAAATATTCACCAATCACGCTGCAATTTTGCACAGACCATGTGGACACTAAATGGACAAAAACCACACTTGTGGAGACTATCTAAGACAATTTTGAAATTTCCCCTATGGATTTGGACCACCCTAATATATATATATATATATATATATAATTTTTGATGAATTAGTGTTAAAGAATAAAAACTAATGATAAAATAAAAATATATTTAAAAAAATGAGGCCCCCGAGGGTGTGTGGCCCTAAGCTATAGCTTATTTAGCTTATAGGTAAGTCCAGCACTGAGTCGCTGGCACTTCCGTAGAGGAACGCGAACTTTCAGCGAGGCCTAGAAGGAAGATATTGAATAAAGAGGGATTCTGGTCCACGATCCAATCTTCGTTTTGAACTGGGCTGAAACTGCAAAAAGCACTTTAATGAATAATTATAATTTTAGTAATAGTAACTCTTAAGAGCCTGCCTATGTTGCCCCCTTTTGGCATATTATAATTTATAGGACTTAGACTCGGATATAAACAGGTTGGATTATGTAAACCTTGAATAAACATCTGACTTACATTCTTCTGCTGTCAATTAACTAATTATTACAAAGTATAAAAGAAATCAAGCATTTTAACTTAAATTCGCAGAAATGCATCATATTTCTACTACTACCACGAGTGTAACTCACTTTCATCTTAGCCATTGTGTGTTATTCTACCTGCAACAAAAAAAAAAGAGGTCCCAAAACAAGACATCAATTTGAAATATTCTATTCATTGAAACTGGATCGATTTGAGAATCTAAAAGATTGCGTCATATCAATGACTCATACCGATGATCACGTGAATATAAGAAAAAGTGATGCAATAATGACAATTTTGGCGGTAGGAAATTCAACCAATGGGTACTAATTGGTTAATGTACCCAATCATGCTCTCGGAAATAATAATCTTAATATATATATATACACGCACCTCAGTGGAGTAGTGGTTAGCATCACTGACTACGAGTCCACCAGCCCCGAGTTCGATTTCTGGTGAGCGAGTAGCGCTCAGCTCACCCAACTGCTCATCCTTCCTACAAAAGAAAAAAAAAAGTTGGTAGAAAAAATAGGTACCCTGGGTAGCCTAGTGATTAAGACGCTGATCTGCTGATGCTGATCGGGAGATCGAGTTCGCGCGAAGACTTTTTAATTTTTGACCTTCCTCGTGGGACGTGCTTCGGATTCCACGTTAAGCCGTAGGTCTAAGGTAAGGCAACAAGGTTGCGTTGGCAACTGGGCATAAGTGAGGTCGCGTGTATGATAATTCACAGATGCAGTGGGGTAATTTGTTTTAGTGAGGTAACAGTTTCTGCTACCTCGAAACAGTATTATAAATAATATAAAAAATTCCAGAAACATTTTAATTGTCAGAAAAAAAAATATTAGCCCTGATTAGATTAGATTAAGCTTGGTCAGGTCAATGTTAGTTTAGGTTAGGTTAGGTTAGCTAGTACCTCACTATTTAGCGATTTAACAGAAAACATCCTTCGAGCCCGCATTTGCGTCCGGATCGCTAATTACACCCTTCTCGATTTGATAGCACAAAGGTTAGGTTAGTTTAGGTTTCGTTAAATTATATTTTTAGGTATATAAATTTTAAAAAGTCAGTACCTCGCTTATGTGGAGGTGCGTACGTGTGTGTGTGTGTGTGTGTGTGTGTGTGTGTTCCCTATAAAATAATTAATGTGTTATGTAACTGTACAGTTTAGGGAAAACATCTGTTTTAAAGGGTTTTTTTCAGCCTTATTTCATTAGAATACATTTTACAGTTACGTTAATTAAATAAAGAATACAAGACAAGATTGTATTTGTTTTAATACAGTTAGCCCCCATTAATAGGTGAATTGAAGAAAATAGAACAATATATATATATATATATATATATATATATATGTTGGTATTGTTACTTGGTGTACTTTTTTTTATTTCTTTTCTTTCTTCTTTTTATAGTCTTTGGGCTATTTTTATTATTACTTGTTTCAATGCGTGTCTTATTTTTATTTTTATTTCTCTTTTAGTCATAAATTTTTAGTTTTTTAAAATTTATTATTGTTTGGTTTATTTTAGCATTTATGACCTTCAAGAATATTGTACTATTTTATGGGAATTCATATGCTGACAATAAAGTTTATTTTATCATTATATATATATATATATATATATATATATATATATATATATATATACGCCTCAGTGAAGTAGTGGTTAGCATATATATATATATGAAAATTATTTCATGAAAGTAACACGTGAAAATTATTTATGATGAATAAAACCACGAAGGAAAGGAAACAGAATGGCGCTCAAGCGCTTTCGTCTAATGACATCCTCAGGAACACTGAAGTACATAAAGAGTTACAGCCTATATATAGATTACAGAAAAAAATATATATATATACAATAAACGGAGAAATAAAAATAAAAATTAAACATTAAAGGATTGTGGGAGGAGCATACAAATTTGTAAGGAAAAAACTACCGATGTTTTAGCACTTTGCTCGAATCCAACACAAGATCAAATGAATTGTTTCCAACCAATGTTATAGTTAATTAAAAAAATAATAAATTGAAAAATAAAAAAAATAAAACTTATAAGAGGAGCATACAAAGTCCCCATTCTTGGAACTATCTCTGATTCACATGTAAAAAAATTCCATGGATCTTACTGAAAAATTGAATAATGCACGGATTGAAACCAACGATAGATTGATCAATTTTGACGTTTGTTCATTGTTTACAAAAGTGCCGATTGACGATATGCTTGACTTTCTCTCCCGAGAATTACATAAGTATGACCTGCCACTACCTGCACACATTGTTTTGGAACTTATTAAGCTTTGCATCAAAGACTGTAAATTCACTTTCAATAACGAGTATTATCAACAAGTTTTTGGGATGGCCATGGGCAACCCCTTGTCGCCTCTCCTCTCCAATATTTATATGGAGTTTTTCGAAATTACTTACATTCCGAGAATCCTGGGGGGTGGCATCCCATGGTTGTGGTACGTCGACGATATTTTGTGTATCTGGCCCATGAATCGTGACCTGGATGACTTCCTCCTTCAGTTAAATGATTAAGTCCCCTCCATTAAGTTTATTTAGAAGTGGAACAAGACAACTTAATCCCGTTTTTGGATGTACGTGTACATAGGGAAAGTCCAGGTTTTAAGTTTAGTATCTATCCGAAAAAAAAAAAAAAATTTGTCCTACGTACACTTTTACTCGGGACATGACACCCCCACTAAGAAGGCCATTTTTTCTTCAATGTTTCTCCGCGCCCTTAGGATCGCCAGTCCGGAATACATCGATGCCGAATTGGAAAAATTCAACGATATTGGAAGTGATCTGTGTTATCCATCTGCGTTTATGGAATCTTGTCTCAACAAGGCAAAACGAACTTTCTATCGTGTGAATAATAACACTCGTACTTTGTCAAAGAATATTTTAGTACTTCCATTTTTCCTGGGCTTTTTAGGCATTGCTAATGTACTTAAACTTTTGGATATTAATGTAGTATTTTCATATAACAATATCGTGAAAAATATCATAGTAAAAAATAGCCCTACCAATAATTCAGGCATTATCTATAAAATTAGTTGTAAAAAATGTGATTCCTCTTACATAGGTCAGACGAGAAAGGATTTGCACACACGTATAAAACAGCATCAATATTCCGTTAGAACAGGACAGTCGTCCAGTGCCCTTTTTGTCCATTTGTCAGAGTTATCCCACTGTATTGATTGGAATAATGCTACAGTTTTGTTTCACTCTAGCAACATTGTTAATAGAAATATTCTTGAGTCTGCCATTATCCAACTTACAAATAACTTCAACATAAGCAAAGGTTTTTTTCAACTCGATCCTGTTGCTTTGAATTCTTTCAGAACGGATTTAGATAAGAAGGGTAGAACGCTAAACCTTTGGTAAACTTGTATGCTACTCTAATAACTTTTATTTTTCAATCTATATTTATATACATCGAACTTAGCCAAGAAGGGCAGAGTGCTAAAACCTGGGCAGATTTCCAGTATAAATTTGTATGTTCCTCTTATACGTTTTATTTTTATTTTTCAATTTATTATTTTTTTAATTAACTATAACATTGGTTGGAAACAATTCATTTGATCTTGTGTTGGATTCGAGCAAAGTGCTAAAACATCGGTAGTTTTTCCTTACAAATTTGTATGCTCCTCCCACAATCCTTTAATGTTTAATTTTTATTTTTATTTCTCCGTTTATTGTATATATATATATATATATATATATATATATATAGAAACACAGAATGGTGCTCAAGTGCTTTCGCCTAATGACATCCTCAGGAACATTGAAGTACATAAAGAGTTACAGCCTATGGGTCTTTCCTGTTTCATTAACTGTTACAGAAATATATATATATATATATATATATATATATATATATATATAATATTTCTGTAACAGTTAATGAAACAGGAAAGTCCCATAGGCTGTAACTCTTTATGTACTTCAATGTTCCTGAGGATGTCATTAGGCGAAAGCACTTGAGCACCATTCTGTGTTTCCTTTCCTTCGTGGTTTTATTCATCATATATATATATATATTATATATATAGAGAGAGAGAGAGAGAGAGGTTATTATAAGTTCATACGAGTAAATCCATCCATCTACGCATCCATTTTTTATCCATACTCGTACATAAATAAAAGACGCATATACTGTACATAAGTAACTGAGTACACACACACACACATAAATAAAAGATGCATACACTGTACATAAGTAACTGAGCACACACACACACACACACACACACACAAATTAGTTAAATGTGTGAATTGATGAAATTATTTTAAAATTTTGGAGATCCGAAAAACATTAATTTTGTGTATTTTTTTTTTTTGCATTAAATGTTCTTTGCGTGAAAACTTCCAAAATGGAAGGCAAAAAAAGTCAGATACGCTCGTTTGTGGGAATAAAAATATGAACAATGTTTTTCCTTATCTCCAAAAATTTATATTCCAAACTTACTTTCTTCCCAATATAAGAGTATATTTTGTATAAGATCATTTATCACACTTACTGATACTAATCAAAGCCTACCAATATCTGTATAGTCAGTCCACGCTCACATTATAACAAGCAAATAATTTCATACAAAAGATTTCAAACAGAATTTTAAGCCAGTGAGAATCATAACATTTACTGTAAACTCACGATCCACTTATATTTCGAATGCAGCTTCACAAATTTCGAGCAACTGGCTTTTTTATTGCTTTTCATGCACGAAATTTTGTTGAAACATGGTCTGACTAGATATAAATAGGCTTTGCTAACAACTTCCAAATAAAATCCACAAATAAAAAGGGTTGAATCCCTTTTCTGTTATAAGGTTTACAGCGATTTACGATATTACATAATACATTTCAATCCAATTTGCTAAAATTATTGGAACCCAACTTTTTTTAAGTGAATTTTCAAGTAGTGATGGGACGATTAATCGGAATCGGAATCGAGAATCGGAAGAATCGAGTGTTTTTCAGGAATCGGCATCGGCATCGGAATCGTAAGAATTTGGTTACGACTTTCGATTCTTACAACGATTCTTTGTCATTTAGTGACAAAAATGAACTAATTATTATTAATTAAATTATCTTTTTCTTTTCAGAGCACAAATTTAATTTTCATTTGCAATTTGATTACTGATATTCTGATATTCAATATTCAAGACTTAAATTTAGTATTTTTATTCATAGCAATTTATTCAATTCAAAAGATGATTTTAATTTTAGTATTTTATTTCATCTTGCAATACATGGCAACGTCAGATCTAACCAATGAAAGCAACTATTCCATGTTTCACTACATGATGCAATACCCATGAGACAAAACTATAGCAGCGTGACTGCAGCTATCAATCCTAGTCCAGCCTACTTAGAAACAACATACTTTAGATCCTAGATCCGCTCATAACTCATTATAGCCTATGTAAGTAGAGTTCGTTAGTATAAGGAGGTTATATTTTTATTTTATTGTTCCCTGCATTCCATATAAATAAATAATTAGTTTATGTTTATCCTTAGAATTCATTTAACTCTGAATTAACCTTCAGTACACCCTGTTGTCACTTCCTGTGTAACCGGTTCCCTTTGTCTATCGCGCACTCATATAACCTTGATATCTTTTCCAAGTATTCCGATAGTAAATATTAAATAGTTAGTACATTTATTATATTTTTGTGTAAAAGTTAAGCTATGTAATTTCGGTGCTCTTCCAATACGTGCTCTACCGTAAAATTTACATTCCAATATGTGCTAACTAACGAAAATATCACGACCTAACCTAACCAATCGTCAAGGGCGTACAATTGACCTAACGATTGGTTAGGTTAGGTCGTGATATTTGCGTTAGTTAGCACATATTGGAATGTACATTTTACGGTAGAGCACGTATTGGAAGAGCACCGTAATTTCATGTGATGATTAATTCCATATCAGAATAAGTAAATAAATTTGTCGTATAAAACTTTAATCCATTTGTATTATTAGATCGGCATCGGAATCGGAATCAGCATCGATTGAAATTTAGGTATCGTCCCATCACTAGAATTTTGTAAAATGAAAATTGAGTAAAATGTAAAAAACAAAAAGCGAATCGTTAATTTTTGTAATTTTTTTACACTGAGAATGACGGAGCATAAATCGTTCGAGAGTTTTATGATTCTAATCTTTATTTTAGTATTAAAAGAAATAAAAATAAAAAGACACTTTTTCGGTCTATTCACAAAGCCATGACGGAAATACTTTGGAGGTTAGAATGGTAATCTTATGATATAATGACCTATTTAATATATATATACACACACACTATATATATATATATATATATATATATACACCTCATTTTTTCATTTGTTCGTTCTCCCAACTCATCTTGCGCGGGACGTCTTCTATACAAGCGTCGTTCTTTACGTTAATTATACTGCGTGTTCTTTGCAGTTGAAATATATATATATATATATTATATATATATACACAGTGGTGTAGTGCTAAATAAAGAAGTGAGGGAACGCATTTTGAAAGTGTTACTCAGATGCGGGGGGACAATGGCGAGCCCATACAGCTGGGGGTCCGGGGGCACTGTAAGCCTCCCGGGAAATCTTTTGAAATCTGACCAATTTCAGGGATATTTTGAGGTCATATGCACTGGATATTAGGATATATTCCAAGGTTGAAGATGTAGTATTTCCAGTGTCATTAGATATATGACATCCAGTACGATCAATAAAAATAGCTAACAACTGGAATGATTAACTAAAAAAAAGTTAACAACTGGTACGCCGTGGTGACTGTTTCACCAGATCTTTATAGGCTAGCATTGCCTCAGTCGAAGCTAAAAGAAATGAAACAGTTAATGATTCTTTCTCATATTTCTTCTAGGAGTGGGGAATTAAAATTTCATGACGTTAGAGATTTGTAAGTTCGGATTTATTTGAAATAGTGAGGGAACGCCGTTCCGTCTACCAAAAAAAGTAACGGAACGCCGTTCCCACGCGTTCCCACAGCACTACACCACTGTGTATATATATATATATATATGTGACTTTTAAATTATGTGAAGAATATCACTCAATGTTGTTACACGCGTGTATACTATTAGGCCACATATAACTAAAAAGTGCTACATTTACTTAAAAGTTTGCATAAACAAAGATTTTAATGGAAAAAGTACCCCAAAAAGGGGAGTTTTCTTTATCGAAAATGTGAATGATTTTAATTTGAAAGCAATTCTAACTAACATTTTTGCGTATTTCCTATTACGAAAATTTCTATTCAAGCAACCCAAAACTCTATTATCACCATTCGCTTCCTTGTTCATGGATTCCACTCCACTGATGACGTCACGGTTAATCTTATTTAATTCTATTTTTCTCTCTGAGCTGTTTCGTAATTCTGGATTTACTTTTAGATTTCGAATTAAGGTGTGTATATATATATTATATATATATATATATATATATATATGTGTGTATATATATATATATTATAAAGTATGATCAACGCCTACGCCAACATTATGGAAATTTAATATCAGACGTTTCGGAAGTTAAACTCCCATCATCAGTGGCTAATAACGATGAAAAATAAAAACACAATATAAAAATGGTGAAAGACTAATCAGACAGGTACATAATTAACTTAATTTAAAATTACTTTCAACAGTACACCAGCGAGAATAAACTTTATATATAAATAATATAATATATATATATATATGGGCTACCTGTGCAGTGTGCATGATGGACTAACTACAGCAAACGCGTATCAGATTGAATTATTTAAATTGTTAATTAATCTTGGATTAAACTTTCAGTTCCTTTGATGCAGAACTATTATCAAATCGGTGCATAGAAAAGATCTCGCCATACTCAACAAACCAGACTATTACTGTCCAGTAGACTTATTTCAGGGTGTCGTATAATTGAATGTAAATGACCGCATGTGTTTTCATACTTTCGCATGCTTAAAAGGTTAATTGGAAAAATAAACATGGAATTGAGTCATATTTTCATTTTTAATTCGATGTATATGCGTTATTTATCTTCTTAAGTATGACTTCGAAAGAAATTGTACAACAATTTCACAATTTCACTCGTTGGTGTTTGAAGTTTATTTCGTGCGGGAAAACTATACTTTACATTAACTTCTGAATAGGTCAGTTCCGGACTTCCAAAAATTTTCTGACCTTATTTTACGCGAAAGTTTATTTTAATGTTATTTTAAAATGAAGTTAATTATTAAGAAATATGAAAGTATTTTTCGTGGATAACAAAAACTGACAATTAGATACGAGTGGAATCAGTTTAATTCAATTTCATTTCAATATGCAGGAAATACAGTATATACATAAATACTGTAAGTGTACGGATAGGGTGAATGAACTCTAAAGCTATTCTTTTCATTATATTTTTTTTTCTTTCCTATAAATCTTTTTTCACCACTCTTTTCTGCCAGCAGTGGTCTACGCGTTTGTAAGAGGACAGTGGGCAATGGGCATGCAGTGGTGTAGTGCTAAATAAAGAAGTGAGGGAACGCATTTTGAAAGTGTTACTCAGATGTGGGGGGGACAATGGCGAGCGCGGCAAGCCCATACAGCTGGGGGTCCGGGGGCACTGTAAGCCCCCCGGGAAATCTTTTGAAATCTGACCAATTTCAGGGATATTTTGAGGTCATATGCACTGGATATTCCAAGGTTGAAGATGCAGTATTTCCAGTGTCATTAGATATACGACATCCAGTACGATCAATAAAAATAGCTAACAACTGGAATGATTAACTAAAAAAAGTTAACAACTGGTACGCCGTGGTAACTGTTTCACCAGATCTTTATAGGCTAGCATTGCCTCAGTCGAAGCTAAAAGAAATGAAACAGTTAATGATTCTTTCTCATATTTCTTCTAGGGGTGGGAATTAAAATTTCATGACGTTAGAGATTTGTAAGTTCGGATTTATTTGAAATAGTGAGGGAACGCCGTTCCGTCTACCAAAAAAAGTAAGGGAACGCCGTTCCCACAGCACTACACCACTGTAGGCATGGGTATAAGAGTCTGTTTAGTTTTATTTCTTTATCTTCTTTTATCTCTTTTCTACTTTCTTTCCTGGGATAGCCAGAGTGGATCTTAGGGTCTTTGTTAGGTTATAACTTCTGTAATTTCTGCGTTCTCAGGTGAAGGTTAAATGGAAAAAAGTCTGTCCGAGGTTCAGAATTTACTGGATAAAAAATATGAACTATGCCGTAAACGGGGCTGGAAGCGGTTAACCGATTACAATCGGTTAACCGGTTAAAAATTTCCAACCGGTTAATTTCGATTAAAATTATTTAGGTACTTTTGCATTATCCTCCCAACACTAATTTTTTTTATAACGGCTAACGCCTGCGGCGGCCTGTTTTTACCGTAACCTAACCTAACCAAACCTAACCTAACCTAACCTAATACCAACACTAATTTTTTTTATAATGGAAGGAAAATAAAGTACCGTAACCAAAACCAAACCAACATTATATAAAAAAATTAGTGTTGGGAGGATAATGCAAAAGAACCATTAGTTATTTCAATAAATTCGTATAAAATGCACAAATCGTGGACAGAGAGACGCTAAAATATTCCCATGAAAAAGGTTGTCGAGTTGACGAGAGCCCATTAAAATGGTGGAAGTCAAGACGGAATGACTACCCAACATTGAGCCGCCTTGCAAGGCGATATTTGGCTGTTCGAGCTACATCAGCATCGTCTGAACGATTATTTTAGGCTTTTGAACTCGTATTTGAGAGTCGACACATGTCGCTTGAGAAAGAAACAGCAATCGCCATCATATTTTTACATGAGAACGGGCAGTAGTTAAGTTTATATCGATGCCTGTTCTTACATCTCCAGGTCGCAGACATGGGCGTAAGTATCAATTTAATTGCATTTAAATGTCAAATACTTCTAATAGGAAGTAAATTTATTGTGTGAGCAGTTTATAAATAATTATGCAAAAAAGTATATTGATTATTGATACGTATGCACTGCATGCAACTCATTCATGGACCGCATGCTACTGATATATATATATTATATATATATATAATATATATATATATATATATATAAATTAACCGATTTTAACCGGTTAAATGAAAATTTTAACCGCTCCCAGCCCTGGGGCCCGTGAGGGAATTAAGACTTGGAATACCGTTTTATATTATCTTTTACATAAATTAATGTTTATATTATTCATGTATTATTTTTAAAATATAGTTTCATATATAAACTTACGTTTTATACATAAAAAACAGAGAGAGAGAGAGGACAAATCAGGAATGAATGTACTTACATGACTGTTACGGCGTTATCCGGTCTTTAATTTATAAAATTTTGGACAGAAATCTACCATGTCTCATACTCATCACAAAAGGAAGGGGTCTGACTTTTTATATCAAAATGCTCGCGAAAAGGACACTCAACCCAAACTGTTATACATTCTCTTATTGGTTAAAAGAAATGATCGTACTGTAAGCTTTTACATGATTGGTTACTTTTTAAAAATACCTAAAACTCTCTCTATTCTTCGTTTCGAAACAAATAATCATTATATATAGGCAATGATCAATTTTATAGCCCTTCAATCAGCAATCAGATTAATTAACAAATCATCAAAATAATCATATTAATTCCATTTAATTAACAAATTATATTAAAAATAATCATATTAAATTCTGTATACAACGATAGGCCTAACGAACTAGCCTAGACTAATTCATGGCATATGATACACTTGTAAAAAGTAATGGCTAGAAGTCTTTAAAAATTGCTATTAAATGATGGACTTTCAGAAGCTAAAGTAAATATGTAGTTTCTGGGCTAGGGTCTAGCCCTATCTATTTTTTGGCAATGCCCATGACCTGTGATTGGCTGAAACTTGGCAACTAGCCTTAAGAATCTGCTGGAATTTTCCGACACGTCGGCCAAAAGTTTTAACTAGAAATAAAGTTTTGATTGAGATTAACTTATACTTATACTTACTTATACTTATAACCAAAGAAAAATACTTTCTGGCGAAGGAAGTACCTAATCCAACAGAACCTAACCTAACCTAACCAGACTCAGGTAATTTACTCGTTTTACATAACACCGTGATTAGAAAAGAAATCCAAAGCTTTTATATCATCAACAATAAGGCGAATTAGGTCTTCAAATTCTACTTCACACTAGGGTTTCTCCTTACATGCAGCTTTCTTCATCCCGGGAAATCCCGGGAATTCCCGGAAAAATGAAGCCAATTCCGGGATCCCGGGAAATCCAGGAAATGGTTGTATATTTAAGAGAACGGTAATTTTTTTTATTGTTCAGTGATAAAATACCCTTTATAAATTGGGATAACCAATTACTTATGCCTAGATGACCACTTTTGCATTGTAATACTTGAATTGAGTTTACCAATCAGTGGTAGCTATTTATTAAACATAATATTTATCATGCTATTCATCTGCAGGGGACAAATAAAAGGCTAAAATATTATATTCCTTTAATTATAATTAAGTGCATTTGCAAATAAGAAAAGAAAAAGAAAAAGAAACTTCATTAAAAAAAAAATAATTTATACCTTTTATCTCAACATATTTTATCTTAAAATATTTAGCCAATACAAAAAAATAAAAATAAAATAAACTTCATTAGAAAAAATAATTTCATCCTTTTATCTTAAAATATTTTATCTTAAAATATTTTATCTTAAAATATTTTATCTTAAAATATTTATCTTAAAATATTTAAAGAGTCAATCAACATTTTTAAAATAGCTTCTTAAAATACATAAACAATCGATACTTCTATCACTAAGACGAGTTCTCAACTTGGTGATAAATAAACCTGCTGCAGAAAAGGCTCTTTCTGATTCAACAGAGGTTGGCGGAATGGTTTTCAGTGCATCAAATAAATTCATGATGTTTGAAGTTCTGTTCCCTATTGTCTCGAATAACTACAGTTCTTGCTTCAAGTGCTTGCTTAAACTCTGAACAAGATGAGTTGCTTGCGATCGCTAGATAATATATTGAGACTCGGTTCCTTCCTTGTATTATATAGTGTTGTCAACTTGGACTACTTTTCGCAGATTGGGCTACTTTTTAGAGTCCCATGCTAAAAAATACAATTTTCTGCTATCTGCTACTTTTTGGGCTACTTGTAACGTACGTCGTCATAAATTACGCGCAAGACAAGTTTCAAACTTGTCCTCTGCGGAGTATAAAAATTGTGTAAACTGTGCGTAATTTGTATTTCAAGTGATATAAATTTGTGCGTAATTTTTATATATATATATAATATATATATATATATATATATATATATATATATATATATATATATAACGGGTGCGGCAAAAGTAACGCCCTTTTTAGTTTATTCTCTTTTATTGAAGGAAATAAATCAATTACAGCATTTTAAGAGAAATAATAAGGTTTTTAAGAAAAATACAGCATTTTAAGAAAATAATAAGTACTTTCTCAGTAAAAACTAAAAAATAACTGGAATTTAATTAATTTTGTGGTTGGTTATACGCAAAGGTGGGCAGTTGCGGCGCAACTTGCGGCGCAACATTTTTGGTTGCGCTTGCGCTTGCGGCGCAACTTTTTGAAAAGGGTTGCGCTTGCGCGTGCGGCGCAACTATTTCAGCAGAGTTGCGGTTGCGGTTGCGGCGCTACAAAAATCGTTGCGCGTGCCCACCACTGGTTATACGGTATAAAACTATAAAGATACAATTATTAAAAGGGCGTTACTTTTGCCGCACCCGTTATATATATATATATATATATATATATATATATATATATATATAATCTGCTACTATTTTTGGTAATTCGCTATTTTTTATTAATTTTACTGCTACTTTATAAAATAAGAGTTGGCAACACTGGTATTATACGCAGCGCTAGCTACATTCCCTCGACCAGTTTTTGGCATACGGGCCCACTTTTAGATTGCTCTAAGTTGCTAATGCTAGTAGGTGTTCATTTAAGAAAGTAGAATAAAATGTGGTAAATATTATGCAGTTTTTTAATTCTACCCAAGAGCCTTCTAATAACAAAAGAAAAAACAAATAAATCAATAAAAAATAAATTAAGTCATTTTAAAATTCCGGATTTCCCGGGATATTTGTCCAATTCCCGGGATTTTCAAATCCAATAAAAACAGCCGGGGGATCCCGGATCCCGGAAAAGAAACCCTACTTCACACCCAATGCACATGGCCATGGCAACGAAGAAATCATATTTCAAAATAAGTTTTCAATTTACTTTAGAATAATTTGCAAAACATGTGAAACATAATTTTCTGTGTTATTTTACAATAAGGATTCGTAATATTATAGCGTCGTATCAAGATCCTGCTGTGTTAAAATTAATATTAACCTAGGCTAGGTTGATTAGGGTTGGTTAGAGTGAGGTCCTATGGACTTTGTCTGTGAACACTGGATAGTAAAGTTTGGGGCTTTTTCGTTATTTACCCGCATATTAAGCCAAACATTTATTAGCAATTATAAAAAAAATATGCGCAAATATAAACCGAACATTTATTAGAAAAAAGAATATGAAAAAGAATAAATTTTTTCGATGTCCTTTGTTGTAGCCGTCAAACGATGTAGTTCTCATAAATTTAAGGGCGTACAGTTCGAACCAGTCGTGATATTTTCGTTAAAACTAACGAAAATATCACAACTTAACCTAACCAATTGTCAAGGGCATACAGTTGACCTAACCGGGCATTCAATTAACCTTGTAATTATATCGAAAAAAAGATATATATACAATAGCTGAAAAATTTAAAAAAATGGCAGAAAAATGAAAAAAATTGGGGTAAATAACGAAAAAGAATATGCGTTTAAATAATGAAAAAGTGCCTAAAATTTTACTTTTAAAAAATGTACAAGTACGGTACTTACATTGACAAATTATTAGTCTTCCAGAATAAAGTCATTTTGGCATATACTCCTGAAAGAAATTACAGAAAAATTAATTTCTATTTTTGTACAGCTTTTCAGGATAAAATCATTTCCTAAATGTTTGTTTCATTACATTACAGTGGCAGTGGCGTAGCTAGGAGCGGAAGGGCTCGTGGCAAAATTTCACTGATGGGGCCCCCCCTCCGCCGTGAGGCTCGGAGGGGGGCCTATCAGTAAAATTTGAAACTTCACATTGTTGGATAATTTGGAACCAATATATGTAAAGCCTATTAAATTTCTATGTCTAATTAATCAAATATAATGAATGAGCAAGAAGAGTTAGATTTTTAATGTGAAGAGAAAAATTTAGCAAGAATGCTAGATGGAGTATATATATTTCAAAACATACGAAATCAGTATTAGCAAAAATAAACATAAAAGATTTTGAGATAGGTTTACACATGAGTGCAAATCCCTATGGGACAAGAGGCACATGTAACCCCCCCCCCCCCACACACTTTTAAAGGCCATGGACAAAGTATCATTTGTACCCCTACTATTTGGGAACTACTGTATTAGGAACTCTTGGTAAGCTAACGGTATTTCAAAGTAAGAAGAGGAATTATAATACATGAATAAATATTATTATTATATATATTATAATAATTATATCATATTATTATTATTATATTATATATTATTATTATTATATTATATTATTATTATATTATATTACTATTATTATATTATATTATTTTTTTATAATATTTTAAATACATATACTAAAAATTCATTAATTTTGATATCCAAATGAACCCACAAATTTTTTATAGCGATTTGCGCCCATGGATTTACACGAAATTTATGAATATAATTATAACCTCGTTAACCTCGTTGATGTTCGTGTGTTAGTTTGGTCTCTCTTCACACGAAGGTCAAGCTGGTGGCCCCGCCTCTAGGCCTGGCTTGGTGGAGGAGCGAGTGGCTTTCTCGCGCTCTCCACCGTACATAGCCAGGTACGCCCGGCTCATCTGGTACCGTCTTTAAAAATCTTTCTTCCTTGCTTTCATCTCCACAAAATGATCTAGTTTCTTTCGTAGAGCTGCTGGAAATAGAAAAAAAACAAAAAATATAAAAAAATATTTCTTTACTTTTGTTTTTTCTAAATTTTGAAGAATATAAACTAAGTCCTTTAGGCCCCTGGACCCGTGGCATTTTGCCACCAACGCCACCCTATTGCTTCACCACTGTACATTGGTTACCTTGGTTTTGCTTCCGTCCGAAGTATTCATTTTGACGAAGGTCAAACTTACTCCACCTTAGACCTACAGTTTAATGTGGAATCCGAACCACGCCCCAGCACGGGCGGTCAGAAATTACAAAGTCCTTACCCGGACTCGATTTCACGACCTCCCGATCAGCAGCCCAGCGTCTTAACCACTAGGTTACCCAAGGTACCCATTTATCTATCAACGATTTTTTTTTTTGTGTGGAAGGATGAAGAGCTGGGTTTTGCTGCGCGCCGCCTACCGTCACCGAGTCTCGATCCCGGGGCCGAGGGATTTGTGGTCAGCGATGCTAACCACTACACCACCAAGGCGTAAATTACATTTCATTTGGAAACATGAAGCCATTGGGGCTCATTGAGATTATCCAAGTCATGAGCCGTTTTATAATAAAATTGTGCAAAATGTCAATCTCAAGTCAGCTAATTAACATACAACTATTTACAGAGCTACCAAAGTAGCCTACATAACTTAAACTAAGAATATACACTACAGTATTTACAATCTACAAACTGTCCCTTTCATTTATGAAAGCATCCAAATTTTTCTTAAAATTAACTTAGGAGCCACTATTTTTACCGGTGTAGGTCCATCTCGGCCCGAGATAGACCTATACCCAACCTAACCTGAGTTTGGGCTGAGAATCTCGGACCAAACTCACGTTAGGTTAGGTTAATTTCCTAAAAAAATACTATTAATTAACGACCGAGT
Source organism: Bathynomus jamesi (assembly GCA_023014485.1). Classification (NCBI taxonomy): domain Eukaryota; kingdom Metazoa; phylum Arthropoda; class Malacostraca; order Isopoda; family Cirolanidae; genus Bathynomus; species Bathynomus jamesi. The sequence goes on along the minus strand of JAJOZX010003511.1, from coordinate 461,701 downwards.
TGGACTGTAATCCAATTTACCACGCATGGCAAATCATTCCAAAAATCTACTACTCCATGACTAGGGTGGCCATTTCCAAATTTCCAAAAAGGAGGACACTGCGTATGTGGCCGTACTTCTTCTTCCTCTTCTTCCGCAGCTTATTATCCCATCTTTACATGGGGTCGCTGTTTTTGGTTCGTCTTCTCCACTTTCCTCTGTCGTATACCGCGTCCTCCTCCAAGTCCTTCTCCCTGATGTCCGCCACCACACAGTCCCTCCATCTCGTCTTCGGTCTTCCTCTTCTTCTCCGTCCAGGCAACTCCATCTCCAGCACTCTACGCCCCACATATTCCTCCTCTCTTCTCCTGACGTGTCCATACCACCTCAGCCTGGCCTCCTGCACCTTCTTAGATGCTTCCGCCACCTTCACTGTTCCCCTTATATGCTCATTTCTGACCCTATCCCTCCTCGTTACTCCACACATCCATCTCAACATCTTCATTTCAGCCACATCGATTTTTCTTTCATTGCTCTTCTTCAGTGGCACAGTCTCCATTCCATACAACATTGCCGGCCTCACTACTGTTTTGAATACCTTTCCCTTCAGTTTCACTGGGACCCTCTTATCACAGAGCACCCCTGATACGTCTCTCCAGTTCTTCCACCCCGACTGTATTCTACAGTTTATCTCTCTCTCTGCTCCCCCCTGCATCCACTGTTGACCCCAAGTATTTAAAATACTCCACCGTCTTAACACGCTCTCCACTCAATGTCACTTCCCCTCCTCGGTCCTGCTGCACATCACATCTCAGATATTCGGTCTTCTTTCGGCTAATTCTCATCCCCCTACTTTCCAACGCCTCTCTCCAATTTTCCAACTGCTGCTCCACCTCCTCTTTCGTCTCCCCACTCAACACAACATCGTCTGCATACATCATGCACCACGGCGCCTCCCTCTAATCCTGTCCGTCAACACATCGAATACCACATTGAAAAGGAAGGGCTCAAAGCTGATCCTTGGTGCAGACCAACTTCCACCCCAAAGCTCTCTGACACACCCACGCTACTCCTCACCTTAATTGTTACTCCCCTGTACATCCCCTTGATCGGTTTAACATACTTCTCCGGTACCATCTTTTCCCTTAAGCATCTCCAAACTTCCTGCCGTGGTATCCTATCATATGCCTTCTCCAAGTCAATAAAAACCATGTGCAACGCCTTCTGCCCCTCTCTGTACCTCTCTACCAACTGTTTCAATGCAAAAACTGCATCTGTCGTTCTCCTTCCCGGCATAAATCCAAACTGTTCCACTGACACTTCCGCTTCGTCTCTCAGCCTACTCTCCACTATTCGCTCCCATATCTTCATTGTATGTGATATTAGCTTGATCCCTCTATAATTCGTGCAATCTTGTACATCTCCCTTCTCTTTGAATATAGGCACTATGATGCTGGTCCGCCACTCATCCGGAATCACCTCCTGGTCAAACAACTTCTGCATTAGATCCCACACCAGATCCACCCCCCTCATCTCCCTGTGCCTTCCATGCCTCGGCTGGTATCTCGTCTGGGCCAGTCGCTTTGTTATTTTTCATCCTATTCAGAGCACGACTCACTTCCATCTTAATAATTCCTCAAAATATTTCTTCCATCTATCCTTTATCTCTTCATCTCTTTGCAGCACCGCCCCCTCCCTTCCCTTAATTTGTTTTACCTGTGTAAAGTCTTTTGTCGCTCTATTTCTGCTCTTAGCCAATCTGTATATCTTCTTTTGTCCTTCACGATCCTCTAAATCCTCATACATCTGCCGATATGCCTCCGCCTTTGCTCTCGCCACTGCTCTCTTTGCCTGTTTCTTTGCTTCTTTATGTACCACCTTACACTCTTCACTCCTCGATTCTTCCCATAACTTCTTAGTTTCTCTCTTACTTCGTAGTGCTCTTTGGATCTCATCACTCCACCACCATCCTTCCTTATCTTCCCACACTTTACCTGATGTTTCCCCCAATATGTATCTACCTGCCGTTCTCATGACATTCGCATTATGTACCCACCAATCCTGTACATTCTGTTCATCAACATGGATTTCACTCAACACTCTCTCTCTAAATTCCCGTTTCTTCCCCTCCTCTCTCAGTTTGTACCACCTAATTCTCCTCACTGTTGTTCCGCGGGTCTTTTGTCAAGTTTTGTGGCTTATCAGCAGTGTTGCCAACTACATAATAAAAATAAGTTAACGGTTATTATGGCCTTCAGTACCCGCTATTTTAAGTGTACCTGAGGTCGTTTATATAATTCTTTTTAGCCAGACCCTAAAAAGGAGGACAAATTAACGTCCGGCTCAAGGTGGCTCCGGATAGAGGACAGAGTGCTCAAAAGGTCGACTGTCCGGCCACTCTATGACAGGACTATGACTGAAAAAGTAAATTATATGGATTACTTTTCATGTTAGGCCTCACTTAGAATACTGCAATCAAGATTGGACTCCCTACCTTTGACATATGATATTCATATGTCTGCAACATAGGGCAGCCAAGCTCATCCCTAACCTAAGAAGATTGGAATACATGGAAAGATTAAGGGAATTGGGTGTTTAGTTTTGAGAGGCATTGTCTGAGGGGACATATGAGCAAGGCCGGATTTTCCAATAGGCAACATAGGCCATTGGCCTAGGGCCCACCAGTAACTGGGGGCCCACTGGGGACCTCCTACAATCCCTTGACACAAACAGTATCTGACAAATTTGCCATAGAAAAAAGCAGGAAAAAGTCATTTTGAACTTCACATAGTTGTGCTTGCAAAATTTATTATGCTTCAGTTTCAGTGTATGGTTATTATTTTATCACACTCAGTCATTTTACACACCAAATACATTTTTCTAGTAGTATTTGATGTGATTTGTTCAAATATGACCTCCATTTCCGTCGGAAATGAGATCCAACAAAGTTATAGTATTTTGAAGTTTGGCTCATTTTCAAGGAAATGGAAGTCAAAATCTAAGCAAAAACGCATCAAATATTACTAGAAAAATGTATTTTGGTATTAATTAACCTAACCTAACAACCTTACCTAACCTAACCGTGGCTAAACGAGCCTAACCCTGGCTAAACGAGCCTAACCCTGGCTAAATGATCCTAACCCTGGCTAAACGAGCTCTCGTCTGTATCCACCACCTAATCCATAATTAGGTAATACTCTAGGCTCGTTTAGCCAGGGTTAGGCTCATTTAGCCACGGTTAGGTTAGGTTAATTAATACCAAAATACATTTTTCTAGTAATATTTGATGTGTTTTGCTTAGATTTTGACTTCCATTTCCCTTGAAAATGAGCCAAACTTCAAAGTACTATAACTTTGTTGGATCTCATTCCGACGGAAATGGAGGTCATATTTGAACAAATCACATCAAATACTACTAGAAAAATGTATTTTGGTGTGTAAAATGACTGAGTGTGATAAAATACATAATAACCCAGTGTATTTTTCCATTATTCCTATGTGTAAGATGTACATGATATGGAACTTGATTTACTTTGATGTACTTGATATGGAAGTAATTTGATTAAAAATTATTAATGTGTAATGTATTACATTATGTTGTAATTCTTATTGCAAAATTTATTATGCTTCAATTTGACTGTATTTTTTTCCATTATTCCTTTGTGTAAGAATAAGTTGTACATGATATAAAACTAATTTGAATAAGATTATTGATGTGTTACATTATGTTGTAATTCTTTTTTTTTTACATTACAATATTACGATATATATATATTTTTTTTTTGGGGGGGGCACTGATAAGGTTTGGCCTAGGGCCCACAAGCAAGTAAATCCGGCCCTGCATATGAGGTCAATTTGACATAGGAATAGGATACAGAGGTCTTGGATAGATTCGTCGCCAGGATGAAACTACCCAATTGATGATCGGGACGAAACTACCCGAGATTTAGGTCTTATAGGCTAAGGTTAAGAATAATGGACAAATTTTCTGTTTCATTCTTTTATAGCACCAGTTAGGTCAATTGTATGCCCTTGATGATTGGTTAGGTTAAGTCAGGGCCGTTTCTAGCCATTAGGGGGCCCTAAGCAGTATACCCATTTGAGGCCCCACCCCTCCATCCACCAACTCATGCCTTACTACATCACCTCAGCACACACCAACAAAAAATGGCTGTGTTAATAAAAAACAATCATGAAACATGTCCAAAACAACAAATATGTATTTTCAGAAGACAGAGAAAATACTCTTCATGAAATTCCTGAAAATTAGCTTCTACATTATTTAGAATAAATGACAGAACTATGTATAAAAAAAATAATGCAATTATCAATTACCAAACAATTACTAACTCTATGATACAATTGTGTAATAGCTAACAGTTATACAGAACAGTTTGTATCTTCAAAATTTTTGCCTCCTAGATTTTTTTCTGGGCAAAATCATCAATAACATCATCATATGAAATCTCCCTGCCATCGTCCTGGTTGATGCTTATGATGCCAAGGCCACTGAGGCGATCCTGCCCCATCTTAGAGAAGTTCCTCTTGGCTGACGCTACTGTCACAGGTAGAGTGCAGGCAATTCTTAGTGCAACCCAGAGATTGGGGTATAGTTCCCCCAGTTGCTTCTGATGAATGAAGCAGAGAAGCTCCAATGCAGTCATGTTGTGTGAAGGTAAAGTCGGCAAGTTCTTAATTTCAAGGGCCATTTCTCTTCCATCAATGTCAGAGTCAGCTCCAGAGCTCAGTATCTTAGAGAGCTTTTCACACTTGCAGGACAAGTCTTCCTTGTTCATTGTGGTGAAGTTTATGAGAACCCCAAATATGTCCCTCACATCATCTAATGTTTTGAATCTCTCATTTATTGACCCAATGGCACAATCCACCATCACATTGAAAAATTTTACTTCCAGCTTCTTTAAGACTTCTGTAAATGGTTCGTCAGGAGCTTCGTAAGCAAAGTGCTTTTTTGTGGATCTGAGCCTCTTCTCCTTCAGCACAGCCTCCGCATTCATTTCCTCACATATGTCCCTAGCTACGACTTGTACTGCAACAAAACCTGTGTTTCTGTAGCTGGTGAGTGGGTCTTGTTTTTGTGAGGAGGTTGACTGCCACATCAAACTGCATTGTAGGAGACTGCAGAAGTTTGCTCACATGGTTAACTGCATGAATCTCTGTAGCTGCTGCAAAAAAGGTTGTACAATTTTTATATGTTGCCAAAGAAGCTGATGGCATCTGTGGAAGCTTTAGCTGCATCAGCCACTACAAGATTCAGAGTGTGAGCCCCACATGGAACATAAAGTGCATGACAGTTCTTCTCTAATAACCTTGCCTGAACACCTTTGTTCTTGCCCTTCATGTTCGCTCCATTGTCATATGACTGTCCTCTGCAGTCATCAAAGTGAATATTCAGTTCATCTAGTCTCTTCAGAATCAGAACTGATAAACCCAGCCCTGTACTTTCTGAAGCCTCAAGAAAGTCCAAGAAGTATTTATTTCTGGTACTTCACCCATTCTAACAGTTCTACTGGTGTTTGAGGTTGCATAGAGGATGGTCCTGCTGTTGGCTCATGATGCTCATCAGGCTTTGGTGAGGATGGCTTTTCCAAATACAGTATTTCAGTAGTGCTCCTGAGAAGAACATAACATTACATATTCTGTTAATTTTTGCTAAAATACTCTTTCTTATCTTGTTTGATAATTGATCTGTGTGAACAGAATTTGAGGTGATGTGATCCATTAAATTTCACATTTTGAAATAATATAAATATTACAGAGACTAGCTTACTCTACACGATTCCTGAGCACTTGCCTAGCTTGATGGTCTACCTAACCTAGTTGCTGGAACTGTAATCATAAGAATATACAAGTGGCACATCTCACCTGTGCTACTGGAAAGCTTCTCCTCCTCTGTTTTCTTTTTCCATTTTTCAGCTCCTGATGGATAATGTTTCATTTTCCAAGATGCACAAAGTCACATCTAGTTAACCACAACTAATCTGCTAAATAATAATAATAATCATGACAATAATGATAATAATAATAATTATTATAATTGTAATGTTAATCAAATACATTCAAATAATCAGACCATTTAGGTTTTAACCAACAAAATTCACATTATCTGAAAAAGATGAGAAAAGAATTAATAAACTTGAAAACATAAAAATAATCCTAGGTTTTAAAATGTTACAAAATCTCTTAATAACTAGTAAATTAGTGAAATAATGTTTTACAATACTAGAAAAATTAAGCATTTAGGAAAGTATGTATAAGCATATAGTAAGAATAAAGTTGTACTGTATAATATAGAAATAAGATCTCTCAATAGTTATTTACACATAATGACCAAAACGTTTCGTTTGTCTCCATTTTATCACATTTGTCTCATACAAAAACTTTAATTAATACGACAATAATAATAATAAGGATAATAATAATAACAATAATAACAATAATATTAATAATAACTTCAGCTATATTCTTATTCTTGCCCACTGAGCTATGACCTAGGAGCCTGTCTCGGGGCCCTCTAATAGCAGCGGGGCCCTAAGCGGCCGCTTAGTCTGCTTATGCCAGGAAATGGCCCTGAGTTAAGTAGTGATATTTTCATTAGTTTTAACGAAAATAGCGAAACTTTACTACCTTGACTCTGTTCACAGACTATAATAGCTGAGTACTATGTTAAATTTGGCAAGGTTAGGTTGATTAGGGTTAGGTTAAATTAGGGGCAATATCCTATTTTACCATCCCAAATTATTCAACCAACCAGTTAGGTCAACTGTACACCCTTGATGATTGGTTAGGTTAAGTCATGATATTTTCGTTTAAACTAACGAAAATATCAAGACTTAACCTAACCAATTGTCAAGGTTGTACAGTTGACATAACTGGGCAGTCACTTAACCTAATTAACGTAAACAAGTAATTTGAAAGTGTTGGAGTGACATTTATTTTTGGTTGGTTGAATAATTTGTGACACCAAAATAGGATACAGTATTGCCAAATTAGGCTATGTTAAGTTAGTAATTGAGGCCCTATGGACTTTGTCTTTGAACACTCATTGTGTGGAGAGTAAAGTTTTACCAAAACTAGGTTGAAATGGCTTAAGGAAAGTTTAGAGCAGTGGAGAGCAGCCTTTTTTTTTATATCTCTGGGCTGTAGTCAACCTCTAAAGCAGTTCATGGGCTACAAATTAAATTCCAAAGTAGCCATAAAAAGGAACATATACCGTATGTATGTAAGGGCTAGATTGGTAGAATCTAACCTGATTTAATGCAGTGCTTGTGGCTATTTTCTCTCTACCAATTTATCACTATCCATTGTCATACTCATTGTTAACCACAAAAATAGGTTAGACAAGTTGCAATCATTTAGTCATGATTGGTGCTTATTTTTGATGAGTTTATTCACTGCCAAGAATGATTGCTTACAAATATAGGTACAGTACTACCAAATAGTATATTTACCACATTCTCTGATAGATTTGATACTTTTTAATTTTCTTTGGTAGGACTGTTTATCCAATTAGTTTACTAACTTTAGTTGTCAAATTAATTTTTTATTGCTGAGTGGGCAATTTAAAAAGTTAGCTTAATGCAGGCAAAAGCCAAAGGGTTGCCACCACCTGTTTAGAGTAACTGAAAATGAACTTTCTTTATTTTATCAGTGAGACATTTCATTGACATTCTAATAACTTGACCCAAATTGCAGGATACTTGTTCATGAGATGTTGCAAGCCTTTGGAAATTATTAAATACATATAAGTAATTTGAAGTGGCAGGTTTAAGGTAAGACCTATAACAATAATTCAGAAATCAAAAGAAACTTTACATTTTAATGAGATTTTTAAAATTGTTTAATAATGAAATAGGCTAAGTTTTGTTAAAAACAAAGTAAGTCTAAGTCAGGTGATAAGTACCACAGTTGGTATTTGCAGTTATTTTGCTGTTAGTGCCATTTCCCAAAATAAAACTCCCAAGAGGAATTATTGTTAATACAAGTATATATGTCTCTTGGTGTCCTGGTAAGTACCTAGCTGTGTAGTTTCAGGACCACCTAAGTTTTGGCAGTGTCCATTACCCCTGATTGGCTGAAAGTTGGTGATGTGAGAAATTGTTAACCTAGTGTATGCCTAGCCTGGGCATAAGATTCTGTTAAAAATCTGGTGGCCACTATATTACATATTAGGTCCCTGTATAAGAAATGGCTTTCAAAAAGGTTATTTGGGTCATTAGTGTGAGCTTCCATATGTAATCTTTCCTCTTTACCATAATAAGAATCTGGAAGGAAATACAAAATTATTTATATTTACTGGAAGAGTTGATCAGAAAGCGAGATAAGATAATGACTATCGGAGATTATCATTTAAAAGTTTAGATATGATTGTTGAAATAGGTTAAAAAAAAGGTTAATTCCAGCATTACTCTCAGGTGTTGGTCAAATTATCACAAAATCTCTGACCTGTTAGGTTGGGTACAGGTTCATTTTCATCATCTGGAAACTCTCAAATAACACTGGGGAACAAAAAAAATTTTTTCTTGGTGCCTGAGATTTTAGACCTTATTCTGGATATTTTCATGCCACTGATTCAGAAAATATCATCCATTTTGTTCTAGCAGCTCTAGTGTTTGAGATATTGCATACGTCATTACCTACTTTATTACCCTTCTGGAACGGTATTATGAGTTGCTCGTAAATCTAAATGCATCTGTATAATTAAATTGTAGCTATGATTTTGCTGATGTTGCTGTTTTGCATGTGTATTGTACATGTACTAACGTGAATTCTTTCCTGTTACAGGTGTTGACATGGCTTCATCACGAAGAAAGTGTTTAAATCATCCAGATGTGTTTTGTTTTATCTGCGGAGAGTACACGTTCATTGAACAGAGAAAAACTATTACTGATTTTGTGAAAAAAGCTTATTTTCCCTATTTCAAAGTACAACTAGGGGACCAAGATAAGCCATGGGCTCCTCATGTTGTGTGTAAAACGTGTACGGAGCATCTGCGGCAATGGACCAACGGAAAGAGGAGGTGCCTGAAATTTGGTTTGTATACCAATGGTATGGAGAGAACAGAGAAACCACAGTGATGACTGTTACTTTTGTTTGGTGAATATAAAGGGCATCAATGGACATAACCGGAGTAAATGGACGTATCCTGACATAGACTCAGCTAGATGGCCTGTTTCACATTCAGATGAGATACCTGTCCCATCATTCAGCCATCTTCCAGAGCTCCCTCAAGAAGATGATGAATCTGCTACTGACAAAGAAAGCATATGTGGGCAAAATGACAGTGATTTCGAAGGACCGTCATCAGTTGCAGAAGGTTTTAGTCAACACGAATTAAACAACCTCATAAGGGACTTAAGTCTTTCGAAGAAATCGTCTGAATTGTTAGCTTCCAGGCTGGGAGAAAAAAATTTACTGCTGCCGGGAACCAAAATCACGTTATATCGCGACAGAGAAAAGGATTTACTGCCCTTCTTCTCAAAAGAGAACGATTTAGTTTTCTGCAACAATGTGCGTGGATTGCTGATGAAAATGGGCATATCGGAATACACACCAAGTGAATGGCGGTTATTCATAGATAGCTCCAAACAGAGCCTAAAATGTGTTCTTCTACACAACGGCAACAGATACAGATCAATCCCACTTAGTCACTCAGTCAGTATGAGAGAAGAGCACGGGACAGTCGCCCTAGTCCTAGAAAAGATATCATACCGAGACCACCAATGGGTGATCTGTGTGGATCTGAAGATGGTGAATTTTCTCCTGGGCCAGCAGAGCGGGTACACCAAGTACCCGTGCTTTATATGTCTCTGGGACAGTAGAGCTAAAGATGAACACTGGGTGAGAAGACTGGCCTCTGAGAGAAAACATGGTGGTTGGAGAAAAAAATATCATCAAAGAAGCTTTGGTTGACAGAGAAAGGATCATATTGCCACCACTGCACATCAAACTAGGTTTGATGAAACAATTTATAAAGGCTTTGAACAGAGATGGGACGTGTTTTGGCTACATATGTAGAAAATTTCCTGCGCTGAGCAATAATGTGAGCATGGAAAAGCTGAAGGCAGGTATTTTCGATGGACCGCAAATCTGGGAACTCATGAAAGACCTGCGTTTCCAAGATTCAATGGACAACATTGAGGCACGTGCATGGTCATCGTTTAGTATGGTTGTGAAGAATTTCCTTGGGAACTATAAGGCCGATAACTACGGTGATCTAGTGGAGAATATGCTCTCTTCTTTTTGTAAACTTGGCTGTAAAATGAGCATCAAACTGCATTACCTCCACAGTCATTTGGATCGTTTCCCAGATAACCTCGGTGATCTAAGCAAGGAACAGGGTGAACGATTTCACCAAGAACTAAGGACCATGGAAGAACGGTACCGCGGACGATGGGATACTCACACGATGGCAGATTACTGCTGGAGCATCCAACGCGAATGTCCTGGCACATCTCATCGCAAGAAATCTCAGAAATGCGGTTTATGTGAGATGTCTCAATGAAAGAACTTTTTTTGCCATTCGTGTCTCAAGCTTGTTTGAATTTAAGAAATATTTTTCGTACCTTATGCTTGTTTGATGTTAATACACTATTTTTGCTGACATTCATCATACTTTTGTATTCAATTGACAACAACAGTGATTGCCAGTCAGCAATTATATAATATTATATACATTATATAGAAATATATATAGATATATATCATATCTTGATAAGCAGAGCTGATGGAGAAAAACTAATGTCATTTTTAGAATCAGCAACCTCAATATACCCAGAAACAGGTCTAACATCTAAGTCACCAAAAGTTGTGTTACCCAGTGTAATGGCACCATTATAGAAAAAGTATTATCTGGCAAAACCCCCAATTAATGGCACAGTCTGTAGTGGCACATAGTTGTCCAGCTGGCTGCTTGGTGTCAGCGGTGTGCCAATTGCTCCTGCCATGAACTTGTTTGTTTACGGTACATTGGGAAACAACAGCTGTTGGTGGTGTGTGTATTTCTTCATTATACCTTTATTTTACCCTTACTATACAATATGTAATGGCTTTTATTTTATTATTAATTATTCAGTGATAATCCTGCTTATTTATCCATCTTATTTGCTTTGATATGTGTAAAATGTGTACAGTATAAACTGTGTATAATGTACTAGTGATCTAACCTAATGATAGGCTAGACTATTACAGTATTACAGCCCTCTCCACCAACCTTCTATATAATGGGAATTTCAATTATCTGGCTTGGCTCTGATCACAACTTTTCTGGATAAGGGAGGGGTAACCCATAGTATTAATGTATTCATTGTGTTGTCTCTAATACCTTTTCTTTTTCCAGATTAGGCTAAATATATCTCGTATTTTACTGATTTTTTTTGGCCAAACCTCATCCAGTTTATTTGAAAAAAATGCAAACGTTATATATTTCATGCAAATTAATACAATCTACTCGGAATTTCTTAGCAAAAAGGTTTTTGAAACCTAATTCCAACCTTCACTACTTTAATAGACCTTTTTCATTTAGGTCTACTATTACTCCAGCACAAAACTTGACAAAGTTTAGAAATTCAAGTCTGCTACTTCAGGTGAATATCCTTTCTTCATTTTATGATAGCCAGTAATTATTTAAAATTATATATGGGAAGATGATGATCAGCGTTCATTGATTATAAAGCTGGAGGGGTGAGGCTAATTCCAGTTCTGTAGCTACCACCACTCTCCTTTAAAGTACAGTTAAATTAACTAGGCCCTATCTTCATAAATCACCATGTCCTCTTCATTGTTGCTATTATTACTATTGTTGTTATTAATATTATTAAATAATCACAAAACAAGTGTAGCTGGGAATTGATTAAAATTTACAAAAGTTTTGTGTGGTTGCTTGCTACCTGTTAAATGTAAATTTCACTAATGCTAGCCCATGGTTTCTGTTTCAGACAGTGAGTGGAGCAATTTCTGGATTGCTGCTTTTGAACTGTATTGAAGAGAACATGAATCCGCTGAAGGCTGCAAATAAATCTCAAGAAGAGTTAATTGAAGAAGCAGATTTATTGTATGAACATTTGAAATATGATGAAATTTATGATCTTTTAGTTGTTGAAAAGGTACAGTACTGTAAGATTAGGTTAAGTTAATTTTTGCTTGACCCCCCCCCTCCTTTTTTTTTTTAATAATTTTGTATTTTCAGAAGTTACTTGCTTATATGGACTAGCCCCCTCCCCGCGGGCGGTCTTTCTGGGGTGGATCGCCCGCGGGCTCCTGCCTACATGTGGCGAGGGGGGTCAGCCGCGGCTGGGGGCCCTACCGGGTCCCCGCCCGGTTGCGAAGTGGACTTTTAGCATACCCTGCTATCCTACAGCCCCCTCTTTCCTGTCTTCCCCTCTTTACCCTCTTCCTTGCCCCCTCTGTTTTTTCTGCTTTCTCTGTTCACTTCGCGCGCTCCGTGGGCTGCCTGGGCTGGTCGCTGGGGGTCTCGCCCCATGGCCGGGGCCGGACTAAGTTGGCTGGTAGGGTGCCCAGGCCTGGGACCCTGGGGGCCTTGGTCTTTGCTGCCGGCGGGGGAGAACTCTCGACGCTGCAAGGGCCCCTTTTGAAACGGGGGTACCTGCATGGGACGAGGCACCCACCCCCCGCCGGCGTGCGCTTGGTCCCCTTGGGCCCCGGGTAATCGGTTCCCCGCGGCCCCGGGCGCGAAACTACAATAAAAATTTTTTATGGAAACACTTACAACTCTAATGGACCTCGTTGACGACCCGGCTTGTGCATCTGACCTCCCTCTGACTACCTCTTTGGACCGTGGGTCTGGTAAGGGCAGTCGGCAGCCCTCGCCCACCCCGTCTGCTCTTCTTGCCGACGCCTCCTCTCCCTCTCTTCCCCAGGCTCGTGGCGCCGCTGCCCGACCCCCGCCAGTAGCGGATGGACCTGCAGTGGACCCCCCGACCCCTGGATCCCCCATATTCCACGTCCCGATAGGGACCCACCTGCTTTTTCGCCCTCAGGGGAGGCCCGCGGCCCCGGTCGCCTCCCACTCCGGTCGGGCCTCATCGCCCCCGGCCCCCTCGGCCCCTGGGGGACGTGGGACCCGATGTCGCCGTCCGCCTTTCTCGTCTTCTCGCCCCCTCGAAGTTCCGGTGGTGTTTGGCCAGACGGCTTCACTCGGCCTTAGGACGATGGACAAGTTCCTCGTCCTCCGCCCCTCCTCCTCCAAGCCCCTCCCCACTAACCACGAACGTCTCTTTCGAGCGATCCATGGGAAGACGGGGACGGCGCGTTTTGACCTCCGGCCTCAGAGGGATGGCTCCATTTTGATAAGGTCGCGTTCCTCTGCCGAAACCTCCTCTCTGCTCGCTATCCCCGATGTCCTGGGCTGCGGGATCACGGTGACTCCCCACCCCCGCCTCAATCAGTGCCAGGGCACAATTTACGCTGCTCGTCTTCTACCCATCCCGGTGGAAGACCTCCAGATTGACCTCGCCTCCCAGGGTGTTGTGAGGGTGTACCGCTTTCCCGACAGATCGCGGTCCCCAACTGCCCCTTCTCCTCGCCTGCTCCTCACTTTCGACTCACTGGTGCCCCCCGTTTCGGTATTCTGGGGCTTTGGTGAGAGACGAGCGTGCGAATTCTCAGTACGACCATACGTGCCAGATCCTACGCGATGTTTTCAGTGTAATAGGTTTGGCCACGTGAGCAGCTCCTGCCGTCAGCCGGCCCCGTTGTGTGTCCGCTGCGGCGGCCCTCCCCACCCCTTGCCCTGTACTGCTCCGCCTTCCTGCACCAACTGCCATGGACCACACCCTGCTTCATCCCGCTCTTGCCCGTCCTTCCTCTTTGAAAGGGAGGTTCGGGCCCTCTGTTCATCAGAGTTTCTCAGCGCTCGGGAGGCGCGGGAGCGGTTGCGTGGCGGCGAGGCCCGGCGTGGTGCCTCGTACGCCGAGGCTCTCCGTTCCCGGACCCCGTCCTCACCGGCGGTTCCCAATGCGCCTCCACCCACCGTGTCCGCTACTCCCAGTCCATCCTCTGCCGCCCAGCGGACTCCTACCGCGGCTCCCCGTACTACCAGCGCGTCCCCACGTGCTCCCTCCGCGAACGCCGATGCTTCGTCGGCAACCCCCCCTGCCCCTTCTACGCCCTCTCCACCGGCGCCTTCGGCCACCCCCATTCCGGATCGTGACCCGCCGTCACCCACGCGGGTCGCACGACGGAGGGATAGGGGCCGCAAGCGCCGCGCCAGTGGTGACCCCGAAAGGTTCGACGCCATAAGCCTCGCATCACCTTCCTCTCCTAAACACAAACGCCCCCTTCGCCCTACCGCCCCGGTGTCCTCACCGTCCCCACTGCGCAACCGTTATGCACGCTCCCCCCTGGGGTCCCCGTCGGCCCTCGTGGTGGGGGCTGAGATACACCCCTCTCCGGCCCGGTCGATGGACCCACTGGAGGGGGAACTCGCCCGCCTGGTCGGCGTGGGTGGGACGTGCACGCCCCCGCGTTTGACCCGCCCCATCTCTCTCCTCGACCTGCCAATGCCTCTGGGTGAGGTATTATTTTCCACTCCCCCTCGTAGTCCTGCCTCCCCCGCACCTCCGGTGAAGGGAGGGGCATTCTGGATACCTCTCACATCCCCTTCTCTGCATCGCTCTCCCCCGGACGTCCGGGAGACTCCTCCTCTGGAGGACTTGCCGGCGTCTGGTTCCACATCGCCCCCTCGTCGGGGGACCCTCGCCTTCGCCCTCGTTCGGCGTCCCTCACTGAACTCCGGGGCTTTCCGATTCCCTCTTTAATCTCGGGCCGCCCGATCGGCCCACCCACCCCATAATCATCCTTTACGCTGACCTTCCTACCCCTCCCTATACCTCGCTCCTGCAGTGGAACATCCGCGGGCTCCTGGTAGGCCTCGAGAGTCTCTCCTCTCTCCTGGCCTCCAGGTGTCCGGCGTTTTCTGCCTTCAGGAGACGATTCTGGGATCCCGTTCCCTCCCTCGAGTGTCCGGTTACTGCGGGCTCCCTTCCCCGCCTCTCGATGGGGCGGGGAGGGGGGGCGCCGCGGTCTTCGTGCACCGCTCCGTCCCTTTCCGCCCCCTCCCGCTCCGTACAGTCCTGCAAGCTGTGGCCGTGCGCCTTTTCTTGGGGCGCCAGCTCACGGTCTGCTCTCTTTACCTCTCCCCTAACGTACGCCCTCCACCCGATTCTCTCCGTGACCTAATTCTCCAGCTTCCCCGCCCTTTTCTGATTCTCGGGGACTTCAACAGTCGGGACCCGGCCTGGGGGGACGTTTGCTCCACCTTTCTCTCCGGGACCCTTCTCTCCCTTATGGACGAGCTCGAGTTCACCTTTCTGAACGATGGCTCCCCAACCTGCCTTCACTCGGCCCATGACAGTTTCACCTGTATCGACCTTTCCCTGGTTTCCCTCGAAATCGTGACGGAGTTCACCTGGGAGGTCCTGCCGGATTCTTCCGGCAGTGACCATTTCCCAGTGTGTCTTACCCCGACCCGTCTCCTCCCCCCACCTCTGTCCGCCCGCGCTGGCTGTTCGCCCGAGCAGACTGGGCCTCATACGCGAGGGGCACGGCGATCTCGCCATCAATTCCTGCCTTTCCCTCCGTCAATGAGGCCCTCGCCTTCCTCGAGAGTAAGATCCTCTCGGCTGCCGCCAGTTGCATCCCCCGTACCTCTGGCTCCCCCAGACCGCGAAGCGTCCCATGGTGGACCCCAGAGTGCTCCCATGCCGTTCAGGAGCGGCGCCGTGCCGGCCGCCGCTTCTACCGGACCCGCCAGCTGGAGCACAAGATAGAATTTCAGCGCCTGAAGGCAGTGGCCCGTCGGGTCCTGAAACTGGCCCGGCGTACCTCCTGGCGGAGTTACGTGTCCGGGATCTCCTCCTCGACTGCCCCCTTGACTGTTTGGCGCAAGGTGCGTAGCTTTGAGGGGACCCGTGTCCCCCCTCGACCCCCGGTGCTTCGGGTCGGGGACGACGAGTTCGTGTCCGATCCGGAGGCCGTCGCGAACGCACTCGCGGCGCACTTTGCAGCCATCTCCGGTTCCGATTCCCCCCACTCCCGCCGCGACCCACCGGAATTTCCACCTCATAGGAATGACCCCTATAATCACCTCTTCCACATGACAGAGCTTCGGGAGGCCCTCCGCCCCCGACGCTCCTCCGCCCCCGGCCCCGATAATATCCCCTATGACCTTTTACGGCATCTCCACCCCTCTGCTCTCAGCTTTCTACTGGACCTCTATAACCGGATTTGGTTGGAGGGTTCATTTCCGGACCGATGGCGTGAGTCCATCGTCGTCCCCATCCCGAAGCCCGATAAAGACCCCTCACTCCCGTCGAACTATCGCCCCATTTCCCTAACATGCTGTGCCTGCAAGGTGATGGAGGCGATGGTCGCCTCGCGGCTGTCCTTTACCTTGGAGGCGAGTGACCAGTACCCTGCTACCCAGGCTGGTTTCCGGCGCTTCCGGTCTACCACCGACCCCCTCCTTCTCCTTAGCCATGACGTGCAGGAGGCTTTCTCCCGGCGTCAATTTGTACTCGCCGTCTTTTTCGACCTCCAGAAGGCCTACGATACTACCCGGCGGAGCGCGGTCTTTGACTGCTTACGCTCCCTGGGTTTCGTAGGCTTTCTCCCTTCCTTTATTTATAACTTCTTGTCCGCCCGTTCTTTCCGCGTCCGCATCGGTTCTGCCCTCTCTGACCGCTTTCCGTTGGAGGCGGGTGACCCTCAGGGTAGTGTCCTTAGCGTCTTGTGTTTCTCACTCGTGATGAACACAGTCGCTACGGTCCTGCCTACATCCGTTCGTAGCTCCCTCTATGCCGATGACCTGGCTATCTATTGCTCTGGCCGCCTCCCGTCTTTGGCTGAACGTCGGCTCCAGCTAGCCATCAATGCGGTGGTTCGCTGGGCGTCCTCGGTTGGCTATGCTTTCTCACCCTCTAAGTCTTCCAGTATGCTTTTCCGTCCTCGGCGCCTCCGTCTGTCGCATACCTTCGCTCTTACCCTTGCCGGCACTCCTCTTCCCCTCGTCCCATCCGTTAGATTCCTGGGTATGACCCTCGACGGATTTTTCGGTTGGGTTCCACACCTTAGGCGGTTGCGGCAAACATCTCGCCGCACCCTCTCCCTTTTGGGTCATCTGTCCCACACGACCTGGGGGGCGGACAGGCGTACTCTGCTGCGCCTGTACACCTCCCTGGTGCAATCCCGTGTCGACTACGGCTGTGTGGTCTACAGTTCCGCCTCCTCTCCGGCACTCCGTATGCTGGATCCTCTTCTCCACCGTGGCCTTCGCCTGGCGTCGGGTGCCTTCCGCTCGTCCCCTGTCGCTAGTCTTCAGGTGGACTGTGGACACCCCCCCCTGCCCCTTCGCCGGGGCCTTCTCATGGCGAAGTGTTACCTTCGCATCTGCCGCCTCCCGAAGTCCCTACTCTTCTCCGCGATCTCCCAGGCGCTACCCCGGCCTGACACGTGGCATTTCGCTGCCTCTCTGGCCGAGATTTTCTCGTCCCTGGGGATCCCCCCACCCTCTATTCTGCCGTTCTCCTTCGATCTGTCGCCCCCCTGGCGGACCACCCTATCTGCCGTTGCCAGGCGCTCCGTGGCCTGCGTAAGGAGTCTCTTCCTGCCGTCCTCCGGTCTTCTTTTCTGGCCCATCTTCCCGTCCATTCGGACGACGTTCCCGTCTACACCGACGGCTCGCGCTCCCCTGCAGGTGTCGCGGCCGCCGTCTTCTCTCCGTCATTGTCACCTACCTCCCGGGGTATCCCCCTGCCGGTTCAGGCCTCCATCTTTTCCGCGGAGCTCTTTGCCCTTCTGGAAGCCCTCCGTCTGGTATCGGGTTGTTCGCGGTCCTCCTGTACCATTTTTTCGGACTCGCTGAGCGCCCTTCAGGCGCTCGAGCGCTATGATTCCCCGGACCCCCTCGTACGCCTTATTCAACAGGAGTACCATGTCCTGCACACCATTCACCGGATCCGGGTCACCTTCTGCTGGGTTCCCGCCCATGTTGGTGTTTCCGGTAATGAGGCGGCTGACCGCTTAGCCCGGTCCGCCGCCTCGCTGTCTCCCCTCCCCCGCCCGCTCCCCTTCTCAGACTATGTGCAGGTCTTTCGTTCCTTTTACGATCGCATGTGGCAACAGTCCTGGGACGATGCCACCGGAAATAAACTCTGGTCCATCCGCCCCCGTCTGTCATATTGGGTGTCCTCTTTCCACCGCTCCAGACACAAAGAGGTCGTCCTTGCGCGGCTTCGCATCGGCCATACGCGCCTCACGCACGGCTATCTTATGTTCCGGCAGGAGGCTCCTCGTTGCGCTCCCTGCCATCGCCCCTCACCGTCTCTCACATCCTTGTGGAATGCCCCACCCTGTCGTCAGTACGTCGTCGCGCTTTTCCGTTCCTTTCTTATTTCCCCCTCCCCGTACGTTTACGCCTTATCTCGCTGAGAGCCCTCTCTTCTCGCTTGACCCGTCTTTTCCTCTTCCTCTCCAATCTCGCATCCATCTGAGCTTTAGGTGGCTTTCACCTGTAGTCCCGCTGTTCTCCCTTTTCTAGTGCTTTTCTCCGTCTCGTTTCTCTTCTCGTATTCCGCCTCGCCATGATATCCGCTACCATATAGCGGAAATGGCGGTAAACGCCCCAATACAAAAAAAAAAAAAAATATGGACTAGCATGTAGGTTTTTTAATTTTCTTTATTTTTGAAGAGGGTTTGGGGGGGGGGGGGTGTTACTTTAACTCAGTGGTTCTTAACTCCCTGGGTCACTAAGCCATTTTGATTGGATCATTAAATTGTCATTTATCATTTATTTATGTTATCCCTAATCATTTTACCATTAATTAGTTACTTTATCTATTACAAGTGAACTGTTTAAAGGCATGGGTCTCCGAGCTAGCCCCGCGACCAGAATTCGGGTCACAGCCTAAAAAGGTTAAGGACCAATGCTTTACCTCTTAATGGTTAGCCTTGAAATATAGCTAATAGGGATTCTCTACATGTTTGAAATACTTAACAGTAACGTTGGCAACTGTTTTTTGACCAGTCTCCCCAGTTTTCATTGTTATCCTCCAGCTTTATTTGCAAAGTAAAACTGAAACGAACAATTTCGAATATCGTTTTTAATCCCGTTTTATATACAGGGTGTACATAAAGTCAGGATCTATTTTTGTGAAGCACTTGGAAATTATATGGAATTCAATCATAAAATGATAAAGTGGTAACATTTATTAAATAATTAAGAGTAGGATTCGACGTGACGCCCATCAGTATCCCTGCACAGCTCAAATCGTTCCGCAGCATTTCTAAACACATTCTGGAGCATTTGCGGGGTTATGTTATCTGCAGCAGTTCGTATACGTGTACGTAAGTTTTCAAGACTCGTAATCTTCGTCTGCTAGACGTGCGATTTGATAAAGCCCATGCAAAGAAATCTAAAGGGGTTAAATCTGGTGATCTCGCTGGCCAAGGTCTGTTGCTTCCGCGTCCGATCCAGCGATTTGGAAAACGTCCATTTAGATAATCCTGAAGAACAATTTTGGCATAGTGACAAGGAGCACCATCATGTTGATAGACGACGGTACTAACAATCCTATCCCCGTCGTCTATCAACATGATGGTGCTCCGTGTCACTATGCCAAAATTGTTCAGGATTATCTAAATGGACGTTTTCCAAATCGCTGGATCGGTCGCGGAAGCAACAGACCTTGGCCAGCGAGATCACCAGATTTAACCCCTTTAGATTTATTTGCATGGGGCTTTATCAATCGCACGTCTATCAGACGAAGATTACGAGTCTTGAAAACTTACGTATACGAACTGCTGCAGATAACATAACCCCGCAAATGCTCGAGAATGTGTTTAGAAATGCTGCGGAACGATTTGAGCTGTGCAGGGATACTGATGGGCGTCACGTCGAATCCTACTCTTAATTATTTAATAAATGTTACCACTTTATCATTTTATGATTGAATTCCATATAATTTCCAAGTGCTTCACAAAAATAGATCCTGACTTTATGTACACCCTGTATTATGTAATTTGGAGATCATTCTGGAATCAGAATTGCAGCTAATAAGCGTCTGCGTAATGGTTTCATTCCCAAGTATTCATTTGGGATCAGACTGTGTATTTGCACATTTTGAAAGCTTTGTTACAGAACTGTAATTATAATAATGTTAACCAGATTTGAGGCCTTCAAGGTTATTATTTGTGTTAAAACCTGTAAAATAATAATTCCTTAAAATCCCTTCAAAAAAAGTAGGAGTCCCGCAATGATGAAATTTTATGGCGTCTGGCAAGATCAACTTATGAGAAAGCTCGCAAGACGGAGAAAAAAGGAGAAAAGAAGTCGCTGTTTGCTGAAGCTCTTCAGTATTTAGAAGAAGCTAATAATATCAATTCCGATAATTTTGCCGTGCGCAAATGGCTCGCGATCATCATGGACTGTTTCTACTCTATGGAAGGCACAAAAGCGCGGATATCTCACCTGTATGACATGAAGACGCATATGGAGGTAATAATAATTAATCAGTGAAGAGGGACCAGAAACTGGCACAGCGCTCAGGCCAACTAATGCAGTCCATTGATTTAACTTCGGCATTATTATAAGCATCATCGGGATTCGAACCTCCCGATCTCAGTATTTTCTTCACTTCACTTATAGGGGAACAGAGTTAACCACCAAGCTACGGAGGCTGGTGGGTATTTGTGGTACCGTATCTTAACTTAAGGCCTGGAGCGCACGTAGGTGCTCCTCTAAACTGCTGCTGTGAAAAAAAAATAGTCCTGAATGAGTTGAGCTTGATTACCAAATGGGCGAAAATAAGAGCAGCTTGAAGTGACACTTAATTTTTTAGGTCCTTTTCGAAGTTGTTATAAATGCCACAGACCTTGATGGGCTTGTGTGTACTCTGGCATATCGAAGTTATCCAAGTCAGATCAATGGTCTGTAGCTATATTTTATGGTAGAATTCTTTAAAATATCCATTTCGAGTCGACTAATTATCACCGGGCCATTTACAAGACTACTGTAGTACATATACTTAAGCCTAAGCAAAATATACGTATTTTACGCAATATACAATCTCTCATTCATGAAAGCGTCTAATTGCTTTTTAAAACTACCTAAGGAGCTACTGTTTACCACATCATGTGGCAAATGATTAGAAAAAATCTTCTACTCTGACTAAAGTATTTTCATAGATCCAGTCTATAAATGTATCATTTAGCAGACTAGATTTATCACATTTGATAAGTAGAGAATATACCCTATGTAATGAGGAACAAACATAGGATATTATGCTGCAGTATTCTGGTTTATGTATAAAACTTACATAATGTATGCTTAAAATATCATGCCAAAGAGTCTATTCCAAGTTATTTTTAATTTCAGAGAGCTTGCGCTTTAAAACCTAAAGACGGTACTTCGTGGTATGTTTTGGGGATGTGGTAAGTCTTGGAAAAAATTTGGAGCACTCCGAGACATTGAAGTAAAGACCCGAGAGTATTGTTGGGGTATTTAAATGATCAATGTATTCACTTTTTCGCAAAAGGTACTTCGGAATTGCTAACATCTCTTGGTATGAACGGAAAGCGGCAGCTATCTTCTTTGCGACTCCTCCTGAAGCTACTTACGAGGACGCTCTAAACACGTTCCTCGAAGCAGAAAGAGTCGAACCAGGTTTCTATAGGTAAGTAATGCCATTTTAAATGCAAGATATTTGTTCATATTGCGACTGTTGGTCTTGAGACAGTGGGCAAAATTGTTATGTATTAAGCCTTTGTTACATCTTTCTAGTTTTCGAATTGAAGCGTATGTTCAGAAGGTTTATTACATTAAAAGAATGTTGAGAAAAACTTTGTTTGTATGAATATGTTGAGGAGACTCAGCATTCTTAATTAATATGATGTACAGTAGGGCGGATCGAAAATGAGGTTTTTAAACTTTTTTCGAAATTCAAATATGGCTAGTGCGGAAAATATGTGGGTGCTATAGATAATGACTGTGCATAAATATTAGTCCTGCGAAATTATATCTTCAGGTGCCACAAAGCCGTCGAAAAAAGTGAAATATAATGATTTTCTTATATTCTGCATTAGTACAATAACTGAAACTTACTTGTTATTATTATATATTAAGTGTTCCAATTACCAAAATAGTTACTGAATTACGCAGCTCTTAGTTTATTTAGATCAATGTTCTTTTGATTAATGATCTAAATAATCCAGAACTCACCACGAGGAGGTGGTTGCGTGTCGAGCTCCACCCATGCCCTCCCAACCACCCATCCTTGCGCATGTTTTTTTCTATTAACGTTTTATTTAAACTTTATATTCAGCTTTACTTTCGAATGGTGGCATTTTTTTACGTGACTGAAGTGTTGATCTTATGAAGCCATCTCGCGCGTTCAATCCAAATACTTTTGATGATGCTTCAGTCACTAATTTTACCATTCTTTCTACTACTTGTGTATGACAAGGGAATTTCTCGAATGGAGGGGTACTCTTGTTTTCTATGAATTCTTCAATCTCATTTTCTGTCAGGTGTCTTGTCACAGGTGGTTCAGTGACAATGCATTTTTGCCAATTAATTAAATCAGTATAATCAGTAGCTTCAAATTGAATAACAGGTACTGTGAAACGCCTCACAACTTTTTCCTTGTTTGTTTGCCTTGCTTTCTTTATTCGCCTCCACGCTAATTCTCTTATGGCGCTGCGGTCATCATGAATCATTGATGCTAGAATATTTTCTGGATTTGCAAAAAATGCATTTCTTTGTATGACAGGGTTTACAATATCCTTTACTTCGTCATTCAGTGTTCTTGTTAGTTCAATAGTTTTGAAAACATGTTTTGAGCCATTGACAAAAGACGTACTTTGCTTAATAGAAAACCACATTGGGATGTAGACCTTCATTATAAAAGAAGCAATGTTCATGAGGTTCTCAGATGGACTTACAGTTGAAACGTATAGACGAAGCAAACGATTTGCTGTAGTCAGCCATCGTGAATGTGCCATTTTGCCTGAACTACGATGAGCAAGATCTAGAGAGCAATATCCCTTTGTTATGGCCTGATGAATATCAATTATATATTTTTGGTCGGTGCTAAGATCTTCACAGTCTACAGTTGGTTCCTCAGCATCAATCCTTTCAAACTCGACAATAGGAAGACTCTCACAGTTCTCTAATTCCCTGCCAATAGGACCGGTGAATCCGCGGGGGCCAGATGTTTTTCCATCCAGCTTTGCAACTAAATGGCGTAATGGCAATTCATTGGCATGGAGCTGGCACACTAAATGTTGAACTGGCTTCTTCAGCTTCAATTCTATAAGCCTTATAACGCCTCCCTTTTCTCCAGTGTTGACTGCTGCACCATTGCATCCAATGGCAACAAGGTTTTCCAGGTTCATGTCATTATTTCCAATATACTCAAACATTCCTTTACATATTTCTTCAGCTGATCCAGAATTCACAGAATAATGGCCCAAATAATCTGAACCAGGTTCTCTCACTAAAGTGATATGTTCTTCTGTTACCTTCTTCTGATATACTTTGGACTCTTTTTTTTCTTGGAAGAGTGTAGAATCTTTTCGACCATCAAAATAGATTCCTCTGATTGGGACCTGATTTTGATCTTTCATAATTTCTGATCTCTTCTTTTGTCTTTCTCTTCTGATTTTACTCCTATCCACTACTTCAGATGTATTGTCAATAGAAACTTCTCCAATATCTTGCAATACTGCACTAACAATGAATGCTGCATCTCGATCTGAAACTGCAGTCCTGTCACAAGCAGTAGCCACTGAAGGTAGATTTGTAGTTTTCCTTTTCTTGAATAATTGTTCTTCAGGTTGTTCGAGCTTTCTCTTCGAGCTAACTGGCTCTGGAAATGTATCGTCTGATATTTCGCCAGATTCACTTTCACTATTTGATGTCGATGATGATAATTCAACATTTGTATCCTGCAATTTCTCCTGTGAAGATTCTTTGGTGAGCCTCACAGCTTCTTTTTGCTTTCTTAGCAACGTAGATGCTTTTTTCTTTGAGAGTGTAATATCTACTCTATCAATAAACAGTTTTCTTTCACTCTTTGATCTAAGAGGAACGTCACTTCTTCCTTTGGAACCGTTTTTTCTTTGGGATTTTTTCTTTGTCTTTTTATTTTACTTCCTTTGCACTTGCTGCATGTCAAAAAGTTTCGTGTGTGCTTCTTTTTTGAACATATCAATCTTTGCTTTGTAAGCTTCAGAATTTTTTCTGCTTTGGTATGGCTTCATAATGACACGATACTTTTCGTGGTAGCTTCTGAACATTGTTTCAATTCGCCTGTCCGACAGAATTGGGACGGAAGCACTTTCCCAAATTGTTTTCAATTTATCAACAACTTGTTCTAATATTTGAGATATTGAAGGATCTTTATTAGTATTCTGTTTCAAATCGTTTCTTACAAACAAGTAATATTTAAAAACTCCTTCGTATGTAGGAAGATTCCTGTGCCACAAATCTTCCCCCATACCAAACATGGGGCACTCAGTTGAGGCCCTGGTTGATTTTGCACAAACTCGAGACATTTTGAAAGTATACAAATCTGAAAAAGAAAGAGCTAATATCAATTATACGTTAATTTCAGTTAATAGTACATGGCAAACTTAGGGCAACACAATACAGAAATGCAAAATATATAAGAAATATAGTTTAGATTTAGACTATCTGAGTAACGCCAACAACAGAACACCCACCTGCTACGAGAGCGACAGCTACACTGAACCGAGGTACTCACGTGACAGCTGAGTGAGCTGACTATAGAAAACTGTTTTTAGAGAATAGAAACTTTTTTTAAAGGTTGACTGAGCTATTTTTATACAAGTGTGAATAAATTCTTGTCTATTGTGCATCGTGGACTCTTATGTAATTATTGGTTAAAATCTGCTTTTTTCAATTTTTTTCAATATTGAAGGTCATTGTGGCACCTGAAGATATTAATGTTATGATTTTAAATTTATACCAGCTTATTTCCTCATTACTCCACACATTTTCCACACTAGCCAATTTGAAAACTCGAAAAATGAGTTTTTCACTCCGCCCTAATGTACAGAGCAGATCAGTATTTGAGATAAATTGTATTTTTACTTATTGAAGCAGTTCTAGTTTGTCATTTCTAAATAGCTCTTATTCCTTCGCTTTTTGCGCAAAAGGGCTACGTCGTGTCCACGTCGCAACACCGTTTCCCGTTAGATCAGCGAAGTTAATCGCCGTTGGGTTTGTTCAGGAGTTGGTTGGGTGGCTCTCCTCCCCATTTAGATATACGATCCGTAGTTCAGATCTCGCGTAAAGCTCTAGGTCCGTCGTATGACATTTTTTTAGGTACGAAGGAGGGTGAATAACTTCAGCCTTATTTTGCGTGAAAAGCTTTTTCAGTTATAGTAAATCTCTGTATTTTAACGTCGTGAAATGTATTTTATATTCTGACTCCCGAAAACGAGACTGTTTATAGCGATTCAGACCTTTACTCTTGTCGTTGCAGCAAAAACTACTTGATGATGGGGAAATGCCTTTATTACATCGGGAGGAAAGAAGAAGCGAAGCAGTATTTCACTAAGGCTAAGGACTATTCGGGTAAAACGATGGACGATCAAGAAGCGAAATCGGAAGCCGAGAAATGGCTGAGTGGAATGTGATAAGCTTGTCAAGTAAATTTAATGGTCATTAGATGCTTATTTAGTTTGGGGGTTGGTGCAGAGTATAAAGTTATTGGGTTATACACACAGTTACTGGATTTGTGCTTTCTGTATTTACCTTCAGTTTTTGGTATTATGATCGGTTAATGTTTTGGTAATTGTTTTTCGGTTGATGTATTGAAATGGAGATGTCGCCTCGAATTTTTATCACCAACTATTCACTGAGCATGATTTTTTTATGTTGTATTTTAAGTGGAAAGAGTAGACCAAACTTGCATTTAGAAATTTAAAAAAAAATCATCATATTATTGTCCAAAGTCCCTTTACCCCTGAAATTTTTATCTGTATATATCAGTGGTCTAGTTGAGACCACCATTGCCGAGACCGAGACCATATGCAATTTTTGCATATATTCAATGTTGTGTAATGCCTAATTCCTAAGCGCTACATTTCAGTCAGGAATAAAGATTCTAAAGAGGTTATCAAGTGACAGTTGTAAATTTACTCGTACTTTATTCACAAATTCAGTTTGTGACATTTTTCAGCAGTTAACTGCCTACTTAAGAAAGATAAGTGTTCGTTGCACTTGAGGAATATCAACATACTCAAAAGTGATGTAGTCGAGACCAGATAAAAAAGGTCTCTAGTCACACACACACACACACACACACACACACACACACACACACACCACACACACACACACACACACCTATATATATATCTATCTACATCCAAAAAAAAACGCCTTGAGATTTGAACATATTGATAAGTCATCATAAAAATCTCAGACCTCTATATAAAATACTTTTTTCACAGCTGAGGGAACAATGAGGTATGGTGAAAAAACGAATATCATAAACTGAAAAAATTTTATTATTCACATCTTATCAACAAATATGATCAATATTTGTCCGCCATCCTGCTTGCAAACTAATCTTAACCTTTTCTTCCACGACATGATACATTTTCCGATTTCTGCTAATGTTATTTTGTCCCAACATTCGAGTATTTTTTTCTTTAATTGCATTTCTGTAAACTTTTCTGTTTCTTCTTTATAAATCTTCTCTGCTAAAGTGTTCCATATGCAATAATCCATGGGATTGCAATCAGGTGATTGCGGGGACCAATCGTTTTTTCCAATGAAGTTGGCTACATTCTGTTGTAGATAATCCTGTGTGAACTTGCTAGTATGAGCTGTAGCACCATCTTGTTGGCGTATGAAATCGTTTCCATAATACAGACGCCGACAATCAGGCAAAAGATTCTACTCTTAAGAGATTTACATAGGTTTCTGAATTAATTTTTTTATTTTCTGAAGTGAAATGAATTTTCGTCTTTCCATTCCACGATACACCTGCTAATACCATGATTTTTTTTGGAAAACCCACTTGTCTGGTGGTAAAGTCTCTATGGAGAAATGTCTTTATTACGTTGCCCATAAACATCGTTCCGGGAGTTTCAAACAATCTCAATGGTGAAATCTTTTTCATCTGTAAAAACTATTTTTTTAACATCATTGGACGAAAATCTATCGAGCAATTTTCTACAACGAATTTTTCTTTTAGCTCTTACATTGCTGTCACGTCTTGAAACACAGATACTTTTAAATGCTTTAAGTCCTACCGTTCTCTGGATTCTTTGTATGAAACTTCGACTGATACCTAAATTTCTTGCAATTTTCCTCTGAGAGCAGTGTGACCCAGGTCGATCCTCTTGAGATAGGCTCATCATTTCGATCATTGCTATATTGTTTTGATTGTAAAATGTTTTAGGCCGACCATTTCCACGCTTCCGTGCCATCGAACCGGTTGCTTTAAGTTTTTTAATTATTCTATTCACAGACATAACATTACAAGTTATTCCTGGAAATTCCCTCAAAATTCTTGCCCAAGTCCATCTTTTCCAAGAAACACTTGTCAATCACCGCTCTTTCACCGTTAGTTAGAACCATAATTTGAAGGGTAAGTTTAAAAAACAGTATTTAAGATGGGTGTAGCCTATATCATCTGACGTTTTTCAGAGACTAACAGATTATCCATAGGCTAAGGAAACTACTACAGGTCTTAGAATAGTTGCCAGGTACAGCTATACATATTTAGGATATTCATTTTTTTCACCATACCTCATTGTTCCCTCAGCTGTGCTGTGAAAAAAGTATTTTATGTAGAGGTCTGAAATTTTTATGATGGCTTATCAATAGATTGAGGTAAAAGTTATGTAGATTTTGGAAATGTGAACTGCATATTTTTGAAGTTATTGATGTTCAAATCTCAAGGCGTTTTTTTGGGGGGGGCCACCCGATATAACAGGGGGTAAAGTGACTTACGGGACACACTGTACTGTACAAGGGTTCAAAAGTTATTATTTTATTGTATTTTCAGTATGATTTTTAAGAACTGCAAACTTCAAATATCAATAATTTGTTTGAATTCCTTAATGTTCGCTGACACAGGCTTAAACTTGCAGGTTTGCTAAGTAAAAATAAAACCGATCCGATTGTACTTCTGGGCCACCCTGTATAAATTATAATGCAAATACCAGTACAAAAAGTCTTAATGTACTTACGACGCATTTACTAAATGAAGTCCAAGTTTGCGGTCCTGTAGTATAGTGTAGTACACTGATATTTAGGAAGGATAGCATTACTTATACCAATTACTGTACCGTAGAAACTATTACATATTGTTTCGGTTTCATTCCCATGTTTAGTAAACCATGCCACTCTTAATATTATGCCCACCGTCCTACGAAGAAAAACTTGGCATCAAACCGCGAATGTTGTATTATTATTAAGAAGATAAATCTTAACAAAAAAATGTAATCATGGAAACAAGGTCTTAACCAAGCTATTAAATAATTCTTATTTTTTAAAAGTATATTCTCAGACAAAATCTACAGTAAGGTTTGCCTCGACGAACAAAAGAGAGCTAGTTAAGTGCCACAAGTAAATGTTGCATGGAGTTTCTTTTACAGGATGCTTAGCATACAATTCATCTTAAGGTCCAAGATATCAAAATTAGATAAATGAATGGTATTCACCCTGGCAGAGCCCCACCGCTGACAGTCCGCCACCGTACCTAATGAAAATGTAATTGGGTTGTTTAATCTCCTCTGTCATATCTAAGGTCATATAACGGAAAGGACCTACAGTTTTACGTGGGATCCGAACCACGGGTCGCTACATAATGTGGACGCACAAGATAGTTTCCCATCCAACAACTATCTACACCCAGTGTAGCTTAATTTCATTGATCAACGGGAAGAGGTGTTAGACACTGACCACTACGCAACCCTCGTAACTACTGAGCTGTTTGGTCCTCTGAAAACAGTTAATATAAGAACAAGAGGGAATTTAGTGCTGTTGTTCCAGCGGTACCAAGAGCAAAGCAAAACAAGTTGACAAACTATGGGATAAATGTTTCTGGAAATTAGAATACGTTAAAGTATACAAAGTTGCTTCGAGTAATTAATTAATGTCTGCGTAAAACAAACGTTAATGAATCTAGAATGTCATTTTAAAACATCCTCTTAATGCCAAGTTCTCATTCATAGTTCTTGGGCATAAAATTAAGGAGATTAAGATTAAAACAAATGTAGATAAAAAAAATTGGGGAGCATATGCAACTATTATTATTATTTCTACTTTACCTAAGTTTGCAAATCAATGGGTTACATCATTGCTGGAAATATGGGATCAATTTACCTTATCATAAGGTACCAGTTTTATTGCAGAATTCCAATGGCATAGAAGCCTCAGACTTGGCCAGTGCGTCCGCCAACCCTTCCCTGGAAAGTGTTTGCTAGAATAATACATCTAGAAATATACCCACAGCCTTTTCTTGAAAGATAACCCTGGATTCCTGAAGTTGGTATGATAATCCCTTTGTATTTTTATGCAAATAAATAAATTTGTGCATTTTCAGTATAGAGCTCAGTCGTCGTGGATTCGTAGGTAATGTATATATTTATGTATGTATGTAAAGCCTATTGTTAAATGGGTGTGTACGATTCCCCTGATGAATCATAATCATTGTTTATTAATTACTAAAGCAGTGTTTTTAGTTCATTTGCAGTTTGATCTTGCCATTGATAGGAATACCTTGTTTTAATGTGAATCTTTACGATAATTTGCATTGGAATTTATAAGATTTATTAAATTTACTCGTATTTGAAGTTTTGTGTAATTAATGTGTATATACACGAGACGCTCCGGACCACGAGCTACCAAGCGCCAAAATTAAAAAATGAAGAAAAATGTAGTTAAAGTTTGTCAACTCGCAAAATGCCATAACTTTTGAACCATTAACGATATTTGATTGATTTCCACCGTACGTACAAGTCCCCTGACTCTCCCACGGGATAGAGGAAGGGTTGGGGAATATAGTGGTATAAATAACACATCTGGCCGCACTGGCGCTTGGCAGGTTGTGGTCCGGAGTATCTCGTATATTGAGGATAAAATAGTTTTTTTTTTTCTTTCTGTATTTGCCAATAGCTTTTTCATAGATTCTAGTTTTAGTAGGGTGTAAAGTTTCGGATGAAATATTCTATTCTATTGAGGTTCCACTTGCCATTTTCAAAATAACGAAGAATGTTGAAATCAAAATTGAAATGAAAAGTAACACAAATGTTAATTTGCATTTCGCAATATTTAATGTTTTTTAGGAAGGTTGAATTCTATATTTTTGTATACTTTAGTATAAATTCAGAAAAAAATTGTAGTTTTATGTAAATTTGTATTTTGTAATATTTTTATCACTAAATAAATTACTGTAATCTACGTTAACAATTCTGTCTTATCTTTTTTAGGTTTAGTTATTTAGGGCAGCGTCTTAACAATAGGAATTGTGTTTTTAATTCATGTTACCAATTGGAACGTGTTTTACTGTTAATAAATTAAAAACTAACCTTTGAAGGTTAACCAAAGCCTACTATACTGGTCAAAAAAGAAACGCAATTAGCTTGCATATGGTGTAAAATTTAAGTTGTTAGTGGTATTATCACAGTTTCAAGATTATGGTTAAATGTTTGTTCAAATCTTTTAAAGCCACTTAGTGCATGTTTTTAAACCTGACTAATCCCGGCTAAGACGCCATTTTGTTACAAACAATAAACAGAGATTAAATTGAATGTATTCTTTATGAAGGCATGCATTTTTTTTTGACTTCACAGAATACACACTGCCCGTTGAGAAAACCAAACTTTTTCCCGCGATTGAGGCATGCCATGACTCTCAGAGGTCAACAGAGGTCGTGCCTTGGGCATGTTGGATGCAGGCATGTCTGCTGTCCAAGTTGCACAACGAATGCATGTGCATCCCAGCACAATCTCTAGGCTTGTTAGACGGTACAATGCCACAGGAAGTGTTCAGGACCTGCCAAGACGTGGGCGACCTCGTGTGACGACCCAACGCCAGGATCGCCACATTGTACTGCAGCACCTGCGTCATCGGCAGCGGAATGCTCGTCAGACAGCCAGAGAGACACCTGGTATCCACAACAACAGAATTAGTGACCAGACCGTCAGAAACCGACTCCGTAATGCAGGACTCCGATCCCGCAGGCCTTACAGAGGTCCTTTTCTCACTGATGCAAGAAGGCAACGATGCCTGCAATGGGCCTATCAGCACCGTGACCTATCGTGGGCCTATCAGCTCTGACTGCCCAGCGCTACAGGGATGAGATTCTTCACCCACATGTTCTTCCATTCATGAGGCAACATCCAGAATTGGTGCTCCTGCAACAGGACAATGCCAGACCTCATGCAGCCAGGATAGTGCAGGCGTACCTGCAGGGACAACAGGTGCAGACCTTACCATGGCCAGCCTTCAGCCCAGACATGTCACCGATAGAGCACGCATGGGATGAACTTGAACGGCGAGTTCGCAGACGTCAGCATCAGCCGCAGAACATCAGGGAACTGACCAATGCAATTATTGAAGAGTGGAGGGCCATCCCTGTTGCTTTCCTGCAGAGACTGTTGAGGTCGATGAGGGCCAGACTCCAAGCCTGCATTGTGGCTAGGGGTGGCCATACGCGTTATTGACTGTTTATGTTAAAGAATCATTTACTATATACTGAGTCCTCATGTTTATTAATAAATCTCAAAAATTGCGTTTCTTTTTTTGACCAGTATATATCTAGTCAGATCACGCTTGTACAAAATTTTATACTCTTGTGAAATCAAAGGAAGTGTTTGTCCATAAATTTACAAAAGTATCAGCCATCAAAATTGAGCCTCACATTCAAAGCCAGTGAGACCAAATTTGTGAAGCTGCACTTCAAATCTAAGTGCCTCGTGAACTCGAAGTAAATGTTATTCACACTGGCTTAAAAGTTTGTTCAAAACCCTTTATAGAAAATTACATGTGATAATGCGAGCGTGGATCAACAAGATATTGACACGCTTTGGGTCAACTTTAACGAACAAGAAGAGTTGAGACACGAAAAACTGGAGAAGAATCCTCGATTATTCATAATTCACAACTTTGTAATTGTGATGATGATGATGATTGGGATTTTTTTAATGTTCGTAACATTAAGGTCATGTGAATTTTGAGTGGACGATTTACAGAGTTTGACGGTTATGCGCGGAAACTGACCAACTAACTTTTGCCTTTGAATTTTCTGGAGACTTAATATTTACTAATTAGTAATTTTTTTTTTTTTTTTTTTTTTTTTGTGGCATGAATAAAATTTCAAAACAACCCAGTTGTTAATAATTAGTAAATTTTTATGCTTTTTAGAAATTTTGTTTCCAGGCGAACTATTTTCTCCGATACTGTACACTCAGGGACGAAGTAGAACATTCAGTAGAGAAGAGGGGGTCAGCGTACTAACTAGGTTTCCGTACGTAGTTCATTACCATTAGAAACAACAAAGTTTTTATTTTTCATTCAAATGAGCGGTTCAATTCATTAACCTTTCACATCTGCTTGATTTTAATTTTGCATTGCAGGTACTGTACTCCATTTTGTAGATCCGTTGTGTGTGTATATATATAATATATATATATATATATATATATATTATATATATATAGGGTGAACCAAATGTAGGTGAACAGTAAATGATAACGTTTATTTTGAGAATACATATTTAATTTTTTTGTATACTATAATACAAAATAATATTTAAATAAATTTAGTTATAATATTTAATATAATATAACACAAACACCATAGTTATAATGAACACCATAGTTATAATATAATATAACACAAACCGTATTCAACCTACTGTCCACCTACTTTTGGTTCACCGTGTATATATATATATACATATACATACATACATACATACACAGGGAACCGGAGCTTACAGATGAAAAGGACCAACAAAAGAAAATTAAAATCATTAAATTAAATC
Organism: Bathynomus jamesi; assembly: GCA_023014485.1. Lineage (NCBI taxonomy): Eukaryota > Metazoa > Arthropoda > Malacostraca > Isopoda > Cirolanidae > Bathynomus > Bathynomus jamesi. The sequence goes on along the minus strand of JAJOZX010003511.1, from coordinate 428,657 downwards.
GTAAATACACAATGATTACGTCAACCTCCATATTCGGCAGATATTGAGAGAGAGCTGTATGGTCAGTTACATTGGAAGGTATGAAAGTAGGTTGGTTGGTTAGAAGACTGTAATTTGTAAGATGAACTATTGTTGTTAATGGAGGGTTTGTTTCTATAGATGTACAAAGATTCTAAAATTCACAGTCTGTAAGGTTATTGGTTCTTGTTAGACTTTCGAACTGAGTTTTGTGAAGGAGATGGTTGTTTTCATTACTATGGTTTCTAATTGTGGATTGTAGTGGGCTATTGAGTCGTACCAGCCGTCCCCTCAGGAAATGACTTCTGCTCCCGATTTCACAATGGATCAACAGGTGGCGAGTGTCAACACCTTCGACAACATTAATATTAGGAACAGACTGTCCGGTGCCAAGAGACGAGGCATCATTGCCCCCTTCTTTACCTTTGACTGCAGAGGAGAGGCGTTCGATTACTCAACGCCTCGCTCGGCGTGCAGTTCCCTCCTCCTCCCACCAAAGAAGGATGGGCACGCGTCCGTCAGGATATAAAACACCGCTAACAGACCCTCACCAAGCCACAGAGTAGGGGAGGGATCCCTTATCCACTCAAGGTCGTGCCACCCATCGGTTCCATCCCCAAGTTAGGCGAACCCTGCCTCAAGTGCCTCAGGGAGATTGAGGGAAGAGAGCGGGTGGGTTACGGTTAACAGACGCACTTCACGAGGGTTCCTCAACCTGTCCTCGCATCAAGGCCACCGGTGAGAAACTTTTTTTGTCGTGAATTCAGCTCTCGAACGAGGAAAGCGATATTCGACACCTGGTGGAAGAAGTCTGTGGTGAACACAATATATTACTAGTTAATAAACTACACACGAAATCTCTGTATTATAGCTCATTTAAAGTAATAATTAGAGCTGTAAATTCTCAATTCAACCCCTACAATATAATAATATAAATAATAATATGCGCCCTAACTGTGTGTACTACAGGGTGTCTCAAAAGTCACTATCTATTTCGGTGACATTAGATGTTTTTTTAAAAATGCTATGCTGGCATAAAGATATGTACTTCTGGTGCAAATTTGTGTATTTAAAAAAAGTTAATTGGTTTATTATCTTGACATGCTTGAACAATTCCTCGAACCTCCTCATCTTACAGATGGCATTCTTGACACAGTAGTTTTTCAGCAGGATGGAGCACCGTGCCATTATGCAATAATTGTACATGATTATCTTGACAGACGCTTCCCTGGTCGCTGGATTGGTCGTGGAGGAACACAACCATGGGCAGCACGTTCACCCGATTTAACACCATTAGATTTTTTCGCCTGGGGTTTCATTAAGTCTAAGGTGTACACTGGTAGAAGAATTAGTGATGTAGCCGAACTTCGAAGTCGTATTACCGATGCAGTTCAGAAAATAACACCTCAAATGCTGGAAAGTGTGTTCCGGGAAACAACTTATCGCTTTGAGCTCTGTAGAGACACTGATGGTCGCCATGTGGAGACAGATAAATAAATAGCACTAATTCTTTGTGGCACTTACTTTGAAATAAATATATTTTTCATGTCTTAAACCAGTTTTTCGTAATTCCCATTATTTTTCAAAAGAGATAATGACTTGAGACACCCTGTATATACAGGGTGTACATAAAGTCAGGATCTATTTTTGTGAAGCACTTGGAAATTATATGGAATTCAATCATAAAATGATAAAGTGGTAACATTTATTAAATAATTAAGAGTAGGATTCGACGTGACGCCCATCAGTATCCCTGCACAGCTCAAATCGTTCCGCAGCATTTCTAAACACATTCTCGAGCATTTGCGGGGTTATGTTATCTGCAGCAGTTCGTATACGTGTACGTAAGTTTTCAAGACTCGTAATCTTCGTCTGACAGACGTGCGATTTGATAAAGCCCCATGCAAAGAAATCTAAAGGGGTTAAATCTGGTGATGTCGCTGGCCAAGGTCTGTTGCTTCCGCGTCTGATCCAGCGATTTGGAAAACGTCCATTTAGATAATCCTGAACAATTTTGGCATAGTGACAAGGAGCACCATCATGTTGATAGACGACGGGGATAGGATTGTTAGTACCGTCGTCTATCAACATGATGGTGCTCCTTGTCACTATACCAAAATTGTTCAGGATTATCTAAATGGACGTTTTCCAAATCGCTGGATCGGACGCGGAAGCAACAGACCTTGGCCAGCGAGATCACCAGATTTAACCCCTTTAGATTTCTTTGCATGGGGCTTTATCAAATCGCACGTCTAGTCAGACGAAGATTACGAGTCTTGAAAACTTACGTACACGTATACGAACTGCTGCAGATAACATAACCCCGCAAATGCTCGAGAATGTGTTTAGAAATGCTGCGGAACGATTTGAGCTGTGCAGGGATACTGATGGGCGTCACGTCGAATCCTACTCTTAATTATTTAATAAATGTTACCACTTTATCATTTTATGATTGAATTCCATATAATTTCCAAGTGCTTCACAAAAATAGATCCTGACTTTATGTACACCCTGTATAATAATAATAATAATACATTTTCTATCAGTCATAGCGGATAACTTGTCGAAAATAGTCTCGTATAACGTAAGGTCAGTAAGGAATTCGGTTGTAGATATTCATAAAATCTGTGACAGTGCAGATTTGATACTCCTGCAAGAGCACTGGCTACCTAAGCAAGAGCTAAATTCCTCTCTACCATCCATGATGATTTTATGTACCATGCGTCATCAGCAGTAGACGTGGCAAATGAATTAATGTACGGTAGACCTTTTGGTGGTGGTGCTTTCTTAAGGAAAATTTGTCAAAACATATAAAAATTTTAACAAGCGATAATGTAATGTAATGTAATGTAATTTAATCAGGGGGTCTTCCTGCTTCTCTTAACAACTTGTAATTCAATGCCTAACAATGATTGCATATTAATTGTAAACTGCTATTTACCATATAACAACGGCAGTAATCTAGATGAATACATTGATTTGCTGTACAAATTAAGTCATTATCAGATAACCAAATATTCTCACTGTATAATAATGGGGGACTTCAACGCGCATGTGAACTCGGAATTCTTTGTAGAATTGGGTAACATGGGCGAGTCGGCCAAATTAAGTATAAGTGATGTAGATGTATTAGGGGTAACCAGTGGTAATTTTACATACGTCAGCGATATGAGTGGTACCACCAGGTGGATTGATCATTGTCTCACTCGTAATAATCTGAAGGATCGAATTGTTAGAGTTCATATTCTGCATGATTTCCTTCTTTCTGATCATAGACCATTATAACTATTAATTTTACCAACGTATGCGGAACACGACATCATAAGAACTCAATAGGTAAGAATAATCGCGTCGATTGGTCTAATGTTAATATGCAACAGAGAATGGAATATGAAGACAGAACAGGTCACCTCTTTAATAATTTAGAAATTTTGCATCTTTCCTGTAGTAATCCTTGCTCAAATGATTTTCACTGTGAACTCGTAGATAGGTATTATAAGAGGATAGTATCCCTGTTAAGAGAAGCAGGAAGACCCCCTGATTAGATCTTACAACAATCATACTAAGGTTATTTCTGGCTGTAATGATTTTATTGTCTCCCTGAATAGGGAATCGAAAGACGCCTACGATTTGTGTTGCTTTCATGGTAGACCCAGATTAGAACCAATATACATGAATGTGTCGAAGTAGGGGTCAGTATAAGCCGGCCATGAGGCGATGTAAACGGGAAGAAGAGTCTATTCGAGCATCAAAAGCCTGTAAAGCTCGCATAAATAATGATAATATTTTGGAAATTTGTTAAGAATCAATCGGGTGTCAAATATACCCTCCCTCCGATAATTAATCGATGGGGTGTCCGGGGGAGGAGGAAATTACAAAGTTGTGGAAAAACCACTACCTCGGGGGTAGATGACCTATCGAATGAGTACTTAAAATATGCCAATGATGTGGTATGTCTACATATATAATTGCTCTTATCAGCCATGCTTGCTCATAGCTATATCCCTGCAGAGTTCATGAGGGTATATATCTTGCCCCTGGTCAAAAATAAGTATGGAGACATTCTGTCCAGCAGTAATTACAGGCCTATTGCTGTCGCTTCCTGTTTCTCGAAACTATTAGAAAAACTCTTGTAACTCTGATTAAATGATTACCTATGGACATCTAATCAGTTTGGTTTTAAAAGGGCCTACTCAACTGACGTGTGTATCTATGTACTTAAGGAAATAATATAGCTGTTTCCTAGATATAAGTAAGGCATATGATAGAGTGAACCACAGTATTTTATTTAAAAGACGAAGACAGGAAGGTTCCCATGTACATATTAAATTTATTGAAATTTTGCTATTCCCACCAATCATTTACCGTTAGGGGTGAGGCAAGGCTCCTTGCTCTCCTGTGCTGTTTAATGTGTATATTGACGGATTAATTGCTTCACTTAATGAGGATAAATAACAGTCTATGCCGATGATATGGTGTTAAAGGTCTGGATCGGCTACTAAAAGTCTGCGAAGTGTATTCGCAGAAACATTTTTTTTTTTTTTAGTGTTACAAAAACTAAGGTTATGCAATTCCATCCTAAAGGCTTTAATCAGCCAGCTGATATTAGGTTTAAAATGAGAAGTGAAGTAATTGAGAAAGTACAAGTGTTTAAGTATTTGGGTCACACTATCACCAGCTCCTTGAGTGATGACTCATATAAGAAAACAATCTTGAAGCTTTTGTGCTAAAGCTAATATGACTATAAGGAACTTCCGGTTCTGTACAAGTGAAGCTAAAAGACACTCGTACTTTCTGCAGTAATATATACGGACAGCAACTCTGGGTGAATTATAAAAAAGGTTCTGGCAGAACCAGGCCCGGATCTAGAAGAATGGGGGCCCCCTTGGCTACAATTTTTATTGTATAAGGATTATAAGCTTTGTTTACGAGGAAAATTGAAGGTTTTCAGAACAAACATATTACTTTACTTATTTATTTAGTTTTCAGAACAACATATTACTTTACAATATTTTACTTTATTTTACATTATATTTTCCTGAATTAATAATTTTATACACACCTACCTACTGATTATGAGCTGGCAACCGATTGAACCGACGAGCCTTTTTTTGTGCAAATTCATTAATAATATTTCGAAAATCGACTTCTTTGGCCAGAGCATGTTCAACACAGAGAATTGCCAGTGACTGTAATCGCTTTTGCTTCATTGTTGAACGTGTGCAACATTTTAGTCACTTTAACTTAGAAAAACTCCGTTCGCCGGTACAATTGGTCACCATCAATGACAAGTACATTCTGTATGCATTTAAGACATTGGGAAAACTTCTCCAAATTTGGAGGCCCCCCTCAAATGCGGGGCCCGTGGCTGCAGCCCACATAGCCCACCCCTAGATCCGGGTCTGGGCAGAACCCTAAATTTGCTGTACAACAGGTCTTTTAAACTCCTACATACATTACCCCCGAGATGCTCCAGTTCGCAAATGTTTGCTACCTGCAATGTCCCGAGCTTCCCAGAAGTAACAAGTCGTGCTCAATACAGTCTAATGCAAAGAATTAAAAAATCAACCAACCCGATTATCCAAGCTATCCATGAGTCCTGCCGTTTGTCGCCTAAGCTATGGAATTCATGGTAAGAGAATGTCTGTCTGTAGCTCCACTTAACTCCGACATTACTGTATTATTTTTAATCAATTGTGTATATGTTTCTATCATTAGTATGTGAACTGTCATTGTGTTAATAATATTTGTCATATGGACTATAGTCTGCGAATAAACATTTTCATTTTCATATATACTGTATATATACGAGGGTGAGCTGAAAAGTAATGCCTTAGTAATTAGGTTTCATTAATTTTAACAGCATATTAGTGAATAACAAAAGTATTAAATTTTCGTATTGCGACCTTCTGTGGTTAATAATCCATTTTAATGTCCTTTTCGTTTTCGATACAGAGTTAATTTTCTGCTATTTTCACTTTTGATATGCTTTTCAACTATCTATATACATTCTTGGAAAGTAATTTTTTTGCAGGAAATGACAAAAATAAAATTTGATGAAAAATTAAAAAAAAAAAAAAAGGGTTAAGATTTGGTAGAACACATCCACCAAACTCCATTATTCACTCGTCAAACCATCTCGTCCCGTGTGTATATAGTCATTTTATAATCATTAGCCAATCAGCGGCTGCCCTATTGTCACGTGACACCCCCGCGCGTGTCCGGCGCTGAAATTTGAATTCAACAGTTGCTTCAGAATGGCTGTGTGCTCAAAGTCCGAATGGGACTTTATTAAACAGTTTTGAGACGATAGCGCTGCTGTCGCTATATTTCGAGCTCACGGCATACTCAAGACCTCTCTTACGTGTCCTCAGTGTGGTAATGAACTTAATTACCATGAAGCTTCACATAATTTATGTAAGTGCACTGATAATATTTCCAACTACTTACCTTTCCAGTCCCGAATTCATTATGGGTGCCCATTAGGGCATATACTCTGGGTTCAGGGTTGAAATTTTGGAAAAACAAAGTGGCTAATATGTATTCCTATGTAAAAATTAATTCTAAGATGGGTTTATTATTTGCAACTTTCCCGAAAAATTTCATTTTCATGGTCAAAATCGCGATTTTCTGATTTGAAGGCTGCCTAACGCAGCCTCAGGGCACCCAAACCAAAGCGCGCAGCTGTTCTGCATATGATTTAGTCGAAAAGCTGCTTTTCTGACTTCATCCTTGCTTTCTTGCGTGTTTCAACACCTCTGAATGCTGAAAAAATGTTTAGATTTCACATAAAACTTAAGAATTTTAAGTTTTTCTTCAAAGAATAGGCGCGGCTCACCAGCTCTACTCTGATCGAGTAGCGGGAGACTTGCCACCTCCACGTGTAAGTTTACACGCCTGTTCTTCCTGGATCCCTGAAAAGCGTGGCCTCATAAGATCTTATATTTTGATCTTACGAGGACTTTCAGCTCTTATGAGCATTAACAATGGCTTCAGCCTCTTCATCAGCCACTCGAACCTGAAAAGCTCTTAAGTTTGTCCTGCTTCGATCTGAACACTGGAGCATTTCTCGATGGTCTATTCTGGCTCTCACCCACCCATCTCTCCTCTCGTGACCGTACACAGCTTGGGAAGCAGTTGAGACTTCCTGTACAGCTCTCTCGCAGGACTGAGTATGAACAGAGGAAGCGTCCACTTTGAGTGGAGTTTTCTTGAGATCCTCGAGCTCAGTCAAGGTCATCTTGCAGGTGAAAATAGGCTCGTAAATATTCTCTGATTCCCAGTTGATGAGATCCTCAAAGTCTTTCATGAGAAGCTCCTCATTAGTAGCCTCCTCTTTCTTCTTTCTCTTCACAGCAGAAGCTTCTTCAGCCTCCTTCCTCTTCGTTGCTTTGATCTGTCTCCTGCTGTCTTCGAAGTCTACAGAAGACAGCTGGATTCCTGAGGCTTCGGAAGTCTTCACTCTCTGGTAGTACAGCCACCGAAGGTCCAGTTTAGGAATCTTCACTTCCAAAGGACAGTTACAATTCACATGGGCCTTGAGGGAGCATCCTGAGCATCCACTCTCCTCTGAGCCGCACAAGAAGATCTGATGCTTGCAAACGCAGACTTCACAGAGTTTATCCAGATCAGCCATCCTCTTCTCCTGGGTAGCAGACTTAACTCTCCCGTTCACAACGTCTGTCATCTTCCATTTCAACAAGATCTTATATGAGAGCGATTTTTCCGTGATTGTCACAGGCGGGGAGAACTTTACATTCGACTTCCTCCACTGAGTCATCACGAGTGAAGCCAGCTCGTCAGTCATCTCTCGGATAGGGTATTTAGACCTTTGGATGTCATGAATGAGGAACTTTTCCTCCTGCAGACGAATCCCTCTCTGAAGAACGGCTCTCCAAGTCGGCACCTCGCTGGGAATGAACTCCTTCCCCGGGCCCACAACATCCGAGAACTTTGAACCTGACATTTTTCTGGTTTTGGGGGCAGATTCAGCCATCACGTCTAGTCGGTGCTTATTCTCGCTCTTGTCCAATCTGTAACAAATTCATATCAGTATGTTTAGTGTTCTTTCGCCATAAATATAGACAAGGAATATAATTTTTTGTTATAATCAGGGTTGTCAACCGGCATTTTTAATTACCAAATTAACCTAAATTTGGTAATGAATATTTACTTTGGTAATAGAAAACTGAATTTGGCATTGCAAATTTAATTTAAAATTCGTAATAATGGTGTAACATAAGCAGCTTAACCCTTTGTCATTCAGTACCATTTAATTCTCTCTCTCTCTCTCTTAATGCCAATCCGACAAGAAATAATGGGTTTAAACTGGAACTAAAGACATTTAGGACCTCTGTCTGCGGGAATTTCTTTTCCTATAAAATAGTTAATATCTGGAACCAACTTCCCTCACAGGTTGCTTCCAGTCAAAGTGTAAATGTGTTTAAAAATAGGCTAGACAAAGTACTGAATACTCTCATAGTTTACGACTAAAACATAACATAACTATGCAGGCGTTCGCTTGCACAGTGTCTTTGTGAGCATGCTAAATATAGAGCTATTTATATATTCTCCACTTTCCTGTAAAATTTCCTTGGCTACTTTTCCAGGGTCAAGGTATTTTCTTCAACCTTTTTCCGTACCTTCCTCTGGCAGGGAGGGTGGGGAGAGAGCCTTCTACTTTTCTATCCAGTTTTCTACTACTGCTAGGATAGTTGAAAGAAAAATAATAACAGAAGCCTCAAAGACCTTTGAGGCTTCCTCTTGTCCTTGTAACTCCTTGTAACTCTCTCTCTCTCTCTCTCTCTCTATATATATATATATAATATATATATAATATATATATACAAAGGTGGGAACCCGGGCCTCAAAAAGGACCGACGGTCCCGGTCACGGTCCTTTCTGAAGATAGGACCTAGGAACGACTCGGTCCTCGGTCCTTATATATAATATAAGTGAAAAATTTGATTAAAATGAAAAATGAAATTAAAGACACCGGAAATCTTTAATTTTATTAACGTAAATTATAATTAATACAATACATAAATGATGAAAAAAGTTATTAAGTTAAATGCTTGAGTTTCTCTTCAAGAAGACTAGCATTTCAAAATGGCTGTCACTGAGCCCTGACCTTTTCGGCTTGAGGACGTCCTTCCCCAAAGAAAAGAGCCTCTCCACGGCGGCACTGGATGGGATAGGCGTGTTAAACTTGACGAACAAGTCACCCTTGGGGCCCAGGTATTCAAAGTATTTGTCCAGGTACGGCCAGGGATTGCCGGGTTCAGTTCTTCCGCTAGGAGCTCCAGTTGCTTGACTTGAAGTTGAAGCACTAACATCAGTAGATTCTTCGTCTCCTCCAGGTGTTGAAACAAGTTTCAGTTCAGTCTCAGTCTCTTTTTGAGTCTTCTGGAGGAAACGATCCATATTCTTTAGAACTTCAAATAATCACTAAAAAAGACCGTCCGGAATTGCTTAAAAATGGACCGTCGGTCCTCACTGAGAAAATGACAGACTTTCCCGCTCACGGTCCTTAAAAAGGACCGAGTTCCTGGAGTTCGGTCCTTTTGGCAACTCGGTCCTGCCCACCTTTGTATATATATAACAGTACATAAAAACAATCGTAATGAAAAAATCATTTCATGTATCCATTGGACATACGTGTTATCATAAGCAGAACTTCACCCTATGAAAACTTTGTGTCCATTTCGAAACGAACTTTGAATAAAGTCTTTCCTTCACAGTTATTAAAAATATTACTTAAAGTAAACAGGGAGCTTCCTTAATACTTCTAGAATGAAATTATAGTCAAAACAAATGTAATAATGGTGATTAAACTTATGAAAATTACAAAACACTTACCAAAAAAAATGGCGTCCACTCACTTCTACTTCGCAATTATAACTGGCAGTAATTGCTCAGAGCCATCTATTGAGAAAATGTTGAACTTCGCCTTCTGCGTCCAAATGGTTACAAAGATTCAAATGGAGTAGATTTTTTTCTTATGTATGTATGTATGTATGTATTAAACCTGTGTAAGAGTTAAGCAAAGTTAATGTGTCTAAATGGCAACAAATTATGACAAAGGATTAAAAATATGAGGTTGTGTTCAATTGAATATTCGGTATTTCAACATAGAACAGAAAACCCCAATTTTTGAACATGATAACGCGATTTTTGGGTGAAATTTGGACTCGGAAAAGTATGATATGCTCTAGTGCCCATGCCGGTTAGGTTAATTGAATGCCGGTTAAGTCAACTGGAGTTACAAGCAGTTATAGACAGGTGTTAAGTGGGGTACCCCAGGGCTCCGTTCTGGGGCCAATTCTTTTTTTTATATATGTCAATTTTGTCCCCTCACAGATTTCATCTAAATTTAAGATCTTTGCTGATGATCTGAAGATCTATATTATTATTGATCGTCATGATTTTTCTCTGACACTGCGTGATATAGCATCCAGCCAACGGGATATCAATTTGATAGTAGAAACTGCTGCCTCTTGGGGGCTACCTATTAATGCTAGCAAGTGTGCAGTACTAAGGTTTCATAGAGGTCTCATAGACTGGTAGGAATTAGGACCATACTCTTATTATAATTAAATGCAACCCTTATCCAGTTCGTCGACTCTTATACGGATCTCGGCGTGATGGTGGATGTCTCTCTTAAGTTTCATCTGCACATAAGGAATATTGTTAATAAGGCTGGTGGACTGGTTTCAAATTTCCTTAGGTCAACAGTGTGCAGTGCAGATCGCCTGATTTTATGACTCATCTCTACCAAACCCACATCAGGCCTCTTCTGGAGTTTTCATCCTCAGTTTGGGCAACTGGCTACTCAGGAGATCTCCATCTCCTGGAGTCTGTTCAGCGCAGGTGACCTCGTAATATTGAGGGAAGGGAGGGGTTGGATTATCCCAATAGACTCAGGAGACTTAACTGGTACGCTGTCAGGGCAGACTATTGAGGGTGAATATGATTAGATGCTGGAGGCCCTTCCATGGGAAGTCCAGCTTGCATCCTGAGGACTTTTTTACATTGGCCCCTGGCTTCACCAGGGGCCACTGTTTCAAGGTGGCCCATGAGTATAGTACTTTGGAGTGTAGAAGGCGATATTTTAAAGCTGTATGCATTTGATTGAATCTACCTCGTTACATATGTATGCAATATGATCTAGTTATATCTATGTGCACTAAGGTACATTTTCAGTCCATAGCTTTGTTTGTAAATACTTAGTTTTAATGGGATTAACAGGGACTGGCGTGCCTGCGGGTTTGGGTTCCTCTGCTTCCTTTTGGGGCTTTTTGTATTCTGGCTAATGCTCCCTTGTCGGAGGAACCAACTAGGTGAGTTAACCAGGTAAAGCTCGATTATTTTTTTCAATTTACAATGACATGAATAATTGTGAAGCTCGACTATTTATTTTATTTAATTTGGCCCTTAAGCTTTAGGCTTTAATGGGCTTTACGTTCTAGTAAGTAACTGTATGCCCGGTTAGGTCAACTGTATGCCTTGACAATTGGTTAAGTTGTGTTATTTTCGTTAGTTTTAACTCTACACTCTTGACGATTGGTTAAGTTACTTTTGTCATGAATATTAGGTTAGGTTAGGTCCCCTCCTTTCCACCCTCCCACCCAAAACCCCCGATTCCCCGGGTTCCCTATAATTGTCGACACGAAAACCTATTTTCCTGGTGTATTTTTGTGTTTTCTTTAAATCTGACCTTCATATTCTGGTAAAAATAGTCATTTTTGGAGGATATGTCAGATCGTCATTTCCTCAAAAATGGGGATTTTTCCGAGGAATTGAAGGTCAGATTTGAACAAAACACACTAAAATACACCAGAAAAATGTTTTCGTGTCAAAAACGAGGGGCAGTTAAAACGAATCTTTACCCCTTTTGCTTTCCATAGCACGTCATAGCGTCGGGTCGCCATTTTGAATTTAATTTTTATATCGAATTAATTATGGATTGTACCAGTTGCAATTTTCAAATAGATCTTTTGCAGTTTTGGTATGATCATGTTATCTCCACCAAGTTTTAATATGGTTAATTGAATACTTGGTTAAGTTAACTGTACGCCCTTGACGATTGGTTAGGTTAACTGGGTATTATTCTACTATTACACCCGTCTAACGTCCAGCAATTTATTATATGTTCATTAAGTAGATTTTTTAATTCTAAGACACTTTCCTTCTATAGCGTTTCCGTCGCAAATGCTTCGTTTTCGAGATTTAAACATTTTCTTGGTGTTCGTACGTTTGTTTGTGTGTTCGTACGTTTGTTTGTGTGTTCGTACGTTTGTTTGTGTGTTCGTACGTGTGTTCGTTACATGTCTGCCCAATCACTGCGCTCTATCCATTTCGAATTTGAATTACTTTCGTACCGGAATGGAACACTCATTCCACTCATTCAGAAGTACATTAGGCCTGGCTCTGTGATTTATAGTGATTCCTGGGCTGCCTACAAGACTATAAGTGATTTAGGATAGGTTAGGTCAGGTTAGGTCAATTTTGAAGGTGAAATTTGTTTTTCCTATGGTTTTTGATGTGTTTTAAACGAATCTGACCTTCAAAACCGTCGGAAATGACTCGTTTTCGATTGCCGGCTTGGGGGAGGGGGTTATCTCAAAAACGAGTCATTTCCGACGGTTTTGAAGGTCAGATTCGTTCAAAACGCATCAAAAACCATAGGAAAAACATAAATTTCACTTCGAAAGGGAGACAGGTGTAATACTGTACATTTACCATTAACTGTACGCCCTTAACGATTGGTTAGGTTAACTGTACGCACTTGATGATTGGTTAGGTTAACTGTACGCACTTGATGATTGGTTAGGTTAACTGTACGCCCTTGATGATTGGTTAGGTTAACTGTACGCCCTTGATGATTGGTTAGGTTAACTGTACGCCCTTGATGATTGGTTAGGTTAACTGTACGCCCTTGACAATTGGTTAGGTTAACTGTACACCCTTGATGATTGGTTAGGTTAACTGTACGCCCTTGATGATTGGTTAGGTTAACTGTACGCCCTTGATGATTGGTTAGGTTAACTGTACGCCCTTGATGATTGGTTAGGTTAACTGTATGCCCTTGATGATTGGTTAGGTTAACTGTATGCCCTTGATGATTGGTTAGGTTAACTGTACGCCCTTGATGATTGGTTAGGTTAACTGTATGCCCTTGATGATTGGTTAGGTTAACTGCATGCCCTTGATGATTGGTTAGGTTAACTGCATGCCCTTGATGATTGGTTAGGTTAACTGCACGCCCTTGATGATTGGTTAGGTTAACTGTATGCCCTTGATGATTGGTTAGGTTAACTGTACGCCCTTGATGATTGGTTAGGTTAACTGTATGCCCTTGATGATTGGTTAGGTTAACTGTACGCCCTTGATGATTGGTTAGATTAACTGTACGCCCCCGATGATTGGTTAGGTTAACTGTACACCCTCGATGATTGGTTAGGTTAACTGTAAGCCCCCGATGATTGGTTAGGTTAACTGTATGCCCTTGACGATTGGTTAGGTTAACTGTACGCCCTTAATGATTATTTAGGTTAACTGTACGCCCTTGACAATTGGTTAGGTTAACTGTACGCCCTTGACGATTGGTTAGGTTAACTGTACACCCTTGATGATTCATTAGGTTAACTGTACACCCTTGATGATTGGTTAGGTTAAGTCATGATATTTTTATTAGCTTTTTTCCTATTTTTTCTCTCAGTATTTTCATATATAGGCTATATATAAAACATCGAAAAATTTGGGTTATTATTCGTTTTTTGACCCATTCACACCCAGCTATAACAGCAATATATATTGAATAACCAATCAAAACTGAATAAGAAATATATATATATTGTGCAAATTTGTATAAAATGTGTTTTTTATTAAAATATATTTCCTATTTTTGGTGTTTTTTCAATAAATATATATCGACTATTTGGTGAATATTTCTTATTTTTGGTGTTTTCTAAATATATATATCGACTATTTGGTGAATATTTCTTATTTTTGGTGATTTTGGCTACTTCTGCGTAATTCAATTTGTCCTGTTTTACAAATAAATAATTTTTAGCAATTGTTCATCTGTTCAGTTCAGTTATTTTGTGACGAAGTATGACGTGTCAGTTATGCATATTTGATTTTGAAGATGTGATCCGCCATATTGCCCTTGATGAAGACAAGAGTTTATACCTTTTTTTCAATCACAGAATAATTAAGACATCCGTGTCCTGCCCTAAATGCAATAGTGCTTGTATTTTAAGAAAAGACCAGAAGGTCTTTAGGTGACATAAAAAAAATCCTAAAAATAAACGTGTGTCATTTTAGTTTAAGGGCAGGTGAAATTTAGCGGACTACCCAGGCAAGGTTGGCACATGTTATTACATTATCATTTGTATAATTTAGGTCTCGGGGGTATGGGGGCAGAGCCCCCGTAAAGATCACACATCACAAATTGATCAGTCCTAATGTTTTGCGGACAGTTCAGTACATGACACTGGCTAGGGCAACTGTATGCCCTTGATGATTGGTTAGGTTAAGTCATGATATTTTCATTTAAATTTGTTAGTTTAAACAAAAATGATGAGTGCAAACTTTTCTGGTTAATTTTGAGGTGTTTTGTACGAAACTGCCATCCGTTTCCTGTGCAGATGCATAGTTTTCAAGATGATAATATCTCGAAAACTATGCATTTGCCCAGGAAACAGATGGCAGATTCGTGCAGAACACCTCAAAATTGACCAGAAAAGTTTGCTCTCTTTATAAAAAGAGACTGGGTCAAAAAACGAATAATTACCAAAATTTGTCCTCGAAAGCAGGTCATGAAACGGAAAATTTGGTGTTGGAGGGTGGAGCCAATGTGTAATGTGGAGGTCAGCCAAGACATAATAACTGGACATGCACTGTAAGCAGTTAAAAAATAATTTGCAGCTCTTCAATTTTGCAGCCAAATATTGGCTACTGATTAATAGCCCAATTAAAATTCCTACTACTAATATCATTGGGTAGTGGTGAAAAATAATATGGGTGGTAATTATTCGGCAAAGAACCAGGCGCAGTTCAAACACCACAATACATTTTTCTGGTAATTTTATATTACAAAGGGTAATACTTCGCTCTTTTACATTGTGATCAATGTCATAACACCACTTCCCATCAGTCAGCAAAGTTAAGTGACATTGAGACTCGGGGTTGTGGACATCTCTACATCCAAATTATGTAGCAAGTTAGCAACTATGGTTGGTGTCCCACGTGAAGCTGTAGGTCCTCTCTGTATATGACTAGATGGGTAAATGTACAGTATTACACCTGTCTCCCTTTTGAGGTGAAATTTATGTTTTTCCTATGGTTTTTCATGTGTTTTGAATGAATCTGACATTCAAAACCGTCGGAAATGACTCGTTTTTGAGATAACCCCCCTACCCCCAGCCGGCAATCGAAAATGAGTCATTTCCGACGGTTTTGAAGGTCAGATTCGTTTAAAACATCAAAAACCATAGGAAAAACAAATTTCACCTTCAAAATTGACCTGACCTAACCTAACCTAACCTATCCTAAATCACTTGTAGTCTTGTAGGCAGCCCAGGAATCACTATAAATCACAGAGCCAGGCCTAATGTACTTCTGAATGAGTGGAATGAGTGTTCCATTCCGGTACGAAAGTAATTCAAATTCGAAATGGATGGAGCGCAGTGATTGGGCAGACATGTAATGAACACACAACAAACGTATGAACACACAAATGAATGTATGAACACACACTAGATACACACCAAAAAAATGTTTATATCTCGAAAATGAAGCATTTGCGACGGAAACACTATAGAAGGAAAGTGTCTTAGAATTAAAAAATCTACTTAATGAATATATAATAATTGCTGGACGTTAGACATGTAATAGTAGAATAATTCCACTAGATGTTGCAGAGGAAGTTAAACAATGCTGCCATTCAGTGCACTTCACAATTTTGGTTTCACTGGCCTTGGATGTAAAGCTAATGGTTTTGATGGCTGTGGTATTTTTGTTAATCTATGGCCTTTAGGTTAATATTTGTCTTTTCACCTACTCACTTGTGGTTAAAACTATAATATATTGAATTACCATTCAAAACTGACTAAGAAAATATATATCTTATGTTGTGCAAATTTGTTCAAATGTACTTTTTTAATAAAATATATTTCCTGTTTTGGCTAAAATATACTTTTTTTCATAAAATATTTTTCCTGATTGGGCTATTGTTTTGCTACTCTGCGACCTAGTTTGTTGGTTTTTGTTCTGGCTATATTTTTTTTTTCTAATTAGATTGTTTGGCGGTGTTTGTGATAGAATTGTGATGTTGAAATGGGGGCATGATGCTGGCAAATGTTTTGTGTAAAGATGTATTTGTGTTACTCACCTACTGGATACTCTGTTAGTCGGGTCACGCAGCTGCTGCTGGTTGCTGAGATGGGAGATTGAGCTGCCAGTGAGGACTACCCAGAGGGCCTTCAGTTGAGTAAAAATAAATCCTTTGACTTCAGCACCACCTGCACTGCTAAGAATGAGAGAAATGAGGTGAGCAAATTCCCACTTTTAGTGTGGTTGAGATTGTCAGATAGGTGGCTCCTACCAATTTGAAACTGGGTTGTCACCTTTAAGATCTCTGGGGCATAGCCAGTCTGCCTCTTTTAAAGACTTACTCCTTGGCTTATGGTGGGAGGATTTAAGAAAAGTAAAGCATCCTTTGCCTAATTTAATCAAAAACAAAAATAACACTTAGAAGGTTAATTGCATCAACAGGCAAGTTTTTATAGGTAACTAAAGAAAATATGAAAAATTTTATTGATCATACGCCAATGTGTATTCAGAACCAACTAAGTAAGCACTTGGGCAAAAAAAAAAAAAAAAAAACCTGTTATAACAAACCAAAAGAAACAAACATTATTACAATACCACACACAAAATGTCAACATAAAGTAAAACCATTAAATTATGGCCATCACCAGCCCATTACCACACGAAGGAGACAAGACTTCAGAAGAAAAGGAACTTGCATAACTAATACAAAAAACAAAGAATATTAGTCACTAGGTCAAGGTCAATGAGTGTTTACCCAAATTGTATAAACCTGATAAGTCCCAGATGTGTCATTTTATACTCCACACACACTATCCTTCTTATCACAATCATTAAAGGTATTCTTGGCTCAATCAGTGCAAACAAAAGCAATGTTTATAACAAAAAAAACATGTGAATACTGGCTTCAGCATTTGTGCAGGTATTGGGAAGAAAAAGCTTTGTCCAAATTCACTTCAATAAGTAAATGTCCCAGCCAAAAACAAATCCCTGATAAAGAGAAAAAACCCAACAAAAATTTGGAGATTATCCCCCCCAGCACTGGTATCAGTGGACCCACAGGAAACCATGAGTGCAATCAGTGGCGGATTTAGGGGGGGGGGGGCCGAGTAGGCCATGGCCTACGGCCCCGCGCCCTCACATATAATTATAATGTTGGATTCCACTATAAATAATACAATTGATTAATGATTAGTGATAATTATGGATCACTCTCTTTGCTGGCGGGAGTTTAGTTCTATTCAGGCCGCTGTGGAGTGCACATGTGAGTGTGTTTAGTGGTAAGTAATGGTAAAAGTCGTATCTCGAAAAAGTCGCCAGTCAATAAATGGGGATGGGGGAGTTTGTCAGCTTTATAATAACATAAATAAGTTGAAAAATGTTAAATTAATGTAATTAATTTTTTTATATGAAACGTACTTAGGCTAGGTTAGGTCAGTTTAGCTTAGATTTCATAATAAATACATTTTATACATATTTAAGAAAAAGTCGCCACTGGTGGGGGCTGGCAACTTTTCCCATAAAGCGACTTTTTCACCCGAACAACTGTTTAGTGTCTGTATTAATTAATTAATTAAACTGTATTAATTAATACTAAACCGAGGTCAAGTGTAAATAGTTTGTTTTTTATGTTTTTATGTTTCAGGATAAGGCAGTGAGGCTGCACTGAGGCACAATGGAGAAATCAACAAGTCGTGATCGTGATCAAGGGAGGAAGTATAAAGCTGGCTCTGTTAAATGACAAGAAAAGGCAGACGTAAACCAAAGAGTAAAAAAACTACCAAAAATAACTCAATGGTTGACATATCCAACAGTATCTGAATCTGCAAAATCACAAACTCAAACTGAATCTGAATCAGTAGAGACACCAATTACGCCTGAAACAACTGGAGAAGCCACAACTAGTACTGAACCTAGTGTAGTTAGCGCAATTGAACCTGAACACAGTGACAGTGAGGAGACACAAGAGGAAGTGAAAGTTATGAATACCGGTACTGAACAAGGATTTGAAACGGATCTTGGATTATGGCCTAAAATAATTACTGAAAATGTGTGTGACTATTGGTTGAAAAAGGGAAGCGCAGAATGTCGACACTGTGATGGTGACTTCAAAGAGTCAGCTGTGAAAGAGCTAAACAGAACCCGTCATTGTACAAAGACATTATTCACTCGAACTCATTCATTATCTGGCCAAGAAATTAATCTTAAATGGCTCTGTTACTCTAACACAACTGGTAAAGTGTATTGTTTTGCTTGCAAGCTTATGTCAAAGGTGGAAAGCTCATTCACAACTGGCTTCAATGGTTGGAAGAACACTAGGTATGTCATAGAATCTCACAGTAGGTCAGATCAGCCCAGGAAAAGTATGGTTGAAATGATATATCGAAAGACTGTGGGTGCCCGTATTGACTCTAATCTAGTACAACAATATGAAAGTGAATGCGAGTACTGGCAAGCAGTATTGAGGAGGTGTGTAGATGTTTTAAAGCTACTTTGCGAATGCGGGCTAGCCATTTGAGGTAAAGATGAAGTAATTGGATCAGTACACAATGGAAACTATCTTGGGATTCTAGAGCTGCTGAGCACATACGACAGTTTCTTTGCAGCACATATCAAGAAACACGCAAACAAAGGTAGTGGTCATACTTCCTACTTGTCCCATGTCATTTCTGAGGAAGTCATTGGAATAATGGCAGAAAAGGTTATGTCCTCAATAACAGATGAAGTAAAAACAGCAAAGTACTTCTCAATTTCTGTTGACTCCACACCTGATATTTCACACATGGATCAACTTACTTTTACAATCCGCTATGTACTGCCTACTACAGGTCCAGTTGAAAGGTTTTTGCAGTTTATTCCCATGCTAAGCCACACTGGCAGAGATATTGCTACAACTGTTCTTGATTTTCTTAAAGAGAAGAACATTCCAGTTATCGACTGCCAAGGACAGTCCTATGACAATGCCAGCAACATGTCTGGTAAATATCTGGGGACCCAACAGATAATCAAGAATGAGTGTAGTGAAGCTGAGTACATACCATGTATGGCTCATTCCTTAAACTTGGTGGCTAAGTGTGCTGCAGAAAGCTGTCCTGCTGCAGTGTCATTGTTTGCTCTGGTACAAAATATGTACTCCTTGTTGCATCTACTTATCGTTGGAGGAGACACCGTGAGGTACTGGAGACTAATAAAGATAAGAAGTTGAAAGTTGATAAAATACTTTCAGACACTCGTTGGTCAGCACGAGCAGATGCTGTAGCTGCTCTCAGTAGAGCACACAAAGAAAACATCATTGTTCTGGAAGAGTTATTCTCAGATCAGAATCAGCCAGCTGAAACAAGAGCTGAAGCAAGTGGTCTTCTCAAAGGTTTGAAAAAACTTGAAACAGTGATTCTTCTTGAAGTTTGGGATACAGTATTGGAAAGGTTTCAGAGTAGCAGTATCCAGCTGCAAAAATCTGGGCTCTCCCTCAACACAGCTGTCACACTGCTAGAGTCTCTCTTACAATTTGCTAAAGACCTGAGATCCCAGTTCGATGACTTTGAAGCAAAAGCTATGGCTAAGTGTGATCCCTGTGATGTGACGAGTAATGATGCATACTATGCCGACACGCAGCGTATTAGGAAGCGCAAGCGTCACCACGATGAACTAGACTCCGCGGAGGATGTTATGCTGACAGGGAGAGAGAAGTTTAGAGTGACTGCATTCTTGCCCATCATTGACAAGCTCTGTGCTGCCCTACAACGACGCATTGCTGCTTACAGCGACCTTCGAGAGAAATTTGGGTTTTTATCAGAAATCTCAAACAAAACGAACACTGAGCTTAAAGCATCTGCTGAAAAGCTTGTGTCTTCATATCCTAAGGACTTGGAGGCTGGATTGGAGTCGGAGCTTTTGCAGTTTGCACACCTTATGAAATCCATTCCAAGAGATTCACCTGAAAGTGCTCCTTCATCAGGTGGTGCAAAGGCTGCAAAAAGTCCTGAACTAGAAATGTATGAGATAATTCACAGACATGACATGGTAGAAACATTTGCTAATGTTGAAATTGTATTACGACTCTATCTCTGCATGTTTGTCACAAACTGCACTGGGGAGCGATCATTCTCCAAGATGAAACTAGTCAAGAATTATCTAAGAAACACCATGGGGCAGGACTGTTTGTCTTCACTCACCCTGTTGAGCATTGAGCATGAGAAATTAAGGGTGCTTGATTTTACTGATGTCATCAAACAGTTTGCAAGTAAGAAGGCTAGAAAAAATCTTTTTTGACTGAGAAATAGAAGTGTACCGTACAAATTGCCTGCAATAAACAAAACCCACTCATTGCATCATTTGCATGTCAGTCAAGTGGTATTCTCTTTAGTTAATGGTGTATTATTATAGTTATTTTTTGTTAATGGTGTATTATTATAGTTATTTTTTATTGTTAAGCTTCAAAAAAACAAATGTGTAATGTTCAACTATGAAATGGTCATTTGGCTAATTAATTATCAATAAATTGAATATTGTTTAAAAAGTAAATTTATTTTAACGCTTCGCTCGCCCATTGATTTGAGGGCCCCGTAAGGTCACCACTGGGGGATGGGGGTGTAAATCTTCATTTCAGTTAATTAAGCTAGCTTTGCGTAGTTTGGGGCCCCGCGCACCTTAAATCCACCACTGAGTGCAATGATGCCAGAAAAAGGAGCAAAATTAACAACAATAATAATAATTTAAGGTTCTAAAATTTTGGGATATGTATTTGCATTAATATGCTGCTGATAAGGAAGTTAAGGGTACAATTTAGTTCACAGCCTGAGAAAGCTTAAAATCTATTGTGATGCATATTGATAACTGAAGTTAAGTTTTTTAACAAGGTCTTTATAAAGGAAATCAGGCATTCAAAAATGATTATGATATTTACATGGTAATTTTAAGTGATTCAAATATGTTAGACATGGTTCTTATAGCTAATGGTTAAGCAATACAAAACACCAATGGTAAAAACAAGACTATAGGATCACCTACCACACCATCAAGGAGAAGCGAGATGCTTTCCAGTCCTAGAAATGGGCATATGATTGCCTCAAGGTTCTGATTATTCTCTATACTGAGAGAATTTCAAATTTATCATTTTAAAAGAAAAACATTTTTAGTAACTGAAGGCCTGGCTTTCTAAGAAAGCTCTGGCCCAATGGGGATTACTGAAACCTCCCAGGCCCTACTGAGGGATTTGGGAGCTCTCAGGAATCCTTCCCAATGGTGGAGTTCCTACCAAACTTGGAGTCTTAACCACACCATCTCAACGTGCCATTCGTATGATTTTGACTTTGAGAACTTGATTTGTCATGTGCCCTAGAGCCTAGATGACAAAGGATTGGATTTTTTTATCAATTATGGCATTATTCTCTCATCCTTAACTTCCCCAAAATGTGACAGAGAGTGCCTAATACGAAAAGATTGGAAGATATTTAGGTGAAATAAACAATATTAACCGGTTAGGTTAATTGAATGCCCGGTTAGGTTAATTGAATGCCCGGTTAGGTTAATTGAATGCCCGGTTAGGTTAATTGAATGCCCGGTTAGGTTAATTGAATGCCCGGTTAGGTTAATTGAATGCCCGGTTAGGTTAATTGAATGCCCGGTTAGGTTAATTGAATGCCCGGTTAGGTTAATTGAATGCCCGGTTAGGTTAATTGAATGCCCGGTTAGGTTAATTGAATGCCCGGTTAGGTTAATTGAATGCCCGGTTAGGTTAATTGAATGCCCGGTTAGGTTAATTGAATGCCCGGTTAGGTTAATTGAATGCCCGGTTAGGTTAATTGAATGCCCGGTTAGGTTAATTGAATGCCCGGTTAGGTTAATTGAATGCCCGGTTAGGTTAATTGAATGCCCGGTTAGGTTAATTGAATGCCCGGTTAGGTTAATTGAATGCCCGGTTAGGTTAATTGAATGCCCGGTTAGGTTAATTGAATGCCCGGTTAGGTTAATTGAATGCCCGGTTAGGTTAGCTGAATGCCTGGTTAGGTCAACTGTACACCCTTGATGATTGGTTAGGTTAAGTTGTGATTTTTTTGTTAGTTTAAATGAAAATGACAAGAGCAAACTTTTCTGGTTAATTTTGAGGTGTTTTGTACGAAACTGCCATCCATTTGAACCGTGATGTTTTGCTTCACAACACTAGAACCGTGATGTGTTTTGCTCCACAACACTAGAACCGTGATGTGTTTTGCTCCACAACACTAGAACCATGATGTGTTTTGCTCCACAACACTAGAACCATGATGTGTTTTGCTCCACAACACTAGAACCGTGATGTGTTTTGCTCCACAACACTAGAACCGTGATGTGTTTTGCTCCACAACACTAGAACCGTGATGTGTTTTGCTCCACAACACTAGAACCGTGACGTGTTTTGCTCCACAACACTAGAACCGTGACATGTTTTGCTCCACAACACTAGAACCGTGACGTGTTTTGCTCCACAACACTAGAACCGTGATGTGTTTTGCTCCACAACACTAGAACCGTGATGTGTTTTGCTCCACAACACTAGAACCGTGATGTGTTTTGCTCCACAACACTAGAACCATGATGTGTTTTGCTCCACAACACTAGAACCGTGATGTGTTTTGCTTCACAACACTAGAACCGTGATGTTTTTGCTCCACAACACTAGAACCGTGATGTTTTTGCTCCACAACACTAGAACCGTGATGTTTTTGCTCCACAACACTAGAACCGTGATGTTTTTGCTCCACAACACTAGAACCGTGATGTTTTTGCTCCACAACACTAGAACCGTGATGTTTTTGCTCCACAACACTAGAACCGTGATGTTTTTGCTCCACAACACTAGAACCGTGATGTTTTTGCTCCACAACACTAGAACCGTGATGTTTTTGCTCCACAACACTAGAACCATGATGTTTTTGCTCCACAACACTAGAACCGTGATGTTTTTGCTCCACAACACTAGAACCGTGATGTTTTTGCTCCACAACACTAGAACCGTGATGTTTTTGCTCCACAACACTAGAACCGTGATGTTTTTGCTCCACAACACTAGAACCGTGATGTTTTTGCTCCACAACACTAGAACCGTGATTTTTGCTCCACAACACTAGAACCATGATGTTTTTGCTCCACAACACTAGAACCGTGATGTTTTGCTCCACAACACTAGAACCGTGATGTTTTTGCTCCACAACACTAGAACCGTGATGTTTTTGCTCCACAACACTAGAACCGTGATGTTTTTGCTCCACAACACTAGAACCGTGATGTTTTTGCTCCACAACACTAGAACCGTGATGTTTTTGCTCCACAACACTAGAACCGTGATGTTTTTGCTCCACAACACTAGAACCATGATGTTTTTGCTCCACAACACTAGAACCGTGATGTTTTTGCTCCACAACACTAGAACCGTGATGTTTTTGCTCCACAACACTAGAACCGTGATGTTTTTGCTCCACAACACTAGAACCGTGATGTTTTTGCTCCACAACACTAGAACCGTGATGTTTTTGCTCCACAACACTAGAACCATGATGTTTTTGCTCCACAACACTAGAACCGTGATGTTTTGCTCCACAACACTAGAACTGTGATGTTTTGCTCCAGCTATTTACAAAGTTTCCCCATAATCCATGAGATTGTCATTCAGATTTATACAAGAACTCTAGCTATTTACAAAGTTTGCTTTTTTGCTAGTCATAACAGCTTAAATTTACTTTAATTGTATCTCCATCCAGTGGTTTCAGTTAATTCAAATGTGTGCAAGAACTCCAACTATTTAAAAGATTCCCCTTATTGACAAGTCATAAATTGGTCTTAATTATATCTCCAGTCATTGCATTATTACTACAAACTAAACTTTCCTTACTATTATTTAGCTACAAGATTTCTCTTTGATTAAAAAATTTAAGTCCCTCCCTAAATCTATCCAAAGTACTGCTATTCACCACTGTACAGTAGGGCTTGGTGATAATTGCCAATATCGTGATAATTGATCACCATGAAAAAAATTGGTGATAATCGCCATAGATAAGTTTTAACAAGTTTTTTATGTAAAATTTTATAATTTCTGACAAAATTCAGCTGTGAAACTGCATGATAACTTTTTTCTGTTAATATCAAAGTGAAAACAATGCTGATTGTTGTATGATACTATATATACACACACACACTATGATTGAATGATGTGATTAGGGCTGCAAATATATTAAATTGTTTGTATTGATTGACAAAAGAAGCAGGGAAAAGAATGACACTGGCATTTCCAAAGGTATATTTTCATAATTCATATACTTTCAAAGTAAGGAAAGGATTGTATCAAATGATAAACATGCAATGCAACTACGTTTCACAATGTTCACAATGTTCCAGTCCACAGTTCCAGCTCCAACTGCTTACTGCTGCTGCTGAGCAACGACTTCATAATTAGCATTCAGGAACATCAACATCTCCACTGTTGTGTCCTTGAGACAGCTCCTGATGTTGGAGGCGATCAGTCCTGTCTCGCTGAACATCCTCTCTGGTGGCACTGATGTCGCTGTGATGGCCATTAGCTTCTTGCCGACTCTGCTGAGCAGCGGGTACTTGGGCGGCTCCTCCTTCCACCAGGAGAGTGGGCTGACCCGAGAAACACCTCCTCATCCCCCTTTTTGTAGGTGCTGATTTCAGCTGCGACACAAATCATGATCTTTGTCTCTGCATCATCAGCACCACTGCTGCTGGACTCAACTGACTGGCCCAGCATCTCCTGCATCATTGCCATCTCCACCTTCATCATCTCTACCATCAGTGTTAGGCCCATTGCTATTCGTAATTTACATTAACTACATAGATGTAGGATTGACTAGTAACGTGTCAAAATTCACGGATGATACTAAAATAGGTGGTAAGGTTGTTAACGAGGACAATAGTAATAGGCTCCAAGACAATGTAAATAGGGTTATGGAGTGGACAGATAAGTGGCAGATGCAATTTAACGTAGATAAATATAAAGTTTTGCATATAGGTTCTCGCAACAATAATTACACATACACGATGGATGATAGGGAGTTAGCGAGCATTGACGAGGAAGTAGATTTAGGCGTACGCATATCTAAGGATTTAAAGGTTAGGAACCAGTGCCTGGAGTCTTGCGCAAAAGCTAATAGGATGTTAGGCTTCATAGCGCGTAATTTCGAATTTAAATTGAAGGATATTATATTGCCCCTTTACAAGTCCCTAGTCAAGCCTCATTTAGAATATGCCATTCAGTTTTGGTGCCTGTACTTGCGTGAGGATATTGATAGGTTAGAAAGGGTTCAGCATCGTGCCACGAAACTTATTCCGTCATTGCGCAATAAGCCTTATGAAGATAGGATTAAAGAGTTAGACCTGTATTCACTCGAAACTAGAAGATTAAGGGGGGAGCTTATTGAAGTTTTCAAAATCGTTAATAACATCGATAACGTAAATTTTGACAAATTGTTCACTTTTGATAATAGTAATACTCGCAATAACGGATTTAAGTTGCGTGGCAGATGTTCATTACTAATATCGCTAAAAACTTCTTTACGTTTAAAGTAATTGATAAATGGAATAATCTTCCCGCATCAGTCATTCATTCTACCAGCATTAATATGTTTTAAGAACCATCTTGACAGACATTTTAAAGGTATTAACATTGTTTAATATAAAAAACAAAGTTAGCAACATGAGCTCTGGTGGTGGTGCTTGAGGATGAGTCTGTTGACAATGAATGCCAGTGTGTCATGCCAGCAATAAAATTATAAAAAAAAAAAAAAAATTAGACTAACGTAGATGTAGCTCGTAGTGTAAACTAACCCACTTTTTGTTTAACTTTACCTACTTTTTTACTTTGCATGTCTGTAACTCTCTTTTCTTGCATGTTTGTAGTTTGCATGGTATGACTGAGAGTTAAGACTGTGGTTGCATGGTTTGTAAGCATTCTTATTTCACTTCTTTTCATCTTTCATCCCTCCCCTATTCTCTCTGACTATTTTTCTGACTTGTCAGCAGTGGCTGGCGGATGATGATGGTGAGTCTTTTTTCTCTCTTTTTGAATGAATGTTAACCCACGAATGATAGGTGTTGCTCCTTACTTAACCCCTTATTCTCTTCTTCTCTTAACCCCTACTCTTTCCTTTCTCTCGGGCTAACCTTAGAGTGGATCTTAGGGTCTTTGTTAGCCTTAGCTTCTGTAGATCAAAGGACACTACCCATGGGCTGCTGCTGGCAACAGGGGAGGAAGTGGTAGGGGCAGTTGATTTGGCTTGATGGTCAGCCTTTGCCATCTTGATGATCAGACACTTCAAGTCATCAAACACTTTGTCTACCAGGACTCTTGCGATGACCTTACCCCTCTTGGACTCTGCACTCAGAGGTTTACACACTATGCGGAAGTTCACTAGTTCCCAGTCTTGTGTGGTTCCGTCCCATGTGAACCCTTGATATGCCTGCTTGTGCACAGGCCATGTGTCATTAGTTACGTGGTGATATTCTGTGCGTCTGATGATGTCTTTTCCATGCTCAAAGTCATCTTGCATCCGGCTGCTGTAGTACTGGGTCGAGTGTACAGTGTATTGAGGGTCCATCACATTCAGAAGTTGCCTCACAGCAGGTATCTCAGGGAAACACAGTGGTAGGTTGGCCTCAGTAATTGCACGCTGTACCAGCATGTCTCATTCCTTCTGGAGTGGCCCACCTGAAAAAGATGAAAAATACATGAAAAAGGCGTGTTAAAAAAGTAGCAAGTCAAAAATTTAAAAAATATACTGTAATCATCATTTTTTAAACCTATTACAGAATGTGGTTCTAATGTTTGTGCACGTAAAAGGGAGAAAAAGCTACTGTGGCATTTAGTTAATGGTCTGTTGTTTTATTACCTTTTGTGTATTTCTCCACCTTTGTTAATGATGATGATGAATTGACATATTTCAAGACTGATGGTGAGACAGATTTCTTCTGCTTAGCAAGCATTTCACAGTACTCCTTTTCATGGTGTTGATGCAAGTGACTGATAAGATTGTAGTGTTGGCATCTTTGCAGCTAACTTCCTTCTTGCATGACTCAACAATGCTGACAGCTGCATGCTCCTTAGTTTTGTCAACAGTTTTGCCATCTTGGATGTAAACATTGAAATATGTCCAAACTTCACTTTTGGTTTTAGGTTTTTTAATCACTTTCATAGAATCAGCCATGATTATTGTTCATTCATTTCACAAACAAATCTACAGCAAGAATCCAAATTCTGAAAATAAGAGACAAGAGTGAGTATTGATATGTCATGTCATGCCAATCCAAGTAATATAGCATGGCCTGTTAACCATTATGAAGCAATAACATGAACAAATCATGTTTGCAAGCATTGTCTGCAGTTAGCTGCTCCAACTGTATGCCTTACACTGTCATGTTATGTCATACAAATGTAGCAG
This sequence comes from Bathynomus jamesi, assembly GCA_023014485.1. NCBI lineage: Eukaryota > Metazoa > Arthropoda > Malacostraca > Isopoda > Cirolanidae > Bathynomus > Bathynomus jamesi. Next base: position 400,872 of record JAJOZX010003511.1, on the reverse strand, counting down.
ATACAGATGGATTCATTCAATCATCAAATATCATCATGGAAAATAGCGGCAGTTTTTTAGCAATTTCCAAGCCCTACTGTACAATAGTTGGCAAGTCATTCCAAAAATGAACCACCCCAAAATGGAAAATATTTATACTGTATAAATCTAATCTACAAGTTGTCTTAAACTTTTTATTCTAACCCCCCAATTCCATTTGAATACTAGTACTATTCTAGTACTTGAAATATATTTGTTTGAGTAGGTCATAGAACATAAGATTAAGATTTACAATTTATATTTTTCCTAAATCAGAATAGGTCAGTCAGCTCTACCAGTACAATATCCTACTATACTAACTTGTAACAATAGCAATGGTAGAATTCTGTAGTGCCTTGAACTGCATTAATAGTAAAAGGAAAGTGAGCTACAAAACCTTTTTTAGGTAAGTTTTAGGTTAGCCCCTAAATTACTAGCTAGTAGTTTCATTGTCAGCTAAAGAGGTACATATTAATATATAACTTGTCATTTGAAGGATAACTTTGTATCAAGTGTTTAGCTTATCAATAATGTCAGTACTTATGTTATTGTTACTAGACATATGTATATTAACTATTATTTAAACCTGTTCAGGAATAGTTTTATGCTCCATTTTTTAATTAGGTTAAATAAAGGACTACGGTAAATAAATTTAAGCATATCATGAGCTTCTTTAAGGTTGATGTATAGTGTAAGATTTTTAAGGTAGATTTATAATGTAGGCTTGTGTCAACTTTCATTGTTTAAAAATACCACATGCCCTACCAAAGTCCCAGACTGGAAAAGCTAACAAATTGCATTGAAAAATTGGGCATTCAATTAACTGTTATAGAATATCTCTAATTTAAGGTCATGAAATGAAACTAACAGATGCAACTAGTTAGTAATAGATCCTTGGTGACAAATTTTTAATAGTAATCAATTTCATAGTATGATTGAATAGCTATTTTTTCATTTATAATTAGGACCTATATATATTTTTCTTTAATGTAGGGAATGGCTACAAAATTAAGAATAGATGAGAGGGTGAGCGTGATTTTAGAGTATGGAATACCAGGTACTGCAAATTAATGAATCAGTACAGAATTTAAATTCTCTACTGATTCATTGATTTGTAGTACCTGGTATTCCATACTCTAAAACCGAGCTCACCCTCTTGTCTATTGTTAATTTCGTAGCCATCCCCTAGTACCTAAATGAAAAAAATATTAGTCAACACTGAAAATTCCTATGATGCACGACTTTTGCGCCACCCTGTATATATATATATATATATATATATATATATATATATAATATATATATCAAAGCTATTGACTTCTCCTTAGGGAACCGGAGCTTACAGATGAAAAGAAGGATCAACACAACGGCAAACATTTTCATTTATTTGTACATCAGACGTTTCGACAAATCTTTTGTCATCATCAGTGAGTTAAGTCTTAAAACCTTAAAACAAAATTGAAAAGTGAAAGTTACATCAATACAATATTAAGACCATTAAAATTAAAACCTTAAAGCAAAATGAAAATTGCATCAATACAAAATTAAAACATTTAAATTTCATCTATAAAAACTAAAATTAAATTAAATTTCATCACTATAAAAACTAAAATTAAATTACCTCAATAGGTAAATACACAATGTTTACATCCACCTCCATACTTGGCAAAGTCTAAGAGACCACTAGGTGGTCAGGGGATTAGAAAGGGTATATCTGTGAAACACGGTTGGTTGTCAAAAGAGTCTTAATTTGTAGGATGAGCTATTATTATTAAGGGAGGGTTTGTTTCTATAGATGTACAAAGATTCTAAAATTCGGAGTTCTGTAAGGTTATTGGATCTAGTTAAAATTTCAAACTGAGTTTTGTGAAGGGGATGGTCGTTTTCATTACTGTGGTTTCTAATTGCGGATTGTGGAGGGCTACTGAGGGGACGGTTGGTACGGACTGACAAGCCCAAATGTTGAGAAAGGCGCACCTCCAGTTGGAGTTGAGTGCTGCCAATATACGCAGCCTTACAGCTGTCGCACGTGTATTTGTAAACAACATTGGGGCATACAGTTTTGGGAATTCATCTTTGAACTTTAAAAAATTTGATAATTTAAGTGGGTTGACGAAGGCGAATCTAAAATTTATTTGGGGATAACTAGACTTGAGTAGTTTGGACAATTCACCTCGAATACGCAATGATAAATAACCATAAAAAGGTAATTTAATATATCTGGTTTCTTTTTGTACTGTAGTTACGGGGAGTTTAGTATCAAAAGTGTTATTTAAAAATTTCTTTAATTGGTTACGAATAGATGAGAAGGGTAGTAATTGTTAATAAAGTACTGTTTTAAAAATTTAAATTCTTCGTTTAACGAAAAGTAATCCGAACAAATACGGTAACTTCTTGTTAATAATGTTACTATAGCACTAATCTTATATTTATAAAACATACAACTTAAATAATTGGTTCCCAAGCCAGTAAAAGTTTGTTTCCGAAATAGTGAAGTATGGAACTTATTATGGGCCCGTTTAACTAAAACATCCAGGAAAGGTAAACTATTATTTGTTTCGTTTTCACACGTGTACTTAATATTACTATGTTGTTTATTAAGATAATCACGAAAAAGTTTTACGTGTGAAGGATGGTTAAATATTAAGAAAGTGTCATCCACGTATCTTCTGTAATATATGGGTTTAAAACTACTAGGACAATTTTTCAACCAAATTTCTTCGTAATGGCAAAGAAATGCATTTGCTAGTGTTGGGCTTAACGGGGAACCCATAGCTACCCCATCAATTTGGCTGTAAAGGTTGCTATTAAATAAGAAAAGATTATCAAAACACACTATTTCGAGAAGGTTTTTAAATTGAGTCTGAGTGAGGCCATTAATAAGAGTATTATCAGTAGTGAATAACTTATTTAGTATGATATTTAATGTTTCTTTTAACGGGACATTAGTAAACAATGATGAGACATCAAAACTGGCCATAGTAAGAGAATCGGCATGATTGATCTCTTTTATCTCTTTAGCAAAATCAAACGAGTTGTTAATAGAATAATCATTAAAGGTGAGTTTTGAAAGCAAGGGAACGAAGAATTTAGCTAAGTTATAATTGAATGTACCACATGCCGAAAGAATAGGTCTTAGTGGGAAATTTGGCTTGTGGACTTTAGGTAAACCATATAGAATTCCTGGATTAGAACCAGAAGCAAATAAAAAATTGTATGTATTGTCAGCAATAATATTACTATTTTTTAATTTACGCAAACACCTATTAAGTTTATCTTCGAGTTTTAGTAATTTAGACAGGACATTCTTTTACCCTTTTAAATTTAGACGTATCCGACAAAATTGTCTCCATTCTATTTATGTAAACTGTTGAATCAATCAGCACTACTCCTTTACCCTTATCCGGTTTTGTAATGATGACAGAGTTATCCTTTTTCAAATTATTAAGAATTTTAAAATCTTGCTTATTAAAGAGGGGAGAAAACACCTTATGGGGTTTAAAATTATAAAAATTCTTAAAAGAGATGCTCTCCACTTGTTTTACCAAGTTATGAAACGAGAAATTTGGTCGGATCTCACAATTCTTAATATTCATGAGAAGATTTCAAAGCCAGAGAAAAATTTATAAAAATTTAGTTTATAATGAGGTAGATCAAAATTTAAGCCTAACGACAATATTTCTTTCTCTCTAATACTTAAAACTTTATTAGAGAAATTACAAATAAAATTATCTGGATTATTAAAAAACGACTGAGTGATTCCCAATTTTTCCAATTTGGCAGCATGTATCCTTTTATGTCTGTTGACAGTTTTATCACAGCAAGTTTGAAATTTAGTAACTAAACAATGATAATCAATATAAGACACCCTAGATTTTAGACCAAACAGAGAGTTTTTATATTTCAGCTTGAGAAAACTCACTGTTTTATTTTTCGATTGAAGCTCCAAATTTAATAATTTATGTAGCCATGATTTATATAGTTTGGAGTTATGGAGGCGTTTCACTTTTCAATTTTGTTTTAAGGTTTTAAGACTTAACTCACTGATGATGACAAAAGATTTGTCGAAACGTCTGATGTACAAATAAATGAAAATGTTTGCCGTTGTGTTGATCCTTCTTTTCATATATATATATATATATGCAGTAGCTATAAGTAAAATACATTTTGGTAAAAGTTGCTTAAAATTAATCAAAACCTATATGAAAATATTCACTGCCTGGTTAGGTCAACTATACACCCTTGATGATTGGTTAGGTTAAATTGGGATATTTTCGTTTAAACTAACGAAAATATCACAACTTAACCTAACCAATCATCACTTGAGGGTGAACAGTTGACCTAATCAGGCAGTCAATTAACCTAACATAGTGTAGTGTATCATGCATGGCACCTACAGTATATTTGGGTCATTCCATGTCAAGTCAGCCACCTAAAACACTCACCCTTTTCAATTTTGCTCATACTTGGCACAATAGCAGATATACATGCCAAACTTAAATTCCCAAATTATTAGAGCTGACTGACCTTTGGTTACTGAGATACAAGGTCACAAAGTTGTGACATTTTGACCTTTTTTGCGTTAAATGACTATTTTCAAAATGGTGTAACTAAAAAAACTATTAAAGCTAGAGCATTGATTTTGGTCTCATTTTAAAGCTCTTTAGTAGCCCCTTGTTTATTGTCTCTTGTTAAATATCTCTACTGTGAAAAATAAAAAAATCCCTTCAAAAGTTGACCTTTGACCTTGAATAAAAAAAAATACCTTCTCCTAAAAAATTCAATTTTTTTACATTAATACCTTGAGTCATGTACAACAAAATCCCAAGAAGCTGTAAGTGGCTGATAACTAGTTCAATGTATAAAAAATAATGAATTCAAGCAACATTTTGAAAAAAGTAATTTTATACAAAAATTGTCAAAAAGTCGACTTTGTGACCTTGTATGTCAGTAACCATTTTTGTCTAAGGTCAGCTCAATCTCTTACAAATACAACCCATATCTACATACTATCTGCAGCCTTCTACAAACAAGCAAATGCTTATTTTTAAATATTTGTTCTTTACCCACCTCACCTGTATGTTGTGCATGTATGTGATGGTGCATGTATGTGATGGTTTTCAGTAGTTGACAAGATTCTTGTGGGCCACCAAATTATTGTGATTTCTAGAAGAGAAAACAATTTTTAATGTATACCTAGATAGCTACCTAATTAACAAATATAAGTAACATTAAAATGTACATACAATATGTATAGGTATAGTGCTCATTTGATTTCCATTTATCACAACTTAAAATGTATGCAGTGTATATATAGTTACATGACCATTTTAATTTTGAATTCTACCTTTCTGTGCTGTAGATCTGCCAAAGCTTTGGATGCCTTCAAAGTAACTTCTTTGCAAATCCTGTATGTTCGTCGTCCATTAGTAGTAGATGCCTCAACTTGTGTTAGAATATCTGAATATGGTAAGATTAATTCATCTGGTTGACCAGGATACACAAATGATGGGTTTGGGCCATGAGGATGAAGGAATGTGACTTTTACTTCTCTATTCTCTAGTATCTTTTCCAGCACATATGCCACCCACCAATGGCCATCATATGCAGCAGTAACAAAACCATGTATTTTCTCCTCAGTCACAACTTCTTCCTTTTCAGTAACTTTCTCAATATTTGAATAATCTGATAATGAATAATGTTTAACCTTAAGAGAAGTCAATGAAACTGGCTGTAAATGGTGTAATTTCTGTGTACCAGCAATAGTCCTTGCAGTTGAGTGTCTTTCTTGGAGAAGTTGGCTTTCCTCTTCATGCTCTTTATTGGTTGAAAAATGACATTTTATATTTACAATATTTTCACTTGCAAATGTATATAACTGTTCTGCAGTAAGGATCTGTTCATCATAAGGTCGTTGTAGACTAGCTTTTGCAGCTAATCTCTTAACTGTGCCTCCAAACCATCACAGGGTCCCTTTCCATGACTTGTTGCAAAAAAAATTCCATTCTGCCTCAATTCCAAAATCATCTCTGTGATGGCAAAGATTCAAAAAGTTTTTGCAGTTCTTATACTGTCCTGCACACCCATCTGAAAAGTAAATTATTTTGTGGATGGAACCGATGGATGAGATATTATCTTTTAGGAATTTTATCAGATGCTTTTGAAACAAATGTACAGCAACTGTGTTATGGATGTTACACTCTGAAATAATAACAAAGCTAAGGTGAGCAATCTCATCTTCCTTTTTATAGTAAATAACAAATGGATGTAGAGTAGCCATCTCATTGTTCCAGTGAAAGCTCTGAACCTCATCTTGAAGAATAAAGGAATAATTTTCAGCAAAATCACACACAGCAAGGCCCTCACATCTTTCAAAGACATTTTGTTTCACGGTAATAAGTTGCTTGCATCTTTGTCTTGAAGTCATGTATCTGGTATTCTTTCAGTTGGTTACAGAATTGGTCAATATATCATCTGTATTCAGTTCTACTGATTCAAGATTTGACCGATCTGTATTGGTCCACTTTTTAAAATTTATGATATCAATGAAGTTGTTTGTAAATAGTCCAGTAGTCTGTTTTTTAAATCTGATGGATCTCCACATTGTTCACATTGTCTGAGGCAGCATTTCTGTGAGGCAGGATTGCATTCCATAAAGGCAACACAATGACGTACATTCTTAATAGGTGTGTCATCATTTGCAGTTAGTTTTTCTAATTCAGCTCCTACAAACATAAGTTTGGCATTCTGATGAATTGTATAGATACATACTGAGTGAGTTCCTGTTGCTCCAGCAATAACACACTGCTTTGGACGCAATTCTGCAAATTTACTGAATCCCACCTTAACCAAAGGATTTCTTTCTTTGAAAATATGATAGGCTTCTTTTAAATTGCAAAGTAAAAGATGCTTTTGCAAATGTATCCTTCCTCTTTCATTGTCAATGATACTACAATAGTCTTTCTTTCCTAGCATTGTTCTACTGATGTCTTCTGAAAGATAAAATGCTTTAATAGCGTCAACAGTATCCTGTTTAATTCTTTTCCACCCTTGGATTTGGGTCTGAAAGGACACCTTTTTCTTCAACTATTTTTTTAGCAATAGATGCTGATTGCCTTGTTGTGTTAAATTCTGAAGCAATTTTCCTAATGCTCCAACTTTTGGGAATACAGTGAGGATTTTTATTTTATCACTTCTTTTAGTATTTTCATTTTGAATTTTTCCTTGAGTTGATTTATTATTTCTAAACAGTCTACATCTCCAGATGGCTCCTTAAATTGTGAGTCAGAAATCTCTTTTCCTGCAACTGTTTCCATTCTCTTCTTAACTGTCTCTGTCACCTTGCTTAGTTTTTAGCTCCATATGACTTGCTCTACAAGCTTTCTCTTTTTATGGGTGATTTCACCAATGAAACAAAAGAAGCATTCAAAGTACACATCTCATGGTTTTGCTCTGAAGTTGATGCATCACTATTGTCAACATTTCAATTTTCTCAAGATCTTCAGGTGGTTCACTACTACAAGAAGAATCATCATTTATGTCTGAATTCAAAGTGCCTATTCCTTTCTCAGGCAAGGACTCAAGATGTTCTCTACACTGCTTACAAAGTCTGTGATGTAGTGTTAAATGCAGATCGGGAACTTATTTACAAGTTCCTGTGGTACAATTCTCAAACTCTTCTTTCGACACTGACCTTTGTGACGCAGCAAAGGATCAGCACACTTCTGTTTCAGTTTTAAATGTTCCATGTTTGTACTCTGAAATCACGAAAGCACAAAGAAAATCCTGAAAAGAAACAATGAACAATTAATGATTATTAAATAAATTTTTTATACATGTATTTAGTAAAAATAAATTAACTTTACTTGAAGTCAGGAGTCAACTCTGTAAAGTTGCAGTACTTATATACTAGTTGGGCCTTTGGATCAGCGCTACTCCAGTAGCTTTGGGGCTGTCAAGGGGTTTAAACCCTGGTTGTCTTTTAAAAGACTTCTTTTGGCACAGTCACAAAGGTTTTTGAACTAATAATGTTAAGTTGAACTAAGTCTTCACTGACACTATATCAGAACAGAACTTTTAAATAAATGAACTGACAAAAAAAATCTAAAATTGAAGAATGATGCCAACTTCATTTATTTTTTATACATTGAACTAGTTATCAGCCACTTACAGCTTCTTGGGATTTTGTTGTACATGACTCAATGTATTAATGTAAAAATTGAATTTTTTAGGAGAAGGTATTTTTTTTTATTCAAGGTCAAAGGTCAACTTTTGAAGGGATTTTTTATTTTTCACAGTAGAGATATTTAACAAGAGACAATAAACAAGGGGCTACTAAAGAGCTTTAAAATGAGACCAAAATCAATGCTCTAGCTTTAATAGTTTTTTTAGTTACACCGTTTGAAAATAATCATTTAACGCAAAAAGGTCAAAGTCACAACTTTGTGACCTTGTATCTCAGTAACCAAAGGTCAGTCAGCTCTAATAATTTGGGAATTTAAGTTTGGCATGTATATCTGCTATTGTGCCAAGTATGAGCAAAATTGAAAGGGGTGAGTGCAAAAAGTGCCATTTTGTGGCTGAGTTGACATGGAATGACCCATTTATCATTCATGTATGTAACTTCATATTATTTATGATTGATAATATAGCCTCATACTATTGAGTCTGTAGCTATTACATGTATATGGGCTCTGGAACCTGCACCCAGGTTTTGTAGCCTGTAAGATGCAGAACCTGCATGCAGGTTCTGGAGCCACTTTGTATATTTTTCCTAGTTAATTCATGAATGAAATCAGTTTTTTATATAGCATATATTTTATCAGTTAGTTGGAAATAGGGTTTTTTATACATATATTTTATTTGCAAGTAAGAAAGTTGTATATTCCTATCATCTTTAAAAACTTCAATATTTATTTATCTAATCAGTTTTTGATAATTAGTTAATTTGATATGTTGTTAGTGTAGGATTATTTCTTTAAACACGATTGAAATGTATTCCTGAAATATTAAATTCATAACAGATACTGGAAAAAAAGTTGAAATAGCTGTACAATTTTCAAAATTTACAATTAAGGGTTCCTGCACTTTTTCAGGTTATTTTATAAAACCCAAATTGTTTAAAAATTCAATTTGGGTGGGTGGGAGGGAAATTGGTAATTTTTTGGTTTAACCCAAAAATCATATATCCTACTTATAATGTAGTCTTGTTTTAATAGTTTAATTAGTCACTTCGTTGATGGCTTCAAATTTTGTGTGTGTGTGTAAATTTGTTTTTTCCTGTAAAGTAAAAGTTAAGCCTATGGATTTTTATACCTGTGTGACACATAATTTACATGTAAACAGATGCTCTCATTATCATTACTTTATAGACATTAAAAAATTCCTCTATGTAATAGCATATCTGAAAGTAGCCAACTTTAGTACTGTATAACTCACCCCTTTGCTGATTACCTAAAAAGTTTTAACCAAGGTGTATGGTGACGTATGCTTAATTGCAGTAGTATGTTTGTGAATTTTAAAACACTTAGGTTTAGAATTGAGTTAGAACTCAGCTTGTCAAAAAGACTTGGTATATTGTTTCTGAAAAATTGAGGAGGACTTTAAAATAATTACCTAATATGTAAGGTATTTCTAGATTTCCAAAAGATCCAAAGTTACTTGCAAAATGGATTACAGCTGTGAGAAGGGAAAATTGGGAGCCTTCCCATCATTCAAAACTCTGTTGCGATCATTTTGACAAGAAATGGTTGTATACTAGATATGATGGACGTTGCTTATTAAAGAAAAATGCAGTTCCAACTCTATTTAAGTTTCCTCCTGATTTAAAATCTAAGGTAGGTAAGTTTTAATTTCTTTAAGTTTAGCTTGGGTATTGTACAAAGGCATGGTGTACTGCATGTAGTTGTAGTTTTTAACATGCTAAGAACACACCATTTTTAATTCCTCATGTGGGAAACTTTTCTTTTTTACATTTGCACGTAGCATAAAATTTGTTTTTGATTTTATGAGAAAAGAAAGGAAATTTGGTTGAATATTTGAGTTTTTAACATCACCAAGGTTATCCAGAGACCCCAAGTCTGGCTTTCATTGCTAAAGTGACAAAATTGGTCTACCAAATTCCTTGGTTTTCTTTTTAATCAAGAAAGGCACAGGGTACCCAAAAAGTCACAACCCAATGAGAAATGCATTTATTTCTGGAACCATATTATAAATGTTCAAAATGTTCTCCATTCACTTTGAAGTACATTAATGTAATGCAGTGGTATTTAACCTGGGGGTAATTTTGCCTTTTTGGGGGGATAATGGGCTGGTGCAACTCTGTCAAAAAAAAAAAGAGCTGAGTTATGGTTCCACTAAAATTGTTATTCATTCCTAACTTTCCTTTTCTCATATTTGCCATTTAAAAAGGGGAGGGGGGGGTTAATTACGGTTTTGTTGGCTAGCTTAAAGGGTAACAGTGCGAAAAAAGGTTAAATACCACTGATGTAATGTAATTATTAATTAATATAATTCCCTTTGGGTAGTTACCTTTTAGACACCCATGTACAAAGAAAATTTCTTTTGGTAGGACTATGTAAAGTCTTTGGATGGTACCGTACTACTTTCATTTTAAAAAAAAACCACACACACACACATATATATATTACAGGGAAAAATAAGCAATTCCAAGGTCTTTTATGTATTCAAACACCTCATCAAGGAATATACAAAAGGCCTTGGAATTGCTTTTTTATTTAACTTGAGTGTGCAGCATTTATTCATTTCACACGTTTGTGATAAGCGCCTATCGTGGCTCAGTTGGTTAGGACGCCACCTGACAGTGTTGAGACTCCGCTGAGTCAGGTTCGAGCCTCACTGCTGCCTAGAGCTGGGTGGTTGACTTTTCTGTATCTTATTTGATTAGTTCAATATTTTAAAGAATGATTCTCATCTGATTTCAGGCAAGCATGAAAAATACACAAGAAACACAGACAGACATATCTGCTGTAAAATTACCCCAAAATCGAACTATAGAAACTGTTTTGCAATGCAGTTTTGGCAGGTTTTTGAAGGAAGTAAATTGTCATCCTTCAGGCAGGGAGGTAGGATGGTAATTATTATTATTATTATTATTATTATTACACTTATTTGTATGCCAAATGCACTCAGCAGAGCTCTTCAGAACTAAAATTAGAAGTGGTTTCATTGTTTGCAGATTCGGAAAGATTATATTCTGTTGATTCCCTTTTAGGGGAACTTTCTTCAATATATTTGAGATTCAGAGTGCGCTTAAAATCAGTGGCGGTGGAACGTCAGCGCGCAAGGGGGTGCCAGGTAGGATTGATTAGCATACTACTAAACTACATTCACTAGATTGCGTGAACATGCTAAAGTGGTACACTTATGAACTTACAATTTACTAAATATGTTACATAGTCCAAACACAACGTAAATGTTTATTTAGTTTTTACTTGTTTTTCAAAGTTTAAAATGTCAAAATATCTTCGCTGGCAAAGGGGGCACCCGCTCTCCGTTCCGCCGCCTATGCTTAAAATAGTATGTCATGCTTTTATGAAGGCTGGGAAAGCAGTTCACAACTTGAAAAAGCAGAGCGATAATCTAGTCATTAAAATTTCGACCAATGGCTTTGAATAACCTTTGCTGAAAAATTTTGAAGTTACGTTAAATTCCCAGTACTTTTTGGGTGTTGGAGCAAATGTTCCGCTACCGAATTGCGCTACGTCATGACCACGTCGCAACACCGCTTCCCGTTAGATCAACGAGATTAAGCGACGTTGGGTCTGTTCAGTAGTTGGATGGGTAACCGTCCTCCGCGCTCAGATGATGTATCATTTCTTATTCTACCGAATTATGAGTTTGTTCAGAATCCTTACCTTGAAGTTATTTGTATGTATTAAATGCTAGTATTTAAAAACATTTAAATACTATTATTGTGAGGAGACTTGTCTCTTCCCCTATTTTGATTTTTGTTTTATTACGTGGATTTCGCTCTTGATTTGTCTTCGTAGCAGGTGGTTACGAGACAGACATATAAAGAATTAACTTGACCCTGAGACGTATTCGCATCTGTCTCATTTATTATGTAGGTCCGCATGCTCAGAAAAAAATAATGACGGGGTTGTCTAACCTCCTTCGCAACATTTAAGGTCATATGAAAGAGGGGACCTACAGTTTTACGTGGGATACGGATAATCTGAACGCAGAGACGGTCTCCCATCCAACTACTATCTGACCCACTGTCGCTTAATTTTGCTAATCAACGGGAATCGGTTACGACATTGTTTACGACGTAGGTCTTTGCACACCCAAATATTTTTAAATCTAATATGCCTAACTTTTCTTAAATATCGTTAGCTTATCTTTGTAGCATGTAGGCCCATTAGATTGTTTCTTTGTGTAAACTGTTATTCCCTACTCACTCTATTTTTATTGTTATTTAATAAATTTACCTCTCATAGGAAGAACACGTCGAAGACAAAATGGATGATGACGTTTGTGTCCCTGAAATCAAAACTGAATGCCATGAAGAGTTTGAGGTGGAAAACTGCTCGTTTTTCTTATTCATTATCCGTAGATGTGCCTCGTGGCAAGTGCTTAGATGCGGTGAAATGTTTTCATGTAGATAGTATCATAGTAGTGCTTGTGTAGGAGTTGAAGAATAAATTGAGTAACTGGTTCACTATTAATGTTGGCGTATGATAGGGTTGTGTGATGTCGCCGTGGCTCTTTAATAAGCATATAGATGTGGTAATGCGCGAGAGGAAAGCAAGAATGTTAGAAAGGAATTAAACTTAAATTTGGAAGAGAATGAGTGGCAGCTATCTCCTCTGATGCACGCTGATGACGTGGTGCTTCTCGGTAAATCATAAATTTTTGATAACGTATGTGAAAGGAGATTATTAAAACTGAATGTAAATAAAAGTAAAGCTTTTGTCATTCAGAGAGGAGGAGCCAGCGTGTAGTATTGTGGTGAAAGAAAAATTAGAGGTGGAAGAATTAATTATTTGTGGTGGTTGACAAAAGAGGCACGAGTACAGCGGAAGTTGGAAGGAAGTCTTGGGTGCGATAAAAGTCTCTGTAGTGCTTGAGCGTAGATGCAGCAAGAGGTTCACATAAAGGTGTATTTGTGCCAACACTCGTATGGATACGAGGCGCTTGTTTGGCATGATAATTGACTGTCAAAAGTGAGACCAGTTGAGATTAATAAATTAAAAATGATCGATTGGTATGAAATGGATTGATTGTATGAGGAAGGAGAATGTTAGGGAAAGGTGTGGAGTTAGAAAGTTATTGAAATTGACAGTAGAATGTAGGATAGTATGGTCATGTGGAGATAATGAATAATGATAGTAGTGTGAAAACGTGTGTAATAGTGAATATTTGGGTGCGAGTAGAGGAATGTCGCGTAAAAGATGGTAGGTTGTAATTCGTAATGTGTGATTAAACGTGGTGTGTGTGTGTGTGTGTGTGTGTAAGGTAGAAAAAAAAAGTAAATGAGAAATGGAGGCCGTTTGTGAAGTGTGTAAATGGAAAGTAATACTGTATCCCCGAGGTTCGGGTGGTACCTTATTACTGATAGTCAGTGAGATGGTCCAGAACAGAAACTACCATAGCGCTTAAGCAGAGAGGGGCAGTATCGCGATACATGTATCGGCGTTACGTATCGAGCGATACTTTTGTATCGGTGTCGCTTTAGACCAGGGGTCACCAACCTGGGCGGTAGCGCCCACTAGTGGGCTCACATTAAAGGTAATTAAACATTTATTTAATTTATTTTATCGATTATGTTGATTTATTCTTTTTGATCTTAAGGTGGGCGATAAGCTTTTTTTTTAATCTTCAAAAAATCGTAAAAGTGGGCGGTGAACAAAAAAAGGCTGGTGACCCCTGCTTTAGACGATTTAAGAGTATCGATATCGCCTTAGGGATTTTCGTGTATCGATGCCTATCACTGCGCTTAAGCCAACTAATGCGGCCCAGTGCCCCAATTCTTGGATTATCATCGGGAGTCGAACTCCCGACCTCAGTGTCTTCCCTTCACTTACAAGGGAACGGTGTTACCCACTGAGCTTCTGTCGCTGGCCCGTATTACCGATGATGATCCTTCGTATGTATGTTTGAGTCGAGCGTTTTCCGTCCAGAGTTTAAGCGTCGTGCCCATCCCCATGTATGTACTTACACTCGCCGGTTTTAGTGGATTATTTTATTTATTACAGGAAGTTGAAGTAAAATGCGATCCTGACGAAGTTAGTCAAACAGATACATTGGAAGATGTTCACTGCGCACATTCAGTTTTCGAAGTAGACCCACAATCTACAAATGAACCCGAGGTATTAATTTATTACTGTACAGTCTACACTAGAGACCTGCACGGGCCGATATTTTGCGGCCCGCACCCGCAAGCTTTTTATATAATCCGCCCGTACCCGGCCCGTAATTTTTTTCATGCTTTGGGCCCGCCCGTACCCGTGGCTCGTGATTTATTTTGTTTTGGAACCTAAACCTACCTGTGTATTTAGGAGGAGGGAGCGGGGCGGACGCTGATTGGCCGGTGGCCGGTGCCTGCGCCTCCGACCAATCAGGTGAGCTTGCGCGCAGGCGCGGCTCTCTTTTCTAAACATGATTCGGTCAATCGGCCCGCCCGTACCGGCCCGCTAATTTTTATAAGCATGATTCGGCCCGCCCGTACCCGCCCGCTAACTTTTATAAGCATGATTCGGCCCGCCCGTACCCGCCCGCTAACTTTTATAAACACGATTCGGCCCGCCCCTACCCGCCCGTGGGCCGGGCCGGACACGGGCCCACGGGCTTACCCGTACCCGTGCAGGTCTCTAGTCTACACTATTAGTTCCTTAGAACGTCCCGTGGCTCGATCAGTTAGGGCGCCGCTCGGCAGTGCTGCCCAGAGTCGGGCGATTGTCTTTTCCGTAGCTTAAGTCGTGCCCCCCCCCCCCCCTCCCGCTGCATACTTAATTGACTCTGGCTAAGGTAACCCTAGCTCGATCCCCTAACACAAACTTTCTCACGAGTGGGACATTGGCTCTTACCTTTTTATATTATTAGATTCCCACCGTATAGTTCAGACCAACAGGCGAGGGAAGAGGTAAAAAGTAGACCTTCCCTTAGACTTACACGCTCGTGTTACTTTTATAAGTCCTTTGCTATAACAATGCTCATTTACGGTCTTTATCGATTGTCTGACCTTATCCTAATCGAAGTTTCTTGTTTACAGTCTGCTCAAATATACCATTCAGGTTTGACCAGAGTTCTTTCGAAACAGGGTAGCCTACTGGTAAAGCGACGAGCTGTTAAGAAGTTCCTGGGTTCGAGTCTCACCTCGGACTTCAGATTTTATGGGTTAAGGCGCTAATCTTCGTGTTTCTTAGCGGGATAGTAGTTTGGATCTCGCGTCAAGCTGTAGGTCCCCTCCGTCATATGACCTTTATAGTTTTTACGAAGGAGGTTATAAACGACCCAAAATATTCTTTCGAAGAGAGAATTATCAAGTAAGTTTTGCGAGGGAAGAACGGGTTTGATATTCATTGGCGTATTACATCATCTGTGTTGTTAGTCGTACTTCTCAGCCAGTTGTCTTGTATCTCTCTATTCATCCTCCTCGTAAGTTATCTGAAGAGCCAGAAAACCCTCGCGTATCTTTCTCTTAAATTTTATACTTAATTTTTATTCAATTCAATTTTAGAAAAATATTTGTCTCCAACCAGAAAATTTGGGAGGGGCCATACTGGATCGTACTTGTACGTCTATTCGTTACATTTTCGTGTCCGGGCAATAAAACTTTAATCACTCAACATCAATGACACCCACAATACGATTGCGTTAGAATCTAGTTGCAGACTGCCGAGTTAGACATTTCACCTGTCGAGTTTGGCTTATAAAACGTTCCTTGAAACTGAATTCTACACTTCAGAGTCGGGCTAAGGTCATGTGATCGATATGATATTTTAATCGGCTAGTTATTGTGGGTTAGGTTAGGCTTGGCTTGGTTAGTTACGTGTAGAGTTTTAGTATCGATAGATGGTCTCGTTGGCCAAAAAGTATAGGTCCTTCGTGGCCAGGAGGTTTAATAAAGGACACTTTACTAGGGACCTGTCGAGTTGTTGCAGGCTATCATTATTTTGGTCGATGTGAGTTTTTATCGACGTTTTTTTTAGTTACACTGCGTTATTACTGAAAGGCGATTTATAGGTTGACAAATTTACATTTTATTTTTTTTTAATGTAAGTTCATAAATTATGGCGAGGTCTCTACTTTGTAGTTTTTTATTTCCTGAATTGTATATGGTGGTTAATATTTTTTTTGTTTATTTCACTTGGTTATCAGAATTAGAAGTCTACATACGAATTATTTTTATTGCAGATTCACCATTTTGTCGTGTGTAGAAGTGGGTCGGAATCTTACCTTGTATCAAAGGAGTATTTGAATACGTCCGCAGTGATTCCAAAACCGTATCGGGACGCATCTGCGTTGCTTAGCAACGTCACTGAGTCTTCGTTAGCTAGCGATGTTACCACCACACCTGATGTGTGGCACGAGGAAGGCGCTATCTCCGAAAGCTCCTCTTCCCTCGCAAAGCGAGCGATAAAGACGAACCAGGAGCACTTAGCTCACGACCACTATTACCACAGATTGAGGGATGAGAAAATAGTTAAGAAAGACAAGTCAATAGACCACCTGCAGTATATAATTTCTGAACTTAGGGATAGCCTCAAAAGCGAGCGTAGGAAAGTTCACCGCCTCCAAAAGAAAGTCACTGAACTTGATGAGGTGATTAGCATGTACCAAGGACGAAAAGTTGTTGTCAACGACTATCTAATTGTTCCCAATTCGCCAGGTAGTCCTTAATTTAAATGCTGTAGTCATAGGGACTGTATAATTTTGGGAACTTAAATGATCATTTCACACGTACCTGATTTATTGTAAGTGTTCATATATGGTAATAAAGCAGTTGCCTTTAGTTATAAACACCATTGTATAGCTTGTGGGAAAGAGAGTAATTAGGATCTAAGGTATCACCTAGTTGGAAACCTGTTGCTGAGCGCTAAACTGTATTGATTATCCGAAACAGCACCTGAAAAGGGGAGGTTACGGAAATGTTAAAAATCAAACTTACAGTACAGTAGTTCGAAATTAGGTATTTCGCTAGATCACTTTACTCGCTCATTGACCGTGTTACAGTTACGCACAGATTTTACCTATTCGTTCATGCTATGTTACAAAGTGATATGCTGTACATATAATTTCAGAAAAAAAAAATCGCCTAGAAATAGTTTATAAAACATAGAAGACTACTAATTGGTAATGTGCTTTCTTTGGTGGCGACTGCTTGAAAGGAATGATGACTGATGGGATTAAGCGGGGCCTGTCGAATCTGTTGTATTGGGGGGCGGGGGTGCTGTGCTATTTGCCCAGAATAAGTGTGATGCACAAAAAGATGTTGAGAGTTTTGTGGCCGTGTGTGAAAGGGAATCATTGAAAGTAGTAGGCCTCGGTGTTCGGATCCCCAAACTTGCAAAAAGGGTTTGCTCTTAACGCATGTGTGTGCCTGGTTGAGCTTGGGCATCTGTCCTCTTCCACCCTTTCCCCACTTCTTCCTCTGTCTAAGTTTCTCTTCTTCACTGTCCCTCCTTCTTGGTCACATCGAACCACCGAATTGATTGAGGGGGATTTAGATTGTTCTGTGCTGGTGAAACATTAGAAGTGGGATATTTGAGATGTGTATTGAACAAGAGGTACAAATACGGATGGAGTTAACACGTAGTGTGATTCAAGGGAGAAAGGTCGTAGGTTCGCTTAAAGTTGTGAAAAGGCGGAGACTGGATCGAGATGCTGCGAGATGTTTGCATGCTCATGTTGGTACTGACACTTTTTTATCGTTGTGAAACATTGGCATGGCATAAAGAAAAGTGAAGAGTGAAAGCGGTTGAGATGGATAATCTGTGAAGTAAGTGTGGCGTGCGTCGGATTTATAGATAAAGAAGTCGTGTGGTGCTGGACAAAAGTCAGTGGGAATGAAAATTGAGTGAAGTGTGTTAAATTTGTTTTGGCATGTTAAAAGAATGGAAGACGACATTGTTGTGAAAAGAGAGTATAACTGTGTCTGCAAAGGTGAGAGGAGAGGAAGGCTTAGAAGATGGATGGATGGACATGGTGAGTGATCTGGATGATGCACGAGAAGTGGCTGCAAGTAAGTTCGAATGGAAGAGGTTTGTTAGAAGCATGCAAGTAGGACTCTGTGTCTGTATTATAAGTCTGGGGGACGCTGGTCTGCCAGGATTCGTGGATGAACGGATGTTGTGCCCTTTAATCTACCTTGTCTTTCGCGTCCGAGCTATTTCTGCCTTCTCACCCCAGTCCGTGGGAAACGAGATTTTGTTAATGCATGTATATTGTTTAAGCTTGTAAATTTTCCAAAAAATCTCGTTCTTGGTAAAAATTGAGAACATTTATTAATTTTAAATTTGAATTAATAAGTCTTACACAGATGTTTTAGTACAATTTAAATATCAATTCAGGTGAAGAACCTTTAAAACTTTTATTACATACATGCATTATTAAAATCAATTTCCCAATGAACTGGAGTGAGAAGGCAGAAACAACTAGGATTTAAAATATAGGTAATGAAGAGGAGAAAAGGTAGACACTAAAGCGTAGACATCCTTTCACACAGGCGTCCTGGTGGAACATCACCCAACCACATGGCTGTCAAAATTGAGAGAGTCCTGAACTTACTCACTCGTAACAAACCACCACCCATTCTAATATACCCGCAGCCGCTTCTCGTGCAGCATCCAGATGAAGCCCACGCTTCCTCATGCAATCATTCACCTTGTCCATCCATCATCTTGTCCTTCCTTTCCAACCTTCCCAGACACTCTTTTTATACATTCTTCACGACTATCATCTTCCATTCTTTAAACCATGTTCAAACCACCTTAGTACACCTTACTCAATTTTCATTCCCACGGACTTCTGAACATCACGTGTCCAGCACTACACGACTTTATCTATCAATCCGACGTACGCCACACTTTTCAGATTAACCATCTCAACCGCTCTTACTTTACTTCTCCCTTTCATGCTATGCCAGCCAGAAAAGTGTCAGCACTAAACCTTTATGTAAACATCTCGCAGCATCTCTATCCAGTCTCCGCTTTCAAACGTTGCTTTTGATGCACCCACCACCTCTCTTCGATTCATTCTACCATTAACTTCATCTGTAGTCGTACCTCTTGTTCAATACACAACACAAACACTTAAAAGACTACCACCACTAGCGTTTCACTTCTTACCAGAACAGGACATTTCGAACGCACATTAAAAGTGATGGAAGTACAACTTGAGAGAAATCCGTTTTGAAGAGGTTACATCAAAGCCTCCTAATATGTAGTCAGTCCGCCGTCGCCTTATAACAAAAAGAATTTCGTACGGTTTTCAACACAGTAAGAACATACTTATTTCAAGTTCACGAGGCACATGGACTCCGACTGCAGCTTCACAAATTTAGTCTCGCTGGCTTTCCATGCGAAGCTTTAAATTTTGGATAGTTATGCCATTTTTGTAGATTTATGATCAGTGATGTCTCCGATTTTAAAGAGTACGAAATTCTTTTTTTCACAATCTTGCGTCATCTGACTAGATATTGGTAGGTTTTGGTTACAATTTCAACTCTTCATTAAACTACCTACAATTCATAACTAAGTTGTTTATCAAGCCTATATATTGTATAAATAAGTAATCAGTGAAGTGTAATAACCACGTAAGATGGTAAAGAAAAGGGAATAAAGTGGGGAAACTTGGAGGTACTCGGATTTGGAACTCGCGTCCCGTGGTTTCATAGCCACCTTTACTATCGATAATGCCATTCAGAACCCCCTAAAAGGGGTCGTTCAAGCGAGGCAAATCTTTACGCCGTTTGACCATTTATAAGAGCTATAAAGAGGAGGAAGTTAAAGGAAGCCTATTCAAGCAGTGTAATTATCTAACAACGATCCATTGATCCATTTTAGGGGGAGGAGGGGTTTGGATGGTGTGATCGGTAAGAAGCGCTGACTGATACCACGCGACTCGGGTTTCAGTCCCACTAGCTCCAAATTTATACTAGATGTATATACTATTGTGCTAATTGTTTATAAAATACAAATTGGAGTATATTGTTAGTTTCATTTCCAGAACAGTTTGGTGATGGTACCGAGATAAATGAATAATTTATGTAGGAATGTTTTTAATAGTGCAGGGTGATTGAAACGGGTGTTCCCCAAAAATATATATAACCCGTTATTTCTCGGAACACCTTTTTGAGTCACCCTGTAATATAAAATACAAGTAGAAACTGGATGCTGAACAGAGAATCGTCAGGGTTTCCATTACAGAACTACAGCTAAAATATACTTTTTGAAGATGAAACATGGTTAAACAGCATATACTGTATATTGGCATTGTGTGAACGGATTCTTTTGAAAGTCCGGAATGGCTTGGTCTGTAAGAGCATTCAATCAAACTACACTACTGAAAGAGACTGAACCTGAACGCCATGTCTTAGAGTCGAAGAGACGGCGTTCATCTATGGCTCGATTTACTTGTTCCTGTGGAAGCTCTTCCCATTTTTGAATGATGATCTCGCGTAAATGAGCGACATCTTTCATCCTAGTCCTGTAGACTCGCTCTGCTAAGTTCTCCCATATTCCTGCCAAGAATAAAAAAGTTATTGAAAGGGAAGGAAAGTACCTCGAACAATTTTTTTTTTTTTATAATTTCGAGTAAGTTTTACATTAAAAATTATTTTCATAAAATATTAAAAAGGTTGAATAATTTTTGCATGTTTAAGTAGAAAAATCATACGCTTTCGTTAAATGTTGCTAGAATTTGAATTATTTGATATTTTAGTCTGAAAACTTGTTTGCATATAGATAAATACATACGTTTTATTGTGTAGAAGTTTTATTAAAATTAAATGAAAATGTTGATTTTAAAGCCTTTTTAAAATATACCATTTTTTATGGCGCACATGAGGTAACCGCCCGGGAATCGAACCCGGGATCTTCCGATTGCCGGTCAGATATGATAACCACTACACCATGGTCCTCACTCGATCAGAAGTCGTAATTCTCCTACATACGCGCAGAAACCAATGCCCCGAGGGGGCACCCCGCATGCCGCACATATATATATATATATATATATATTTCAACTGCAAAGAACACGCAGTATAATTAATGTAAAGAACGACGCTTGTATAGAAGAATATTCCACGCAAGATGAGGAGGGAGAACGAACAAATGAAAAATGAGGTAACCGCCCGGGAATCGAACCCGGGATCTTCCGATTGCCGGTCAGATATGATAACCACTACACCATGGTCTTCACTCGATCAGAAGTCATAATTCTCCTACATACGCGCAGAAACCAATGCCCCGAGGGGGGCACCCCTCGCATGCCGCACATATATATACACATTTCAACTGCAAAGAACACGCAATATAATTAATGTAAAGAACGACACACACACATACTTATATATATATATATATACTTCCCAAAAGAGGTTGAACAAGCCCATCCTTGCATAGTTCTATGAAAGTTTTCACTCAAAAAATCTGTCGTAGTACAAACTAACATTTATTCACTCAAATGTATTAATATCTGAAGACATACAAAAAATTGTAAACATCTGATTATCATCAATTACTTCAATTAGAAACTTTAATTTAAGCCTACTCTTAGTATAAATATCGCAAATAATTTTTATGAAATGTAATATTTATAGTTTAAACTTTATATTTCATGGGTACCTAATATAAATAAATAAAAATTATATATATACACACACACACACATATATATATATATATATATATATAAACGGGTGCGGCAAAAATAACGCCCTTTTTAGTTTATTCTCTTTTATTGAAGGAAATAAATCAATTACAGCATTTTAAGAGAAATAATAAGGTTTTTAAGAAAAATAATAAGTACTTTCTCAGTAAAAACTAAAAAATAACAAAATGATACAATATAAAACTAAAAAATTATACTGTATAAAACTATAAAGATACAATTATTAAAAGGGCGTTACTTTTGCCGCACCCGTTATATATAATTATACACACACACATATATATATATATATATATATATACACACACATATATATATATATATTAACGTAAAGAACGACGCTTGTATAGGAGAATATTCCGCGCAAGATGAGAGCGAGAGAACGAAACAAATGAAAAAATGAGGTAACCACCCGGGAATCGAACCCGGGATCTTCCGATTGCCGGTCAGATATGATAACCATTACACCACGGGCCTCACTCATTCAAATGCCGTAATTCCTCTACATACGCGCAGATCCCGGGTTCGATTCCCGGGTGGTTACCTCATTTTTTCATTTGTTTCGTTCTCTCGCTCTCATCTTGCGCGGAATATTCTCCTATACAAGCGTCCTTCTTTACGTTAATTATACTGCGTGTTTGCAGTTTATATATATATATATATATATATATATATATACAGGGTGTACATAAAGTCAGGATCTGTTTTTGTGAAATAATTATTTTTTTCTATTTTTCTTTTCAGAAGCCCTTAGAATGAATACAGAAGAGCGTGTGGCAATAGTAATTTGGCGAATCGAGGGAAAGAAATACAATGACATCAGAGAGAAGTTTAGAAGGAGATTTCATAAGCCGGGGCCAATAGACAAGACAATACGAAAATTGGTGAAAAATTTAAACGAACGGGATCTGTAAATGATGAAGCAAGATCAGGACGACCGTGTATGTCAGATCTTACCGTGAATGCAGTACGCGGAATTATCACTGAGGAGCCACGTACGTCCGTTCGTGCTGCATCACACAGACTCGGCCTCCCGACGTCATCTGTGCACAAAATTCTGAAAGTTAATTTGCAGAAGAAAAGCTATCATTTGCAGGTTTTACATGATTTACATGAGGAAGATTTCCCTCGACGTAGTGCTGTGTGTGCTGATCTCGTAGAACAAATCTGGAGTGATATAATTTAATGGACAACATTCTCTTTAGTGATGAAGCCATTTCCATACGTGTGGAAAAGTAAATCGCCATAACTGTCGAATTTGGGCAGATGAAAGACCGAATGATTTCGTCCAAAATTGGGAGAGAGACTCGCCTAAAGTTAATGTCTGGATGGGTTTAACAAAATCTAAGGTTTATGGTCCTTTTTTCTTTGCTGAAGCTACAGTTACGGGGCTTATTTATCTGGACATGTTACAGCAATTCCTTGAACCTCAGCTGATTGGGGATAGGAGTGTTAGTACCGTCGTCTATCAACATGATGGTGCTCCTTGTCACTATGCCAAAATTGTTTAGGATTATCTAAATGGACGTTTTCCAAATCGCTGGATCGGACGCGGAAGCAACAGACCTTGGCCAGCGAGATCACCAGATTTAACCCCTTTAGATTTCTTTGCATGGGGCTTTATCAAATCGCACGTCTATCAGACGAAGATTACGAGTCTTGAAAACTTACGTACACGTATACGAACTGCTGCAGATAACATAACCCCGCTAATGCTCCAGAATGTGTTTAGAAATGCTGCGGAACGATTTGAGCTGTGCAGGGATACTGATGGGCGTCACGTCGAATCCTACTCTTAATTATTGAATAAATGTTACCACTTTATCATTTTATGATTTTATGATAAAATTCCATATAATTTCCAAGTGCTTCACAAAAATAGATCCTGATTTTATGTACACCCTGTATATATATATACATACACACATATATATATACAGGGTGTTTGAAAACTTTCCGTACAAATTGTAATGGGGGATAGGCAACACCAAGACAAACCCTTTTCGTCTATAAGTGTATGTCCGCTGACGTCACCATTCGGCGCGAGAGGGCGCCGCTGCAATTGGCTAAAAGGTGAAGTGGGCTAGACTCGCGCTTGCCGCGGGCATTCTTAAATCGTTCGTAGTACGCGTAACATGGAGCGCTTCACGACTGCTGAGATGGCTGACATGCATATGGTGTATGGGGCTGCCAATGGAAACGGAAGAGCTGCTGTGAGGTTGTACCGACAGCGGTTCCCAAACAGACGTGTGCCAAACCACCAAACGTTTGCGCATTTGCATCGGCGACTGCGAGAAACTGGAACATTCCATGCAAACATGCATGACACTGGTCGGGAGAAACGTGCGCACTCCTGACATGGAAGAAATCCTACGGCGATTTGAGGACAATCCAAGCGCAAGCACGCGAGGTGTTGCACGTATCCTCGGTGTGAACCACGACCTGGTCTGGAGTGTGTTGCACGAGCAGCAGTTACATCCGTTTCATCGTCAGAGAGTCCAGGCACTACAACCTCGGGATCAGGGCCGGATTTAGGAGTGGGCAAAGTGGGCAGCTGCCCATGGGCCTCCACATATTGACAAGCCATTATCAAAATAGAAAAAACCCGAAACTAGAAAAATCCGATAGATGATCAACAAAAAAACACGCGCATCCAATACCACTGTAGTACATAAACTTTTACCAATTACTATTTGTTGTGTACTGATTATTATTTTGTTTTTATTACTCTTTTAGGCCTAATCTCACTATAATGGAATACCCGAGTAACCCGAGGCTTTCATTTTTTGCAGAAATGAGTGGAATGGACAGACACAAGAGTGCACGATGTTTTGAAAGTGGGGCTGCAAAGAGAAAAGTATCTAAGGAACGTGCTGAAAGAGAAGCTCAAGAACTAGCAAAAACACGTCGACTGACTGAATTCTTCACTCGCTCATCAGCATCAGCTTCAGAAGCAGACAGTGGTGCTTCACCTTCAGAACAATCAGAGCAGACCCCTGCTGCAGACACAGCAGCTTCCTCTTCATCAGACAGCTCTGGCCGATCTACAGTAGCAAATGACCAGAATGCCGAAAAGACAGATACTGCATCAAAACAATTGCCTTCAGAATTGCAGTCTATACAATTGAATGACATTAGCTTATGGCCAGAGAACATGACTAAAGAATTAGTTGATTTTTGGGCTGTGAAAGGTGCTGAAGATCTACACCACAGTGATGCAAAAATTTTGGATGTTAAATCAGCAATACAAAGAGATGGAAACAATGTCAGTCGCAAATGCACACCAGCTATGTTTGAGCGAAGGAATCGAAATGGGGAAGTTGTAACACGTTCTTGGCTTTGTTTTTCTCCAGCAAACGGGCGAGTCTGCTTCTTCTTTTGCAAGCTAATGGGTTGTTGTAAATTTAACTTTACTTACTTTTGCTAACTGCTATTATGTTTTCATTGTGTTTAATTATTATTTCTGTTCTGTTTCAGATGTAATCTCGATTATGAATTATGTTTGAATTAGTTGAATAAAGCCTCTAAACGTTGAATTCATTGGCCTTTTCATAACAATTTATTCAACTCATTCATATCACGGAAAAATTTCTGAGGCCTGAAAGATTTAATACAGACTCCAACTGTGCTAATGCAGCTAAGGAATGGAATCACTGGTTCCGCACATTCAATAACTTCCTCTCATCATTAGCTGACAATACTGCGGACAAATTGGCTCTTCTGGTGAACTATGTTACACCTACTGTCTATGAATTTATAGGTGACTGCAATACCTATGAAGACGCTATAGCTATCCTCGAAGGAATTTACGTAAAGCCTCAGAATGAAATCTATGCTAGACATTTGCTTGCAGTCCGCAAACAGGAGACTGGGGAGTCACTCGATACATTTCTCCAAGCACTGAAACAACTCAGTCGTGACTGCAACTTTCGCGACAGTACTGCAGTGCAATGTCGTGATGACTCCATTCGTGACTCCTTCATCAGTGGACTTCGATCCTCAGCGATTCGCCAGCGATTGTTGGAAAACAGAACTTTAGATCTTCAAACTGCCTACGATCAGGCTCGGGCCTTGGACGCTGCACAGCTACAGGCCGAATCATACCCCACTTATCATTCATCTGTTGTTGCCATGGCCGAATCAGAAAACAAGCCAAAAACGCCTTTATCTAACCGATCAGAATACAGTCCAATTGAGTCGGACGCTCCTGAAGATTCTGCCATGTCAGCTGCTGTAGTGCAGAAGTGCTACTTCTGCGGATTTCCTCGACACCCTCGGAACAAATGCCCTGCTCGAGAGGCTGTTTGTGGCCGGTGCACTAAAAAAGGACACTTCGCTAAAGTCTGCCGATCTGCTGCTGCTAAACCTACCTCTGCGGCAGCTCCATATTTGGCTACCATTTCTGCATCAGTTCCTGGCAGTTTATCGAAAGCTCTCCTACGAGTAAAGATTAATGGCATAACGGCCGACGCTCTCGTCGACACTGGAAGCTCGGAAAGTTTCATTTGCACAGAGTTTTGTTTGCACAATTCTTTGCAATTGCTTCCCTGCTCCAGTAGCATTTCCATGGCTTCTACAGCATTTTCAGCGAGGGCCGCTGGTGTGTGTCATGCACAACTTGAGTACGATACTCATGTTTTTCAAGACGTCAAATTCACTGCTTTAAAGCATCTATGCGCTAATGTAATACTGGGGCATGATGTTTTGGGTGAGCATGAACGAGTGGAAATAGCGTTCAATGGTGCACATCCTCCACTCAAATTATGTAGTCTTGCTGCCGCGTCGGTGCCTCCACCCTCTCTATTTTCCTACCTCACGCCTGACTGCCGACCAATCGCAGATAAATCTCGACGATATTCGCTATCAGATTCAAAATTCATAGATTCTGAAATCTCTCGTCTTCTCAAGGAGGGTATCATCGAACCCAGCATTTCTCCATGGCGTTCCCAGGTTCTCGTCACAACGAACGAACGACACAAAAAGAGAATGGTTGTCGATTATTCTCGGACGATAAACAGATTTACTCTTCTCGATGCCTATCCATTGCCCCGCATTGATGAGATGGTTAAAGAGATCTCAATATGGATTCTACAGCACTCTAGACCTGAAAAGTGCGTACCATCAGATAGCTCTCAAAGAAGAAGAGAGAATATACACTGCATTTGAAGCGAATCAAAGACTGTACCAGTTTCGTAGAATACCTTTTGGAGTCACCAATGGCGTTGCGAGTTTTCAGCGTGTTATTGATGACGTTATTGCTAAGGAAAACCTAAGAGCTACCTATGCCTATATTGATAACGTCACTATTTGTGGCCGTACTCAGCAGGAGCACGACAGGAATCTTGATTGTTTTCTCGCTGCTTCCAAGAAATACAACCTTACATTTAATACAGATAAAAGCGTGTTCTCTGCCCAATCAATCAATCTTCTTGGTTATTGTGTTAGCAAGGGCACTATGAAGCCAGATCCTGAACGAATAAAACCATTGCTGGAGCTACCGCTCCCATCAGACCTTCCGTCGCTCCGTCGAGCATTAGGCATGTTCTCTTACTACTCACAGTGGATCCCTCATTTCTC
The DNA here is from genome assembly GCA_023014485.1 of Bathynomus jamesi. Lineage (NCBI taxonomy): Eukaryota > Metazoa > Arthropoda > Malacostraca > Isopoda > Cirolanidae > Bathynomus > Bathynomus jamesi. The sequence goes on along the minus strand of JAJOZX010003511.1, from coordinate 373,419 downwards.
GGAAAAGATTCATCCTCTCACTCGATCTACAGAATTCCCTCTTTCCAGTGATGCAAATGCTGCATTTCAGTCATTGAAGCAAGACATACAGAATGCAGTGGTGATGGCTATAGACTACTTCTCCATTCGTTGTTGAGACTGATGCGTCTGAACATGCGATAGCCGCTACTCTAAATCAAATGGGACGGCCTGTCGCATTCTTCTCCAGAACGCTCTTAAAATCAGAGCAACATCACTCTGCCATAGAAAAAGAAGCTTATGCCATTGTTGAGGCATTGCGGAAATGGAAGCACTATCTCCTTGGGCATCACTTTCAGCTCGTTACGGATCAAAAATCAGTGGCATTTATGTTCAACAACAGAGAGACTGGAAAGATAAAGAATGAAAAGATAATGAGATGGCGCTTGAAACTGTCATCCTACTGCTACGACATCGTTTACCGACCTGGTAGAGATAATGTAGCCGCGGATGCACTGTCACGCAGTCATTGTTCGGCTACGGGAACTGATCTATTATATCAATTGCACGATTCTCTCTGTCACCCTGGAGTAACTAGGATGGCCCATTTCATCCGTTGCCGCAATCTTCCTTACTCAATGGATGATATAAAGAAAATGACAGCTTCTTGCTCTCTATGTGCTCAACTCAAGCCTCGATTTTATAAACCACCAGCAGATCATCTAATTAAAGCAACTCAACCATTCGAGAGGCTCAATATTGATTTCAAAGGTCCTCTGCCTTCTTCAACTGGTAACAAGTACCTTCTGGTAATCATTGACGAATTCTCACGGTTTCCTTTTGCTTTCCCTTCCCCCGATCTATCTTCATCTTCGGTCATCAAGTCCTTATGCCAATTGTTCTCCATTTTTGGCATGCCAGCATTCGTGCATAGTGACCGGGGGTCTTCCTTTATGTCACATGAACTACGGAAATTCCTCCATGAGAGGAGAGTGGCTACCAGCCGTACCACTCCATACAACCCACAGGGTAATGGTCAAGTCGAGCGCTATAATAGCATTATTTGGAAGGCCGTATCTTTAGCTGTGAAATCCCGAGATTTGGATAGCTCTCAATGGGAAGCTGTACTCCCGGATGCCTTACATTCTGTTCGATCCTTGCTCACAACTGCCACTAATATGACACCTCACGAACGATTCTTTGGATTTCCTCGTCGATCATCCTATGGCAGTGCTATACCAACATGGTTGGTCTCACCGGGGAGGGCTCTCCTCAAAAGACACGTACGTCATCATAAAGACGACCCATTGGTCGACGAAGTAGAGATATTAGATGCTAATCCACAATATGCGCACGTACGTCTACAGGATGGACGGGAAACCACGGTTTCCGTCAGGCATTTAGCACCAGCCCCGCAAGAAAATGTCCGTTTGGATGCAGATGCAGAACCTGTGATCTCTACATCCAATGAACAAAGGCAAGAAACTGACAAAGAACGATCCCCCGGATCTACCGTCAACTAAAAGCCCGAACTCCCCTGTACACATGGATGTGGAGAAAGGTATGGAAGATGAGCAACGACACATCACCAAAAACAGTAGTCCATCAATTGATGTTCCAGTCAATGCTGGAGACATCCCGTTACGTCGATCTCAGCGCCGCAGGAAAGCGCCGGATATTTTAGATTTGTAAGATATGTACTGTAATGTAATTCGTCTCATATTTTAGATTTGTAAGATGTGTACTGTAATGTAATTCGTCTCATATTAATTTTTGAGAAAATTTATGTTTTGCCTTTTGGGAGGGGTGAATGTTGTAAATTTAACTTTACTTACTTTTGCTAACTGCTATTATGTTTTCATTGTGTTTAATTATTATTTCTGTTCTGTTTCAGATGTAATCTCGATTATGAATTATGTTTGAATTAGTTGAATAAAGCCTCTAAACGTTGAATTCATTGGCCTTTTCATAACATAGTCTTTCAAGATCCCAATTCACATATGATGGATTCTGTGACTGGAAGCACGCCAGCTCTCGACTTGCTCTCCATGAGCAATCGAAAGACCACATTCAAGCAGTTTTGTCAACAACAAGTCGTGCAAAAGAAGGTGGAGGTATGGGCTCTCAACTTAAACTACAAGTGGACCGAATTGAGCAATATTGGCGAAGTCTTTTAAAGCGACTGGTCAGTGTGCTTAAATTTGCTTGTGAACGAGGCCTAGCTCTTCGTGGAGATGATGAAACAATTGGATCACCTCATAATGGAAACTACTTGGGATTACTAGAGCTTTTGGCGGAGTATGATGATTTCCTCAGGCAGCACATTCAGAATTATGCAAATTGTGGTAGTGGTCATACTAACTACTTGTCTTCAAGCATCTGTGAAGAGCTAGTCAGACTGATGGGTAATGAAGTTCTGAATGAAATCATCTCACGCATAAAACTGTCAAAATACTATTCAATTTCTCTGGATTCCACACCAGATGAAGGTCATGTTGATGAACTAACTCTGATCTTCAGATACATGGAGCATGATACACCTGTTGAAAGATTTGTAAAGTTCTTGCCAAATCAAGGACACAAGGCTCAAGAAATGTTTGAAGGATTGATGAAGTTTCTCGCTGAAAATGACATTGACATTCAAAATTGTCGTGGGCAGTCTTATGATAATGCCACACCTATGAGTGGGAGATACCATGGCCTGCAAGCCAAAGTTGCAGCTGAAAACCCTCATGCAATTTGGATACCCTGTGCTGGTCATTCACTGAACCTAGTTGTAAAAGCTGCAGCTGAATGTTGTCAGGCAGCTGTCTCGTTTTTTGATTATCTCGAGGCAGTATATGTTTTTTTCACAGCTTCTACACACCGTTATGCAATTCTTTCAGACTCACTGAAGACTGTAGAGTCTGGGCCAGTTTCTGTACCAAAGCGGGTCTCTACAACAAGATGGTCCTGTCGAGCAGATGCAGTGAAAGCACTTGTCCAAGGATATCACCCAATCCGTGAAGCACTTGCCAAAATAGCTAGTGATGAAAATGAGATGACTAAAGCACGTTATGAGGCAAACGGTCTCCACGATAGGATGTGCAAGATAGAAACTGCCTTTTATGCTGTTTTTTGGCATGACATTCTTGGCAGAATTGATGCCACAAGTAAAGCGTTACAAGATCCAAAATTTGATCTGAACACAGCAGTAGCAATGCTAAAGTCCTTGGAATCTTTTGTAACCAAGAAACGAGATTGCTTCCAAGTTTATGAGAAGAAGGCAAAGGAAATGTCTGGAACTGATGATTATTCACAGACACGCAATCGTCAACGTAATGTGCGCCTCAATCCACTGGATTATGGACAAGCAGAGGAAGCAACCTTCTCACAGTCAGAGAAATTTCGTGTTCAGAATTTTCTTCCAGTAATCGATCAGTTTCGGAGTTCATTGGATCAACGGTTGAAAGCCTATAAGAAAACCTGTTCCCTTTTTGGTTTCTTGTCTAAACTGGAGTCACTGAACTGTGAAGAAATTGAAACAGCTGCAGCAAAATTGGTTGCTGAGTACAAGGATGACCTGGATCAAGCTCTTGGTGTCGAACTTGTGCAGTTTGCAGCCTTCTTCACTGAATTTCTTGAAGATGAGGATGGTGAGCAAGGGAGGGAACATTTCCTTTACAAACTTTTGTTGGACAGAAAAGTTGCTGATACATTTCCAAATGTTGAGATAATGTTACAAATGTACTTGGTGCTCATGGTGACAAATTGTTCTGGAGAACGTTCCTTCAGTAAAATGAAGTTTATTAAAAACAGGCTTCGTACTACAATGTGTCATGATAGGCTCAGTCACTTGGCATTGATGAGTATCGAGTATGACATTCTGAGACAGATTGACTTCAATAAATTGATCCAAGACTTTGCAAGGGCTAGGTCTCGTAAAGTGCCTGGTCTATAAATACAGGTATTGTGCAGTTTTTTATGGATGTTATTATGTATGTTAATTATATTATGAATCTTATGGATGACTTCAATTATGTCTTCCCCTAAGGTAGGGGGGCCTCCACACGTCTAAATCCGGCTCTGCTCGGGATTACCCTCTTCGTGTGGAATTCGCACGCTGGTTTCTGCAGCAGACAGCGGTGCAGCCTAATTTTCCGGCTTATGTGCTGTTCTCAGATGAGGCCTGTTTCACACGTGAGGGTGTGTTTAACATGTACAATTCTCACGTGTGGGCGCACGCAAATCCACATGCTACACGGGTGCATGCTCATCAAGAACGGTTCGCCGTCAATGTTTGGGCGGGTATCATCCATGGCAAGTTGATTGGGCCGTACCTGCTGCCTGCCCGACTCGACGTCAGGAGTGCGCACGTTTCTCTCCCGACCAGTGTCATGCATGTTTGCATGGAATGTTCCAGTTTCTCGCAGTCGCCGATGCAAATGCGCAAACGTTTGGTGGTTTGGCACACGTCTGTTTGGGAAGCGCTGTCTGTACAACCTCACAGCAGCTCTTCCGTTTCCATTGGCAGCCCCATACACCATATGCATGTCAGCCATCTCAGCAGTCGTGAAGCGCTCCATGTTACGCGTACTACGTCCGATTTAAGAATGCCCGCGGCAAGCGTGAGTCTAGCCCACTTCACCTTTTAGCCAATTGCAGCGGCGCCCTCTCGCGCCGAATGGTGACGTCAGCGGACATACACTTATAAACGAAAAGGGTTTGTCTTGGTGTTGCCTATCCCCTATTACAATTTGTACAGAAAGTTTTCAAGCACCCTGTATATATATATATATATATACTAGGCCGGGTCGAAAAGGGGTCAAGGTCAAGATTTTGCTTAGGTACATATTGTGAGATTGATCATTTTGTAATAGTAGTGTCCACACCAAAAATCAAGGCTGTGGGACCTTCGCTAAACCCTACCCATACTCACTTTTTTTCATACCAATTTGTATGGGAAATAGGCCAAAAATCGAAAATCGTAAAAATCGACCCTAAATATTAATTTTTTTGCTTTCGGATGGCCAAAATCGAGTTCCCCGGCACGAATTACATCAGAATAGACCATTCACCAACTTTTTTTTGCGATCGGGGGGGGGGGGGGGGGGTGTCTTAAATCCGGTGCTGACTCATAGCACCGGATATAAGACCTAATATTACATTATTTTTGTTTTTTCTCTCCAGATTCCTATTTAGGTACCTAGAATGTTAAAAGTTTGTATTAAAATGTTTTAATTTTAAAATATCAGTAATAAATAAAATATAGTTAAAATCTTATTAAATTAAATTATGGCTACTAGAAAAAGAAGCCACAATGCAGCCTTCGGATATCCAGCAAAATTTTCATCTGCCACGACGCCATCAAAAGCTGATGTTGTAAGGGACTTCCATTTTATTGTTAGAGAGGAAGAATCTAAAGCATAGGGTAAAATAAGTAAAAATGATTGCTATAACGTAGTTGTTCAAGATATAAAAGAAATTTGGCAAAAATTTTCTTTCCCAACAATTGATACAAAGGGAATTTATGTTAGTTACTAGACTTATAGAAGATGCTGATAAGTTAACTAAATGCCCTATGATAAAAAGTAATGAAAAATATGAAAAATTAAAGAAATATGACGAGATGTTTGACATATCTCCATGCCACTGTTATGATAAAAGCATAAGGGATAGAAAACTTTGTAGGTGTGAACATAAAATACTTATAGAATGGGAAGTTTTTATTGGTCAAAAAGGAAGAAAAAAACCAGGTAGGAAAAATTGATAAAAAAAACTACTTCAAGTAATTTGAGAAAGTTGGGCAAAATCCAAAAAGCACAGGAAAGGGGAAATAAATCAAAAGAAAAATTAAGAGAAGCAAAGGAATTTGCATCATCAGAAGTGATAGAAGATGATAATGAATATGAAGAATTGAAGATGTCGATTTTCAAGACAGAGAGGACTTAGATTATGAAGAAGACAGAATTAATAGAAAATTTTCAAAATAGATATACCTATGAAAATTTAGCCAAAACTTCAGAATGAGCAATTGCTTCAGATTAGAACTAAACCTCTAGAAATACTAGCAAGGCCGTAACTACCTATGAGGTTACCGAGGTCCGGACCTCGGTAATTATTTCCTAAAAAAAAAAAAGAGACTGAACCGTTCTCCGTGTATGAAACGCATATTACCGCTTTTCTTTTGAAAAGAGGGAGCGTCGAGCGTTTTGTGTTTAGTGTATAGCTTGGGTTGTGTTTGTAGATGTCATTTTGGTCTGAATTTTGCTCGTCCCGCCGCGCTCGAAAAAAATCTGGACCTCACTAATTTCTAAACCCTAGTTACGGCCCTGAATACTAGATTTTCCATGTCACAGCCAAAGCGTTGAACGGGGTATGAACTTAGTAACTAAATCTAGCCAGGAAAGAATTGGTTATATTAATCGGCATAAATTTATTTTAAATACTTTAGAGTCTAGAAAAGAACTGCCTAATTTTGAGTGGAAAGGTCAATGGAAGGAATAAAACAAAAACATTAGTTTTAGGTCAAAAATTTTATTGAATTTCTCTCTTAATTTCTAAATCTAAAAATAATAGCTAAAAATTTATGTATTACATTTTTTTCATGCATTTTTGTATTTTAAAATTTTTTTTTCATTAAAAAATGGATCTTTTCCGTTTGACACACATGGTTTGATTTTATTTTAAATTTCTACACAGACGTAGTTTTGCATGCCCATTACGAAAATCAGAACCATTTTTTGGAGAAATTAATAATAAAAAAGTTACAACTAGCCTAAGACCCGCCCTTCGTGCGGGTCGCGGGTAGCAAAAATTAACCAAACTATCACGACTTAACCTAACCAATCGTCAAGGGCGTACAATTAACCTAAAAAAATAAATAACACTTTTTTTTATTTATTTTTTATATATTAAGAGAAGAGGATTCTTTATACTGTACGGCATTGACGATTGGTTAGGTTAAGTCGTGCTAGTTTGGTTAAATAAAAATAATTTTTTTCTTTTTATTTATTTTTTTAGGGTAATTGTACGCCCTTGACGATTGGTTAGGTTAAGTCGTGATATTTTGGTTAAAGCTAACGAAAATATCACGACTTAACCTAAACGTTCCTGAGCGTGACCGACAAACGTTCCTCAGCGTGACCGACTGACAAACTGAGCGTGACGGACGGACTGACTGACAGACATTCCTGGGTGTTTATAGTATACACGAAAACTGCGACCAGTTCCAAAAAATGCTACAGTGCATCGCAACATTTAATCGAACATATTAATTTGTGTTGATTTTTGTCACTAATATTAATAAAATACTTTAAAGGGTTGTAACTTTTTTATTATTAATTTCTCCAAAAAATGGTTCTGATTTTCGTAATCGGCATGCAAAACTACGTCTGTGTAGAAATTTTAAATAAAATCGAACCATGTTTGTCAAACGGAAAAGATCCACGTTTATTCCTACTCAGTAGAATTCCACTTGTTAGTAGTGCAGCTGAGGTGGGCCTCCGATGTCTCCAGGCTGCTCCAGTCTCTGTTCATAAACTATATTTTATAATAATAAAATCTTACAAAACGTCAATTTCAAGTCAGCTAATTAACATAACTATTTAGTACTAACCAAAGTAGCCTACATAACTTAAGCTAAAAATATACAGTATTTACAATCTACAAACCCTCTTTAATTCATGAGTGTCCAAATCGTATATTAGATTTTTTATACACTTTAAAATATCATTCTTATCAGTTACCATAATATATGTACGTTTTCTTCCTACTAACCGTTTTCTTTCTCCAAGCAAAAACAGTAACTAGTATAAATTATAAATAGTTCAAGTATAATTTTAACCTTCAACAACAAATATTCTACTCCATTATTACGAATCAGCTCCATAAAAATATAAGCATAGTTTAAATATAATTCATATATTAAAACTAACCAAAATAGTGCTAAATTAATTTTGATTAACTCATTTTAGTCGCGCGATGGCGATAGTTTTTGCATTGTCCCCATTGCAAAATCTGCAAAATTCTCGCACGACGCTTTCGTTTTTGGTAAAATACTCGCTTTCCAAATTGTAAAAATTTAGTTTAAACTTTTTGTCTCGAGTGTCGAGCTCAAATAATTTGTTAAAACTCGCGCTCGACGCGTCGAGCGCGTGTGTTACGGAAAAAACATTTTCGCGCGACACCGTCGGAGAATTCGTGTAGATACTAGAGTTTGGCATAGACCTACAGCTTTACGCAGACTCAAAGTCACGTGTCGCTACATCATCCATACAGGGGTCATACCACTTAAACTCACTGGCCGAGGTGCGACCTGGCCACATCTTGGCCCGCGATATTTAGGCTATATATTGAGAAGACCGACATAGAAAAAAACATGTTTCGAAAATAAATATTGTTTTACTAATTTTTCGTCATTTAACATTTTTGCTCACATGAAATACTATAGACAGTGAACGGAACTCGTAAATAAATGTTAATTAAAAAGATATTAGTTACCCATGGAAAATTATCATTAAACTATTTGTTTATCCATAAGCAGTATTGTAAAAATTAAAAATATTTCAATTATATTTACTTAAAAATATTTCTGTAAATTTCAATTAGAAAAATTTATTTATCGTTTTTAAATAAAAAAATTATAGAAACGTACTTTTTTTTCAAAAATATGTTCGCTCAAAAGCGACTTAAAATTGACTTTTAGGGTGAAAATACTTAATACAATTTGTAAGAAATACAGTAGAGATAGAGTTGCTCATGACGGAGTGGCCTACATACAGCTTTGCGTCGAAACACGGGTCGCTACATTGTTTGGACGCAAAGAATAGTCTCCCATCCAACTATTATCCGAACCAATGTCGCTTAACTTCGTTGATCAACGGGAAGAGATGTTACGATGTACGCCTGCAAGAAATAAGCAAAAGAAATAAGCAAAAATTTGGTTTTCACAATAAGTTAATTACAGTAGGAATAATGGTATAAAAAGGTGCTCATAAAATCAACATTCAAATAGTTATACGATGCGCCTCGGTGGTGTAGTGGTTAGCGTCGCTGACTACAAATCCATCGGCCCCGGGATCGACACCCGGTGACGGCAGCCGGTGCAAACATTACACTATAACACCTGTTCAAGAGGTGGTGGATCTGAACCGTGTGGGGGGCGATTATTTCAATTATGAAAAACTGTGATCATACAAAAATATAGAGTTCTGCATTCAATTTTCATTTAAAACGTGTTATTATACATATAGTTGAATAGAAATGGGTAAATTTTTATTAAGGTCACGCTTGTGCAGACAAAATCTCTCTCTTTTTGTGACATTGAGGAGCAGCGTGCAAAATTTCCCCTGGCCCGAGGATCAGTAATTTTCATAAGACAATTGGTCCGAGTGGTCGGCGATTTTTAACCCTGCTGCTATGCTGGCAAGCCTAGTACAAGCCATAGATAAGCACAATAAGCGCAATACATGCGAAACATTATTTATTCATTGATCTGATATCCACAAGATGATGGGAAAGAAGTGCCCCAATGTGTTAGCACTGGTGGACCTTGCGCTCTCCCTGCCAGCCAGTTCTGCAGTGTGTGAAAGAGGTTTCCCCCTCATGGAGCAGACAAAGATTGACTACAGAAATAGACTTAACACAGCAACATTAAGTCGGCTTTTAACCATCAAGATACACGGTCAAGATGAAATTTCATTTGATCCAGCAGCTGCCATCCATTTGCGGAACACTAGCCAAGGAAGACGTCCACAATTTATGGAAGGGAAGCATCAAAAGGAAACACAAATGACAGACTAGACCTTCTGATTCTGAATCAGATTGCGTTTTGTCTTGTAACTCTGATGTCGCTTGTACACTAGAGGAAGTGTGTGACTGAGGACAGGTAAGTGTAGACTTGAAAGTTCAATTTATTTGTATAAAATTTAATTGAATAAAATCCATGAATTCTTCTTTATCAAACATTTTACTCCATCAGTCATCACTGAGATTCTTCTCTTAAAGTTTAAAATTTTATTGCCCCATAACATTCTTTTGCATTTACATTGTGAGCAGAGTGGGCCAGTAGTTTTCTTTACGGGCCAGTAGATTTTCAAGCTCACTGGTCCTGTAGGCCATCAGAAAATTTTGGCGAGTTTCACACCTCGTTGAGGAGTGGAATGATATAAGCCAAGTGGTTCACATTTTCCAAATGTAATGTAACGGAGGTAATCCCTGTGGCGTCGCAACAGAGGTAATTGACGCCGAATATAATTCATTCAGAACTGGAAAAACAATTATTAGGTAGATGACAAGTGTCAAAACGAGAAGAAATGATGTTAAAGGAATGAATGACGTAAATATTAAAAAGTAAAACGCGAGAGCTTTAAAATAACTACAAAAGAGGGAGGTAGCTGTAGCCTCTGAAATAGAGGAAAAGCCAGTAAAGCTTTTTTAACAGAAGTTATGGTTGCCTGGAAAAAATAGGTAATGTACAGGTTTGTCGAGTATCGATAAATAAGTAGGGGTTGATGGTAGGTAAATTTTGTTTTGCTGTAAGTAGTATAGAAGAAAAGTTTGGGAACGGGTGCCAGTGAAGTCGGCCCTTGGTGAATTCGGCCCAGTGATCTTGACCCTTTTTGGCGATTTCAGACCAAGTATAATATGGGCAGAGATCACTAACAGTGATATCAGCTGACGTATATGTGTTAATAGTTTAGGTTAGTGGGCCGAAGTTACCAAAGGCCGACTTCACCTGTATTCAGTGGTCGAATTGTAAAATTTTAACAAGGGGGATGGTGGTGAGGGTGGGTAGGGTAGTTAACAGTGGGGATGCCATCTCCTCAATTATTATTTTATAAGTACTGTACTTATTTTATATATATATATGAGGGCCACTCAATACAGTTTGCCCCCACCTTTTTTTTTTTTTTTTTTTTTTCCAAGTTTCCCTGTAAATTGCAGAAGTTTTGTACAAAAGTAGTTACATACCTTTTTTACAAATTTTTGTTTTTCCCTTTTCTACGGCTTTCCTCCACCTCGAAACAAGGGCCTTTATTCCTTGCTGGTAAAAGTCAGCTGAATTCCGCTAGAGCCACCTCTACCTCCTCCTCAATCTCATCGTCACTCAAACTTTCTTCCACGAATAGCATCCGTTATCGTGCAAAAGGACGTAGTCTTCCAGGGTTCTCTCCGGTCGAACTCGCTTTATACGTCTCTGTAGGGTAGCAATATATGCCTCCGAGTTGATTGTTTGTCCTTTCTTCAATGTCCACTAGAATCATCCCTTTCATGTCCCATAAGATGGTGGCCATAATCTTTCCTGCAGAGGGAGCCATTTTGAACTTTTTCTTGCGTGGGGAGTCTGCGTGATGCCACTCCATGGATGTACCGAAGTCTCATCCCGTCACAATTCGTGAAAGGAAGTCATCCCATTCTGTCTCGTATCGAACCAACGACTCAGAAGCAATTTCTTTTCTTTGGGCTTTGTGATCTTCAGTCAGTTCGCGAGGAACAAATCGTGAACACATTTTTGAGTATCGCAGTTGCTGAATTATTGTAGTCACACTTCCTTTACTAATGCCTAGCTTCAGTGACAGCTCCTTGTATGTGATGCGCCAATTTGATCGAATGATGCTGTTAGCACGTTGCACAGCGAGAGATGTCACAGCCGATGCCGGGCGACCGCTGCGTGGCTCATCATCGAGGCTGGCTCTCCGATGATCTCGCACGTTTAGATCAGCGTCCACTGTGCTTCGATCAACAGCATCATCTCTGTAAACGTTTTGTAGACATTTGTGAATATTTCCAACTGTTTCCTTCTCTGCGGTTAAGAACTCAATAGCAGCTCTCTGGTTACGACGCACATCACTGTCAAACGCCATTTTCGAAAGTGCGTTAACCATTGGTTTTATACAAGGAGGGAAGGTTCAAACTGGAAAAATCCGGTTATGTGAAGTGTAGAAAGTTCAAACTTACTGCCCAAAAGACATTTCAGCCCCATGGCCTATTATTTAGCTAAAAAAAAAGGGTGGAGCAAAATATATTGAGTGCCCCTAGTATTAATATTTTTTTTTATTATAATAGTAATATTAGATAGTTTACAATAAAAATATCAGTAACTTTAAACTATTCGGCTATTCTGACTCCGACTGCTCCGAGTTAACAAGGGGGATACCATCCCCGCCTCAATTTGAGCCCTGCCTGTATCCGTTTGAGAACCCCTGATCCAGGGCCTATCAGAGGGGGGGGGGGGCTAGGAGGGCCATTTGGCCTGGGCCTCAAGCTTAAGGGGGTCCTCAAATTTAGAAACTTTCAGGTTTGAATATAATGTTTTGCAGTGAAAGCAATAATTGGGTTTAGCTATTTTAGCTGTGGGCCTCAAAAGCTGGAAGTGGCCCGGGCCTCTCTGGACCTCTGAGAGGGGCCTGCCTGATCTATTGATCACCTTTCAGGTTGACATTTTATTAGGCATTTAATTAAATCCTATTTGAATATAATTTTACAATTATTTTAACGTATATTAAAAATTAATTGTAATAAAATACCCTCAACACAGGGTGTCCGAGAAAGGTGTGAAATAAAATAGAAATTCATCTCTTCAAACATATTGACTAGCATAAATGCTTTACGACATCTAATAGCCAGACTCATCAAGTTTATACTATTATTAATTACATACCTAAGTTTAATTAATTAATAAAAAATTATTATAAAGTTTTTAAAATCTAGGCGGGTTACGTCTATGTCGTAACCATTTCCCGTCCACCAGTGAAACTAAGCGTTATTACATCTGGATAGTATTTGAATGAAAGACAGTCCTCCGCATCTAGATGATATACCGACCCGTGGTTCGGATCCAACGTGAAGCTGCAGGTCCCCTCCGTCAAATGAATTTAGAGATGTTACAAAGGTTAAATAACCTTATCTTTAACCCCATGTTATTAGTGAAATGTTAATATGATTAAAAGATGACAAATTGGGTTTTTGCATTTTTTTGATAATTTCTAGGCTAATTTTTTAAATGAAATTACTTTTGCGAAATATTAAAAAAAAAATTGTGGCGATTTTTGTAACTCCCCCCACCCCCTCCAAAAAATACGTCGCATACGAGGGTCGGTACAGAAGTAATGCCTCTTATTTTTCAGTTTATATTTACTCTATTTATATGTATATACGTATATACTCGTATATTTATTTATTTAATATTTACTTTATATTTGCCACGTATGTATGTATATTCCCTGTAATTTTCATCGTAATTATATTTAGTGAAAAATAATATAAGTGGCATTACTTTCGTATCGCCCCTCGTGTACACACACACGCGCATATATATACATATATATATATATACCCGGGTGAACCAAAAGTAGGTGGACAGTAAATGATAACGTTTATTTTGAGAATACATATACAATTATATTTAATTTTTTTGTATACTATAATACAAAATAAAACAAAAATTAACTTATACCAATACAATACAAAAGCACTGAAAATTTTATCAACGCAGGTGCTCAAATTGCTGTCCATCACAATTTACACAGCTTTGAAGTCTACCTTTCACACTTCGACAAACATTTTTGCACAAGTTTCTTTGTGCATTAATTTCTTGAAATGCATCTCTGATGTAATTTTTCAAATCACCAACACTTCGTGGTTTTCGACTATAAACTTTGTCCTTGAGTACTCCCCAAAAGAAAAAATCCATTGGGGTAAAGTCAGGTGAACGTGCAGGCCATTCAATTGGACCTCTTCGGCCGATCCATTTCTCGGGAAGTGTTTCATCAAGATACTCACGGACTGCTCTTGAATAATGTGGAGGGGCCTCATCTTGTTGGAAATAGAGGTCATGTGAATTAGGCTGTTGTTGTAAGTGTGGAACAACTTCATTCATTAGAATTTCGATACTTATCACCTGTGACTGTTCCATCAAAAAAAATTGGTCCTAAAACACCAGAACTTGAAATACCACCCCAAACAGTGACACCAGGCTGGTTTAGTTGCTGCTCTAATGTTAAATGCATGTTCTCACTATACCAGTAAACACAATTATGTCGGTTAACATGACCTGATAATTTGAAAGAAGCCTCATCGGTCCACACTGTTATCTAAAATTATTGGATTTCCTTCAATTTTGTTCAGCATGATCTCACTAAATTGCAGCCGCCTGTCTGGGTCATCCTCCAATAAGCCATGAATTAGCCGTGGACGATAAGCTTTCAACCCAATAGATTTCAGAATTCGTATAATAAAGGTTTGTGAAATGTCCAGTTCTGCTGAGGCTCTTCTGGTGGACTTTTTGGGACTGTGAACAAATGCTTTGGCAACAAGTTGCTTATTGTCCTCTGTGCAAACTGTTTTGGGTCGACCAGTTCTTGGGGCATTAAGAATTGAGCCAGTGGCATCAAATTTGTCACGAATGCGGTAAATGGTTTGTCTCTGGAGCTTGAGTACCAAATGTTTCAACCCATTTTGTTCTAACAGTTTCAGTATTTTGAGATTTCCAATACTCTTTTAACACCCATTTTCCGGCATCAGTATTTAGATTATTTGCCATTATGGGTTCTCTGAACTATCTGAAAAGAAAAAAGATTAAATTTAAATAAATTTAGTTATTATTTAATATAACACAAACACCATAGTTATAATGAACACCATAGTTATAATATAATATAACACAAACCCTATTCAACCTACTGTCCACCTACTTTTGGTTCACCGTATATATATGAGAGAGACGTTCAAAAGTTTGCGTTCACCTTATCACCCAATTTATCATAAATTGTACAAATATATACTGTATATATGATATACATGATCATTACAACAAAATTAAATTTTTTATTGTTACATTATTTGCTTCTAAATGTAATTATTATAAATTAGTAAAGAAATTAACAATTTAATGGCATAATCTTATTAATAATAATCGATATGAGCTCCTTTTGCTTTAATGACAGCTTCCACTCTGTGAGGCATAGATTCGACAAGTTTCTGGATAACATCTTGTGCTAGGGATGTACCGATATATCGCTATCGGTAATATCGGTAGATTTTTAACGTCATCGGCCGATATTTCAAAAGTATGATTTTCCAAAATTATGAATAAAAGACTAATTAGAAAATGAAATTTCCAATATTTTATTGTTTTATCACTTCACATAACTCGTTATTTTTTCATCATAGCCTAGGTCCTAAGAAATGTAGCACATAAGTTTTACCCAATTTTCTCTTGAAACAGCCAATCAAACAGGTGTAAAGCCTTTGAGAAAGATATAAAGCCTAGAAAACCAAAAAACTATCTTGTAGTCATAGCTCACAATATTAACCCAGCTAGCTGGTTAAAAACACATTTACTGAGCCCAACATAGGCCCGGTCCAATTGTATAACAAACAAAACTACAACAAAACTGACATCTAATGCAGTGTTGCCATCCTTAATGAAAAGGATTATTGCTTTGTTGCCAAATTTTCAACAAAGAAAATAAATTATGAATATGTTACAAAAATATGACTAATAAACCCTAGTTGAATATCGGTATCGGTCGATACTATTTTTAATTATCGGTATCGGTTATCAGCTAAAAAGCTATATCGGTACATCCCTATCTTGTGCTATGCCGTTCCAGCATTCTTCTACATTCTCCCAGAGAGAATCAAGAGAAGTTATATTCTTTTTAGCTTTCAGACTCTTCAAATGGTCCCAAAGATGCTCTATTGATTGAGATCAGGACTTTGTGGAGGAAACTTCATAATTTGTAGAACACATTCATCTTTTTCCTTGTTGAGATAGTTCATGCAAAGGTTAGAAGTGTGCTTTGGGTCGTTATCCTGCTGGAAAATGAATCCTTGACCACAAAGCCTCAATCCTGATGGTATTGCATGTCTCACTAGTAGTACTTCTCTCTCGCGAGAGTGTAAGTGATTCTGTGAAGATCTCCAACTTCAGAATAACTGAAACAACCCCAAACTTGAATGTTGCCTCCACCATGTTTAAGTGAATGTTTTATGCAGGGATCTATCAGTTTTTTGTTGGTTCTACGTCTAACAAACTCTTCTATGAGACCCACAAAGTTCCACTTTTGATTCATCAGTAAAAAGAACTTTTTTCCAGTCGTCTACAGTAAAATTTCGATATTCTCTTGCCCACTCTACTTTCAGCCTTATTTTGTTTCTTCAGTAGTGGTTTGGACACAGCAACTCTGCCATGGAGACCAGCTTTTGCGAGTCTTCTTTTTATAGTACTTGTATTTATTGGAGAGTCCCATTGTTCATTCAACTGTGCTTGAATCGTTGTAGCTGTGGCTTTTCTATCACGCAGTGATGTAACCTTGATGTAATGATCCTCAGAATCAGTTGTCACTTTAGGTCTGCCAGATCTTATCTTTGAAGAACACGATCCAGATTCTTTGTATCTGCTTATAGTTCTTTGGACGGACCCTTTTGAAACGTTAATTTTTGCCGAGATATGGCGTTGGGACATTTCCTCTCTTGAAAGGGCAATTATTTGTCTTCTTTGGGATAAACTTAATTCCTTAGACACTTCAATTACGGCCTGTAAAGAGAGAAGAGAGAAAATTATTATTTTTTAATCAAATTGCTACAATGTCAATGACTAATTGGTTTTATCAGTTATAATTAGCGTTAGGATTGATAGGCACCAAAAAATCAATAATAGGTAGGCAAAAAGGCACTAAAGAAGCCCTAAAAAAGTCGCTTAAATAGGCACTAAAAGCTAAAAAAGGCACTTAAATAGGCACTAAAAGCTAAAAAAGGCACTTAATAGGCATTTCTATTTTCCCACTTTTCTCTTATTATTGTTGACTTACAGTAAACCCATTTGCAGTTCTGATGAATATCAGGATTTTTATTGTAAAAAATAAACTAAACATCTCAAAAACCATCAAACATTTTATTTGCATCAAAGTAAAATCCAAACATTTAAACTATCTTCTTACAAAAACTCAACTAAACTATAAATTGAAATGGCAATTGATGATTAAATATTTTTCAAGGTTCTGTGGCGTAAATTGACATCGTCTGTCACTCAATACATTTTTATATCGAGAAAACGACCTTTCGACATCGCAAGACGTAATCGGTGCGAACTTCAAAGATGCTAATTCGCTTGGCTCAAAGTCCAGAACCTCCTGACACTCTCCTTTGAACACTGTTGAAACGTTCACTATGGTTTGCCAACCAGGATTGCGTCTGAGAACATTTTCAAATTTTGCTACCACTTCTTTCCCTACGTTACCAGGAACCTGGCTCAGCTCCTTCCTTAAATTTTGAACTATTTCCACTGCTTCAACAAACGGCAGGCCTCTCTCCTCCAGCTTGGTTATGGTCCCTGGCACCCGTCCGAAATTGGCCATGATGTAGGCCAGGTCTCCTCGAAGGGTTTGTTATTTTGGATAGAGAATAAAAAATGTTGCAACGTACCTCTTTGGAACAAGGTTGGCAGAAAATAACTCCACCATCCGTAGTGAAGTTTGGGTCCTTCTTGATCCACTGCCTGAACAGAACACTTTTGGCTGTCTTGTCCTTAGGCATTTTTTCTCACTTATAAAAACGTAAGCACAAACGTGAGATTTTATTTAGCAAAAGCACTTGAACAAAGACACCACGTTGCACGCACCAAATAAAATGATCGAGGCCGAACGCGTCACAATGACGTATTGTGATCTGATTGGCTGTATTTGGCTGACGTATTGTGATCTGATTGGCTGTGCTGGTTGCCTCAGGACTAGCCTCGGTTTTTCCATCCCCTGCCCTATTTAGGCCTACAAATTTAAAAAAAATGCGAGTTATTTTGCTTTACTTAGTACAATAAAATTTAAAAAGGCATATATAGGCACGTATTTTAAAATTAGGCACTAACCATCAAAATAGGCGTTTATAGGCACTATAACATTTAATTATATACATCCCACAGTCCCGAAATGAATTTCTCTAAAAGAAGCCTATGAATCTATAAACGGGAATAAAAAAGGCAAAAAGGGCAAAATCCGGTCTCTAGTTATAATAGACCAGTTGTTAAAATACACCAGTTGTATGAACACACTATTTTGAGGATTAACAACATTTGGCTATGGTCTGTCACCAATACCTGGGTTAAAATCGGTTATTATACTGCAAAGAAAAAACGTAACAAGACCAAAAAGGACCATTTTCATTGTGTCCTTTCTTATGAAATAAAAACTACGTTACTTACATATGTAGTAGAATATATGAAATACCATTTCTTGTAAAAGAAAATACCTTAATATAGCGGACATACTTTCTCAGTTGTATTATTTTCTAGAAATTGTCTAAAACTGAGGTGGACGTAGACTTTTGAACGCCACTGTGTATGTATATACATATACCTCGTTAACCTCGTTTGGGTTTTGTGCGTCGGTCTTTTCACACGAAGGTGTAGATATATATGTAATACTACTACTACTACTAATAATAATAATAATAAATAATAAATCTTATTTTCGAAGGGTATGGGATGAAGAAGCAGAAAACAACACACGTGTAAAGCACAGAACTCGGTGGAAAGGGGAAAAGGTAGAAAGTAAAGCGTACACATCCATTCACACAGGCGTCGTGGTGGACCAGAACTCCCATCACCTCCACATGGCAAATTTCCACACCTGCGGCGCTTCAAGCTATTTTTAAAAATAAGAGAGAGAGGTCCGACCGACTCGAAGCCAATTCTCGTTCATCACCCAGATCAAGTAAACGCTTCCTCACGCAATTATTCACCATATCCATCCACCTTCTCGGCCTTCCTCTCATCTTTCTCCTACCTTCGCAAACACTCTTATACACTCTTCTCACAACTCTGTCATCTTCCATTCATTCAACATATCCAAACCACCTCAGCACACTTTCCTTAATTTTCACTTCCACTGATTTCTGACCACCACATTTTCCAGAACAACACGATTTTTTAATCTATCAATCCGTCGTACGCCACACATACTTCTCAGATTATCCATCTCAACCGCTCTTACTCTTGACTTCTCCCTTTCATGCATGTCATGCCAATGTTTCACACACACAGAAAAGAGGGAGCTATTGAAGAATAGGGACCCCAGCCTTCTTTAGTTAGCTTTATAAGGCTAACTAATGAAAATATCATGACCTAACCTAATCAATCGTTAGGTTAACTGTACGCCCTTGACGATTGGTTAGGTTAGGTCATGATATTTTCGTTAGTTAGCCTTATAAAGTTAACTAAAGAAGGCTGGGATCCCTATTCTTCAATAGCTCCCAAAAGAGTTTGTACTAACACACCATGTCAATTTCTCGCATCTTGATCCACTCCGCTTTCTCAAGCGAATTTCAGCGCACCTTTACCTTTCTTCCTAAATTCACTCAACTATTAACTTCATCCGCATATATATATATATATATATATATATAAAATGCGTTTGTAGCCTAATAATTTTGCCGTTTAGGTAGGCTTAACTTAGGCCAAGTGATTTTGACCAGCTTACGATACCTTTATAAAATAAAGTTGTGTCTTTGTGCGTGTCTGTCCGTGAACTTTTGGGTTTCTAGAAAAAGGTGAATTTTTTAAATAATTACAGGGTTAGAGGGGAAAAAAAGTAGACGGAACTTTTTTAAATATCGAGCTTCAACATTGAACCATAAAAAGCATTTAAAAAGTTTTATTGACCAAATAATTGAACCCCCAGTAATTATGGGGTGGGGGAAGGGCCTGCGGTCCCCCAATTACTGTCGGTTCAGTTATTTGGTCAATAAAACTATAGAAAAGAGTACATGTACCTAGCTTTGTAATTACTGGGCCCGAAGGCCCCAGCACCGCAATAAAACTATAGAAAAGAACACAGCCATGAAAATCTTGAGCTTCAAATTGTGTCAAGATTTGTGACGCTTAAAATTTTCATGGATGCGTTCTTTTCCATAGTTTTATTGACCAAATAATTGACCCCCCTCCCCCCCCCCCAGTAATTGGGGGACCGCAGGCCCCCTAATTACGGGGAGATACGACGAAAAATTTAAAAAAAAGGACGAGTAATTAAAATTTAATACAATCATCCAACCCCAAGCAAGTGCTGGGCATAATAGCTAGTCTATAAATAAACAGTTAGGCCTTTATCCTAGTTTTCATATGCTGGGGGAATAGGCCTATAAGGCACCTTGCTTCTTAGACTACGGTAATATAACTTATCGGTGTTAAGAGTTTGATACGGCTTGAGCCTAAAATGAACCCTTTCAAAAGGACTTCAGTAGACTAATTAATAAGCTACTGAAGGAGGTTGAACCCAATTATTATTTATTATTACTTCAAGCCATAATATTTCAATCCATTGCAGCCATTTTATCTGTTGTAAGCCAACTTCACTTCAAAGAAGTAGGGCTAAGTCTATTTAAGTTCCTACATGATGGCTTATTCTAGATTCCTGGAACAAACTAAGAATTTGCAAGTCAAAGCTCTTGATTAATATTTTAAAAACTTGGTATGTAGGCCTATTTTAGACTCGCTAGACTTTTAAAGTTTTGACAGATCTGGCAACAGAGACGCATTTTCTATGCAACAGTAACCGGAATCTTGGTTACTATATTATTTCGGATTTTGAAACATCATGTTTCGCCTAAGTTAGTCAAATAGGCCTACCATATAGCCGTCTAAAGCTGTAACAGATATAGAGTTAGGTCAACAATTACATTTACTGTGCTATACTCGACACAGACTAGCCTAAGTGTTCTCACTTTGAGAAGAATGTAGTATATTGTAGGTTTTTAAACAGATTGAGCCTACTGGCTTATGTAACGTAAGCCACTAAGCTCCATTTTAAGTTGTGATTAGGCTCTGAACACAAAATCTTTACTGGAAACTCACACTACCATTAAAGTTATTAGCGATAACGTAACAGTTTCGGAGGATATCATTATCAAGTAATCTAGGTGTTTTGTTGACCATTAATTTTTATTCGTGGCCCACCTACAGGTTTTGTTCCTAGTCTACTTCGTAGGCTGTTCTAATTAGATGATAATAAAAGACCTACCTAGGCTACTCAGACTTAAAATCATCAACTTAATGCTTCACTACAACATTAGAAGTAACACTACATATATATATATATATGAAGACAAACCAACATTAAATTTGTAGTGTAACATTTCTAGTTGTATTTGAACGCTTGGCTACAGCATGTGACATTTTCAATTAGGCTAGTAGCTAGTCAACGGATAAACGTCGGATCAACGTCAAAACTAGCCACTTAAAATTGTTCACACGACTTATTTGTAGGTCTTAGCATACACACTGAAACTACGCACACAAAATTCTATCTACGAACACTAAAATAATTAACCTTACTCTGCATATATGAACGCCTGTATCAATATCGAAAACGTGGCGGGGATGATAACTGTTCACGTCACAGACAAAGGTAAATAAAAACACGCGCATGTGTTGTAGGTAAATTATTAAAATTTAACAAATAAAATGTATAAACAATGACTTATTGTTAATTTTTAAATATAATTGATATTTAAATTAATATTATGTGTTAATTTTGAAAGTAAGAAAATAATATAACAACTTGAATTTCAATAAATGATTTAATTAAATCAAGAATTGGCAACTCGCAATAACGATCTTCTTTTTACATAACAACAACATAAGCTGGAGTTATGAATGAATGGAATAAATAGAGAAACATATGGCAAGTATAAGAATATTTGAAGATCTTGCAAAGCTAGTATATATACATATACACCTCGGTGGTGTAGTGGCTAACGTCGCTGACTATGAATCTATCGGCCCCGGGATCGAGACCCGGTGACAGCAGGCGGCGCGCAGCAAAACCCAGCTGTTCATCCTTCCAGACAATAAACAATTTGGTTGATAGATAAATGGGTACTCTTGGTTGCCTAGTGGTTAAGACGCTGGACTGCTGGTGGGGCGTGGTTCGGACTCCACGTTAAACCTTCGTCAGAATGAACAATTCGATCGGAGGCAAAACCAAGGTTAACCCTTCAAGACCAGAATTGTTGTAGGGTTAAGTTATCAATGCGTGTATTTTTCCCATATGTTTCAATTTATGTGATATGATTTCATGATCACACTTGTCGAACGCCTTGACAGCAAAGTTTGTGTATATTACCTGAGTAAATATTTACCTCAGTTATCATTGTTTTCGAGTGCATCAATTGTTATGCATCATGTTATGCATAATCGACACGAGCTTCCTGATCGAAATCCATATTGGTTATCATTTAAATTTTCTGTCTCCAAAAAGTCAAATTTTTTTCTGGTCTTTCAAATATTTTGGTGAGATGAGATATCAACGACACTGGACTTAAGAGTTTTGCCTCAGACCTATCCCCTTTTTTATATATTGGAACTTGTTTACTCTTTTCAGAATGCCCGGTATTTCTCCTATGTCCAGCGATCTTCTAAATATCCAATATAAGGGGTTAGCGATTTTATTCTTGCAGTTTTTAATTAGTGTAACATTCCATCTGTCCTACCCTGTTGCTGAGTGTTTTTAGTTTTTTTACAGCTTGTATTATCTGCTGTGAAGTCACAACACTTAACGATTTCGCGTCCATCTTTCGCAGCATCTACGGTCATATAACGGAGAGGACTTACAGCTTTACGTGGCATCCAAACCACAGGTCGCTATATAATCTAGATTCTAGACGCAGAGGACGGTCCGTGCGATTTCTTCGTTTTTAGTGCCACGTGTCAGTGACGCTGTGACAAAGTCGCTCGTGTAGCCTACCGCACTTGAAACAATATAACGCAGCTGGATGCAACAGAGAATAATTGTCGCAGCGACTGTCTGCCGTGTAGCTTGTTGGAAACAACAGCACCTATTCTTTGCAATTTGTCGTTACAACTTCATCGCAGCGACAAAGTCGCTCGTGTACTCTTGGCCTTAAGGGTTCCTCGTCGTTCAAATATACGACAAGTTGTGTTAACGTTTATCCAGTCATCGTGTGATGGTAGCACTCGCGACTTTTATTGAGAAGGTTCCGGGTTCGAATCTTGGTGGGGACATTTTTGCTTTATATAAGAAACACGTTATCGTGCGTGTTACTCCATATATATATATATATATATATATATATATATATATATATATAATTATACAGAGCTGGGCAATAAATACATTGAATGTATTTAAATACTAAATACATGGGAGAAATGTATTTAAATACTAAATACTAAATACATTTTACGAATGTATTTAAATACTAAATACAAAATACATCAATTGTATTTAAATACATTTGTAAATACATTTTAAATACATACAAATTTTAACATATGCATTCACTAATTCATGTTTTGATAAATTTCTACTTTAGGGGGACACGGTGAATTTCGAAATAAATACACCACTCGATAGATCAGACGATTTTAAAAGCTTTTTCATCAATGAATTTTCCATCGCAAATTGGATTGATTGCAACGAGTTAGTTACACAGGCCCACTTAAGGCAGAGCCGTTTTGTACGATTATTCGGTCAATTTCAAGATATTTTTTTATGTCTAAAAAAACACTTACCTTCAGATGAGTGTACAGATTCGTTGTAGCATTGCTTGCAGCAGAGACTTCGTGTTTACACACAGGGCCGTAACTAGGGTTTAGAAACTAGTGAGGTCCAGATTTTTTTCGAGCGCGGCGGGACGAGCAAAATTCAGACCAAAATGACATCTACAAACACAACCCAAGCTATACACTAAACACAAAACACAAAACGCTCGACGCTCCCTCTTTTCAAAAGAAAAGCGGTAATATGCGTTTCATACACGGAGAACGGTTGTCTCTTTTTTTTTTAGGAAATAATTACCGAGGTCCGGACCTCGGTGACCTCATAGGTAGTTACGGCCATGTTTACACAGCAAGCAGGTGCACTTTACCTTATTACCGTCTTTAGATTTAATTTTAAAGTATTTTCCATCAAACAAAAGGTGCACTAAATTGTTATCTGCAGATATATCACTGTTTGATTCACCGGATTTGCTTGTGAAGCCATGACACGCACACGATAAAGAAATCAACCGCTTTTGACTAAGAGTGGCACACAACTGATTGAACTGACACGTTGAAACATGAACCATGCTGTACTACACTGTCGACGCGTCGTACTGTGCTAGTACAGAACGTGTATTAAACCAGTAAAAGTATTTACATTTTTATATTTTGAGTATTTAAATACATTGTATTTAAATACTCATTAAAGTATTAAAATACTATATTTAAATACATGAAAAACAATGTATTTATAAATACAGTTCTAAATACACAAATGTATTTAAATACAAATGTATTTAAATACTGCCCAGCTCTGTGTGTATATATATATATATATATATATATATATATATATATCAGGGATGGGGAATCGATATGAACTGGGATCGATAAACTGATAAAACTGAATTTTTAAAAAAATTAAAATCGGAAAAACCTAAAATGGAAAAGTTTTTGCCAAAACTAAAATCGGAATCGATATTTTTGGTTAATTTTTATAAATTAAAGAGTTTTTTAAAGAAGTTAAGATACGTTTTAATTCAAATTTACTAACACGAGACAATTTGTCAAAAAAAAAAAAAAAAAACTTCATGCTTAAAGTCACACTGTGTGACTTTAAGCATGTAGCAGCTTAATTTTTAAGTATCAGTTCATACGAAGCTTTCAAAGGCGAGACTTTTATAAACTGACGGAGAGTAAGAACTACGCCTTGCAGTATGATACGAAATCAAGTCAATAATAAAAGGCTTCTTAAGGAATAGTATACAACTCAAAGATATGAATATTAAATATTTGAGTTTACTACAACTTAAAAAAATGTCGATATAATTCGTAAAATGAAAGAGAAAAACTTAAATCAAAATCGAAATTGATATTTTATTTTTGCAAAAATTAAATAAAAAATCGAACTTACAGTGTGTGTGTGTGTATATATAACATTTCATCAACTACCTACAGTTTGGAAGAGTCATCTCCTATTATACTTACTGGATGTACACGAGTGAATCTGGTCCCGTATTGTGAGATTCTATACCCTGGGACCCCACCAGATGACAGCTTAATCAGCCGTGTAATGTCAACAAGACGAAAAGTTAATTGCAAATTTTTAAAATGGGTTCGAATTCCACTCATTCGCGCTGATTTCGATTCATTAGTGAATAGGGCGGAAGTAGAACATTTTATCAGGCTAAATTTAATTTATACTACTGTATATAGGTTCTCATAAGTTATGTACAGGGTGGCGCAAAAGTCGCGCATCACAGGAATTTTCAGTATTGATTATAATATTTTTTTCTTTTAGGTAGGGGATGGCTGCGAAATTAACAATAGACGAGTTAATTGTACAACAAAGTACAACAAATCGATGAATCGGTACAGAATTTGAATTCTGTACCGATTCATCGATTTGTTGTACTTGGTATTCCATACATTAAAACCAAGCTCACCCTCTCGTCTGTTGTTAATTTCGCAGCCATCCCCTACCCAAAAGAAAAAAAATAATATAGTCAACACTGAAAATTCCTAAGATGCTGAACTTTTGCGCCACCCTGTATATATACAGGGTGTCCCATAAGTCCGGTCTCATAGGAAAATTTACTATAAATTAAAGTTACGAAAGTAATACTTTAGAACTAAAACAAATGTTCAAACTGATGTCTTGTTTTGGGACCTTTTCCTTTGTTGCAGGTAGAATAACACGCATTGGTTAATATGGAAGTGAGTTACACTCCTAAGGAAAAGGCGGAGGCCACACAGGATCGTCATTCTCCAGAAGCGCGTCGCGGTGGCTGCAGTGTGCGTGGCTCCCATTTTGTTAATGTAAAATCACACGCGAATCGAGTCGCCACGACCCAAGTCGTCAGTCGTGAGTCGCAAGACGATCCTGCGTGCGGACGGCCTAATTCTCATTTTTAAATAATATAAAAGGTTTAATGTGATTTTTGTTTCATTTAGTTATCCTTGGAATTGTGTTTTGTATTGGGGGGAGGGGGGAAAAGAGGGGCCGGTGAAAAAAGGTGGCCACAGTATATATATATATATATATATATATATATATATAATATATATATACACAGGGTGTTTCAGGAGGAAAGGTCAATACTTCGGGAGGTGATAGTATAGGTCATTGTGAGAAAAAAAGTTCATTTGAACATGTGTCTAATTCTGAATGGTTACGGAGATAGAGCTGTTTGAATCTACAAATACAAAAGCATTGTTAATGGTAATCAAGAAAGAGAAACGAATTACTGTTTCTGACATTTAATGTTTAAACATTGGCATTTTGAATGGTATCAGATACAGAAATGACAAATTTGTCACAGTTTACAATACGTTTTCGAAAATCCCACCGTCAACCTCAATGCACTTTACAACTCGTGTGCGAAGATCGCGTGTTGTTCGTCTGAGTTGATCTTGACGTTCCTTTATGCGAGCAGCAGCATCCAAAATGCGCGCGAGCAATTCGTCTCGTGTATCCACCTTTCTTTTGTAAACTTGACTTTTCATCTACCCCCACAAACAATAATCTAACGGAGAGAGGTCTGGAGACCTTGGTGGCCATTGAATGGGACCACCGCGGCCGATCCATCGACCAGGGAAAGTTTGATTTAGGTATTGTATCACCAGACGGATAGAATGTGGAGGAGCTCCGTCATGCTGAAAGTACATACCAGCGAGTGTAGCCAAAGGAACATCCTCCAATAGTCCTGGCAATTCATTTTGCAGAAATTCTAGGTAACTTTGTCCTGTAAGACGATTCTCTAAAGCAGTGCTCTTCAACCTGGGCGGTACCGCCCACTAGTGGGCGAAGGATCTCATTAATCTAAAGGTAATTGCAATTAATTTTATTGTTTTATGCAGGGTATATAACTTTTAGTTTGAGTTTTTGCATTTTTAATTTTGGTGGGCGATACGGAGATTCAAAAGTTACAAAAGTGGGCGGTAAGCATAAAAAGGTTGAAGAGCACTGCTCTAAAGTAACAGGGCCAGTCAGCTGATCATCGATGATACCGCACCACACATTGGCAGAGAAGCGATGTTGAAAATCTGTTTCCACAGTGGCATTTGGATTTTCGTCTGACCACCGATGAGAGTTACGAGTGTTGTTGATACCGTCACGGGTGAAAGTAGCTTCATCGGTGAACAGTATTAATCGAAGCAATCGGCGATTAGCATTTACCCAATGACAAAATTCCAGTCGCATGGCAGCGTCTCCTGGTTGAAGGTGTTGTACACGCTGTATATGATATAGATGCAAGCCTTCCTCACGTAATGTTCGCCATACTCTTGTGTGTGGTACACCGAGACGTGTAGAAATTCTTCGTGAGCTAGTAGTAGGACTACGCTCTACCAACTGAAGAATGTTTTCCACTTCATCCACATCTTGTTGACCTTCACGTTCAGATGAAACATGAGCGCTGGAAAGTGTACCAATCTCACGCAATGTGTTGAAAACCCTGGTAAACACTCTTCGATCCGGAATTCTGCGGTTCGGAAACCGTCGACAGCATTCTGCAACAGCAGCTGTTGCACTTCCATCGCAAAAACGTAGACATACACCATATCTGCATATTCGGCATGTGTGAAGGTGTGTGGCATTCTTAACACTGCTTCAAACACCAAACAATGTCACTGACAACAGTCAGCTGCCGATTGGCTTATGTTACATGCTTACATTACAGCTTACATGGTTCAAGGTTATAGGGGAGGGAAGGGGGAGGAAGAGCTGCGCGCGCATCAGATTCAAACAGCTCTATCTCCGTAACCATTCAGAATTAGACACATGTTCATATGAACTTTTTCCTCACAATGACCGATACTATCACCTCCCGAAGTATTGACCTTTCCTCCTGAAACACCTTGTGTATATATATATATATATATATATATATATATATATATATATATATATATATATATATATATATATATATATTTAACTGCAATGACCACGCAGTATATTAATGTATAGAAAAGACGTAAGTATAGAGGAGTGTTCTGCACACGAGGAAGAGAAATAACGAACAAATGAAAAATGAGGTGACCGCCCGGGAATCGAACCCAGGACCTTCCATATATATATATGGAGACGATCACTAGACACGAGAAATACCGGGCATCCTGACGAGCGTGAACATGCGCCACGCCATTCCCAATATATAAAGGAGGAGATCGATCCGAGGCCAAAAACTATAGGCCCGTGTCGCTTACATCTCATCTCACTAAAATATTTGAAAGAATAATTAGAAAGAAAATCTATGACTTTTTAGAAACTCAGAAAAAATTCAATGATAACCAACATGGGTTTCGGTCAGGCAGATCATGCCTATCACAACTAATGGAACACTACAACAATATTATTGATGCACTGAAAACTATGATGTAATATACACAAACTTTGCCAAAGCGTTCGACAAGTGTGACCATGGAATCATAATACATAACCTGAAATATACGGGAATAACAGGAAAAGTAGGGAAACGAATATATAATTTCCTTACTGATACTGCGAACCTTTAAACGAAGGGATAGGAATATAATGATTCCTCTACTGAAAACACTGATCATACTCAAATTGGAATACTGCTCGGTCCTAACATGCCCATATAAAAAAAGAAGACATTAGACAACTAAAAGAGATTCAGAGAAACTTCACAGCCAAGATCAATGGGTGCAAAGGACTAAATTACTGGGAAAGGTTGCGAATTAAACCTATATTCACTGGAAAGAAGAAGAGAGAGATACACCATTATTTACACTTGGGAAATAATGGAGAACCTAGCCCCTAATCTTACTCTGAACCTGTAACTCCCCAAACAACAGTGGAAAGTAGAAAAGGAAGACTGTGTCGTGTTCCCAAATTAAAGGCTAGAGAGGGAACATCTTTAACCCTGAAAGAAAATAGTTTTGCTGTGAGAGGACTAAAACTGGTTAACCAGTTGCCCAAGGAACTAAGGAACATGAGTGGTGTTGCGGTGGACATCTTCAAAAGAAGATTAGACGCCTGGCTCAGAACAATCCCCGATGAGCCGGGAGTACCTGGCTATGTGAGGCGGAGAGTGCAAGAAACCAACTCATACTTCACCAGGTCAACTCGAGAGAAGTTGCTTGACCTTCGTGAAATGAGGAATCATCGCACGGAACATTTGAAAGGTTTGAAAGGTGTATATATATATATATGTGTGGGAAAATAAACTTTTGCCAAACTTATTTTCTTTACTGTGAAAAACAAGAAAAAAATAATAATCTTTTTGAGTTTTTTTTAAAAAACAGCTTTATTCAAAACACTATTTTAATTAAAAATACTCGCAGGAGGTCTTTACTTTTCTTGAAAATCTAAAAAGTTTTAGAATCACTAAAAATTATTTTCTTATGAAATAATATCATTGAATCAATTCCCAATCATGGAATCAATTCCAGTTAATTCCAGAACTTTCTTTTAACGTCTTTTTTTAGTTATTTATCTTTATAGAAAGTTATGTATTTTCGAGATTTCATTTCTCTTATTTGGACGTAATTTTGTTTACGAAGAACTGGATCGCGTTTTATGATATCTTGTTTGAAATATGTTTTAATACGCGATGACTATCTTTGTTTTTGTGCTACGTGATAGTTTTGTACTTGTTTATGTATATTATATATATATGTATATATATATATATATATATATCTTTCCTTTCAATCTTTCAAATGTTCCGTGCGATGGTCCCTCATTTCACGAAGGTCAAGTTTGTCGGCCCCTCCACCCTATATATATATATATATATATATATATATAGGGTGTGACCATTTATATTTGACACATTTATGTTTTTAATAATTCAAGACAACAAAATAATGCGAATCTTTATTATATTAAAGTACAAACTTGGGGAATTGTCCCACTATCACGGGTCTACGCCTCAAAAAATCACATTCTTTAAATGATGTTCTTCACAATTGATGGATTCCCTGCGGATTCCCTGCGTAACCACAACATTGTTCATTACTGTCCTCAATGAGTCTTCATTCGTGATTTCATTCATCCTGATTTTAAGTTCACCTTTACATTTGGGACACGTAAACTTTGCTTTTGAATTATCCCCAGAGAAAAAAATCCGGTGCGGACAGAACTGGGAATCGATCGGGGTAGCCAGAAAACAGTGCTGAACCGAGAAATGATCCTTTCCCCCAATCTGTTACCTTAAAAATTCCATAACATGGTCCCGAAAGTAGAGCTGAATCAAAAAAATCAGGATGAATGAAGCCATCACTGCTATTGGTAAAGACACATTGAGACCAGTAATGAACAATGTTGTGGTTCGATGCAGGGAATCCATCAATTGTGAAGAACATCATTTAAAGAATGTGATTTTTAATGTGATAGTGGGACAATTCCCCACGTTTGTACTTTGATATAATAAAAACTTACATTACTTTGTTCAATCCTGATTTATTATTAAAAAATAAATGTATCAAATATAAATGGCCCACCCTGTGTGTGTATATATACAGTGGTGGGCACCGTTAACCAAAAAGTTAACTTCGATAACGATAATCCGTTAACCCCAATTTTTAACTCCGATAACGATAATCCGATAATTTTACTACAAAGTTAACGGAAGTTAACGATAATCCGTTAACGATAACTATTTCTTTACTAACATTTAAAAAAATCAAGGAAAAAAGCTTTAAAACCCATAAAAAATGTTTATTTATGCAAAATCCAACAATAAATAGGTATTTAACTGTATTTTCATTAAGTTTTGCAACTTTTTTTGCTTAATAACTTTTATTTTTATTTTTAATAAAAAATGTACTGATTACATGTTTTGAAACCCTTGTAACCACTAACCATTAACTAAATTTTAATTTACCAGAGAATTATTATGGCGGGAACTGAAAGGTAAAATTAAATTTTAGGCACATTTATTAAAGACTATGACACAATGTGCTGGTTGCCCTTCAGAAAGACCAACTTCTCAAAGTTAGGCCCAACTGCCAGTCTTGACCTCTTGGGCCTCAGGATGTCCTTGCCGAGAGAGAAGAGCCGTTCCACTGCGGCAGAGGACGGAATTGACGTATTGTACTTCAGGAAGAGGTTGATGAAGATCTGCTCCCCCATGAAGTCAGAGTCGGCCATGTCTACCTTCCCATCAGTGTCCAGCCAAGTGTCGACAAGTCTCTTGGCCTTCTGCTTGACACTGGTACTTGAGCCACCGGCTGTCCACCCAGCGAAGAGGTCGTCAGGCATGCTGCTGTCGCTAGAGCTGGTGGTGCTGTCAACGTTCCGGTTCCTCAGTGCTCTCGACCTCGTCCTCCATGGCGGCCCTGACAGAGACAGTTTGGTCGCTGTCGAACCTGCGCAGCCAGTGGAGTTAACGTGTTAACGGACTTTAACCGACTAAATATCGAGTTATCGGAAGTTAACTGGTCCGATAACGATAAATGGAAATTAACTTCCGTTAATAGTCCGTTAAAAAAGTTAACTTCGTTAATTAACTGTTATCGGATTAACGCTTTAGTGCCCAACACTGTATATATATATATATATATATGAAAATTATTTCACGAAGGTAACACGTGAAAAATATTTATGATGAATAAAACCATGAAGGAAAGGAAACACAAAATGGTGCTCAAGCGCTTTCGTCTAATGACATCCTCAGGAACACTGAAGTATATAAAAAGGTTAAGCCTATATATAGGTTACAGAAAGAAAAAAAGAAAAAATAAATAACATACATACACACAAACACACATATATATATATATATACATACATATCTATATATACAAATACATACATACATACATACATACATATATATACAATAAACAGAGAAGTAAAAATAATAAAAAATTAAAAATTAAAACCTTAAAGGATTACCAATGAGGCGTACAGATTGTAAGGAAAAATATCGATTTTTAGCACAAGATCAAATGGATTATAAAAATACAAATTTATACTGGAACTCTGCCGGGTTTTAGCACAATACTGCCTATGGTCAGGTTTCGATATATATATATAAAAAAAAAAATA
Organism: Bathynomus jamesi; assembly: GCA_023014485.1. NCBI lineage: Eukaryota > Metazoa > Arthropoda > Malacostraca > Isopoda > Cirolanidae > Bathynomus > Bathynomus jamesi. The sequence continues at coordinate 341,464 of JAJOZX010003511.1, read as the reverse complement.
AAATGCAAATTAAAAGTTAATCGATTTTTAGCACAAGATCAAATGGATTATAAAAATACAAATTTATACTAGAACTCTGTCCGGGTTTTAACATATTGCTGCCTATGGTCAGGTTTCGATATATATAAAAAAATAAAATGCAAATTAAAAGTTAATAAAGTAGAAGACAAGTTTACCAAAGATTTAATGTTTTACACTTCTTATCTAAATCTGCTTTAAAGGAATTCAACATAACAGGATCGAGTTGAAAAAGACCTTTGCTTATGTTGAAGTTATTTGAAAGTTGGATAATGGCAGACTCAAGAATATTTCTATTAACAATATTGCTTGAATGGAATAAAACTGAAGCATTATTCCAATCAATACAGTGGGCTAACTCTGACAAATGGACAAAAAGGGCACTGGACAACTGTCCTGTTCTAACGGAATATTGATGCTGTTTTATACGTGTGTGCAAATCCTTTCCCGTCTGACCTATGTAAAAGGAATCACATCGTTTACAACCAATTTTATAGATAATGCCTGAATTATTGGTAGGGCTATTTTTTACTATGATATTTTTCACAATATTGTTATATGAAAATACTACATTAATATCCAAAAGTTTCAGTACATTAGCAATGCCTAAAAAGCCCGGGAAAAATGGAAGTACTAAAATATTTTTTGACAAAGTACGAGTGTTAATATTGACACGATAGAAAGTTCGTTTTGCCTTGTTGAGACAAGATTCCATAAACGCAGATGGATAACACAAATCACTTCCAATACCGTTGATTTTTTCCAATTCGGCATCGATGTATTCCGGACTGGCGATCCTAAGGGCGCGGAGAAACATTGATGAAAATATGGCCTTCTTAATGGGGGTATCATGTCCCGAGTAAAAGTGTACGTAGGACAAATTGTTTGTCGTTTTCCGATAGATACTAAACTTAAAACCTGGGCTTTCCCTATGTACACGCACATCCAAAAATGGGATTGAATTGTCTTGCTCAACTTCTAAAGTAAACTTAATGGAGGGGACTTGATCATTTAACTGAAGGAGGAAGCTATCCAGGTCACGATTCATGGGCCAGATACACAAAATATCGTCGACGTACCGCAACCAAGGGATGCCAACCCCCAGGATTCTCGGAATATAGGTAATTTCGAAAAACTCCATATAAATATTGGAGAGGAGGGGCGATAAGGGGTTGCCCATAGCCATCCCAAAAACTTGTTGATAATACTCGTTATTGAAAGTAAATTTACAGTCTTTGATGCAAAGCTTAATGAGTTCCAAAACAATGTGTGAAGGTAGTGGCAGGTCATTGTCACACATTGTTTTGGAACTCATTAAGCTTTGCATCAAAGACTGTAAATTTACTTTCAGTAACGAGTATTATCAACAAGTTTTTGGGATGGCTATGGGCAACCCCTTATCGCCCCTCCTCTCCAATATTTATATGGAGTTTTTCGAAATTACCTATATTCCGAGAATCCTGGGGGTTGGCATCCCTTGGTTGCGGTACGTCGACGATATTTTGTGTATCTGGCCCATGAATCGTGACCTGGATAGCTTCCTCCTTCAGTTAAATGATCAAGTCCCCTCCATTAAGTTTACTTTAGAAGTTGAGCAAGACAATTCAATCCCATTTTTGGATGTGCGTGTACATAGGGAAAGCCCAGGTTTTAAGTTTAGTATCTATCGGAAAACGACAAACAATTTGTCCTACGTACACTTTTACTCGGGACATGATACCCCCATTAAGAAGGCCATATTTTCATCAATGTTTCTCCGCGCCCTTAGGATCGCCAGTCCGGAATACATCGATGCCGAATTGGAAAAAATCAACGGTATTGGAAGTGATTTGTGTTATCCATCTGCGTTTATGGAATCTTGTCTCAACAAGGCAAAACGAACTTTCTATCGTGTCAATATTAACACTCGTACTTTGTCAAAAAATATTTTAGTACTTCCATTTTTCCCGGGCTTTTTAGGCATTGCTAATGTACTGAAACTTTTGGATATTAATGTAGTATTTTCATATAACAATATTGTGAAAAATATCATAGTAAAAAATAGCCCTACCAATAATTCAGGCATTATCTATAAAATTGGTTGTAAACAATGTGATTCCTTTTACATAGGTCAGACGGGAAAGGATTTGCACACACGTATAAAACAGCATCAATATTCCGTTAGAACAGGACAGTTGTCCAGTGCCCTTTTTGTCCATTTGTCAGAGTTAGCCCACTGTATTGATTGGAATAATGCTTCAGTTTTATTCCATTCAAGCAATATTGTTAATAGAAATATTCTTGAGTCTGCCATTATCCAACTTTCAAATAACTTCAACATAAGCAAAGGTCTTTTTCAACTCGATCCTGTTATGTTGAATTCCTTTAAAGCAGATTTAGATAAGAAGTGTAAAACATTAAATCTTTGGTAAACTTGTCTTCTACTTTATTAACTTTTAATTTGCATTTTATTTTTTTATATATATCGAAACCTGACCATAGGCAGCAATATGTTAAAACCCGGACAGAGTTCTAGTATAAATTTGTATTTTTATAATCCATTTGATCTTGTGCTAAAAATCGATTAACTTTTAATTTGCATTTTTTTTTTTTTTTTTATATATATATATCGAAACCTGACCATAGGCAGTATTGTGCTAAAACCCGGCAGAGTTCCAGTATAAATTTGTATTTTTATAATCCATTTGATCTTGTGCTAAAAATCGATATTTTTCCTTACAATCTGTACGCCTCATTGGTAATCCTTTAAGGTTTTAATTTTTAATTTTTTATTATTTTTACTTCTCTGTTTATTGTATATATATGTATGTATGTATGTATGTATGTATTTGTATATATAGATATGTATGTATATATATATATATATGTGTGTTTGTGTGTATGTATGTTATTTATTTTTTCTTTTTTTCTTTCTGTAACCTATATATAGGCTTAACCTTTTTATATACTTCAGTGTTCCTGAGGATGTCATTAGACGAAAGCGCTTGAGCACCATTTTGTGTTTCCTTTCCTTCATGGTTTTATTCATCATATATATATATATATATATATATATATATATATATTCTTTCTCGTTTTGAGGAGAAAAGAGCCCCGGATTATCTAATTTAAACAAATAATTTGTTTAGATTTTAGACTAACAAAGTACTTTGTTCAAAATTATGAGGTCCATTTTTGTTATAATTGAGCAAATATGTAAATTATATTACTTGAACATAAACTTAGTTTAAATGAAACACATTGAAATTATATTTTAAATTGTAGTTGACTTTGTGTGTGGCAAGTTTGAAAATTATTGGTAAATATAATATGTTAGTTTAATCTAAACCAATCAATTTATTTTGTTAACTTTTAATATTGGGACTTATAATTTGGGACGCAGTACTTCATTAATCTGAAATTTAAACAAATTCCTCGTTTATATTAAATATAGAGCTTTCTGGATGACCTTGTTTCTATTCATTATCGAATAAACTTCGTTCAATATAAAAAACAAAAAAAAAGTTGATAAATACATTTAACCCTTTAAGGACGAAAGGTACAAATTGGTAACGTTTCAAATACATGCATTCATAACTTAACCCTACAAAAAATTCAGGGCTTAAAGGGTTAAAACTGAAGGTTGTTGTTGTTGTTTGAGGGGGAGATTTGACCTCCTTCGCAACAGCTTAAAAGATCATATGACAGAAGGAACCTATAGCTTTACGTGAGATCCGAACCATCTAGCGGTCGCTACATATTCTGAACGTAGAGGACAGTCCCCCATCCAATTTCCATACAGATCCACCACACAGACCCAATCAAATTTGGTGTTACGACACGGGCCATGACACATCCGAATTGAAGATAAAGCCATACTTTAAGAATCGAAAATTACAATAGAAAAAATTGTTTATGATGTGTTCGTCACTAAGATCTTGCAAAAGAATAAGAAAATCAGAAAACGTCTTGTTTCACTAAAGAACTGCGCAAAACTAAACAAAAACACTGAATTTTATAAACAGTATTACTCCATTGTACAATGATGAAATACAAAGTCAGACCCGAATATAATAAGTACAGGCATGCAAATATCTGCCGAATTCAGATCAAAATTAAAGACTGAAATTTGTCCTTCTCGATATAAACCTGCGTATTACTGCAGATACGTTGATGAAACTCGTTCTTTTATTTTAGTCACCAGACGCTGTATGTAATCCTTTTTGAGTTATTGAAATTTTAAGCATAACAGCATCCGGTTTAAAAAGAGATTAAAAAAGAAAACTATAAGTATTATTAGGACCACACGTTCATGATATTCCGGGAATTGTAGGTAAAAATGCCAGAAATAAAAATGCCATAGGTAAGAATGGCATAAAGCAAAAAATGCCAGAAATAAAAATGCCATAGGTAAAAATACCATATGTGAAAATTCCATAAAGCAAAAATGCCAGAAATAAAAATGCCATAGGTAAAAATGTCTAAAGCAAATATGTCGTAGAATACATAGTATTAATATATTATAAGTTAGGTCCATCCAATCTATTACATTTCTACTACACACTATTCAGCAGCATATACGAGGGTAATTCAATAAGTATCCGCACTTTTTATTTTCACAATTTTATTTTCACATCTGATAGATTATAAACACATCACTTCTCAACATAGTCTCCCTGTTTCTCAATACACTTAGTCCAGCGATCTACAAGCTTCCTAATGTCATCACAAAAGAATGTTTTTGGCTGTGAACGTAGCCAGTCATGCACCGCCTCCTTCAGTTCATCATCGCCTTGGAATCGCTGACCTCTCAAACGTCTTTTAGTGGTCCAAACGGGTAAAAATCCGAAGGTGCCAGGTCTGGACTGTAGGCTGGATGGTCGAAAACTTCAAATTTAAGTTCTTGAAGGCATTTTCTAGTCTGTGTTTTTAAAACTAAAAAAGATACCCTAAATAATGGGTAAAACATAAAAGAAGATTCGGTCTCAGAAAATTCGGTCTTGGAAGATTCGGTCTCAGAAAATTCGGCCTTGGAAGATTCGGTCTCAGAAAATTCGGCCTTGGAAGATTCGGTCTCAGAAAATTCGGCCTTGGAAGATTCGGTCTCAGAAAATTCGGTCTTGGAAGATTCGGTCTTGAGACTCGAAAAGAAAAATTAAAATGAAATTAAGCTATGAGCAACAGATTTTAAGAAGGCAATTTTATCACTTTCAACATACTTTTGCGCAAGTATTTCGATGAGCGAGTCAAGTGGTTCATATTTTTTCGTTTTACTTGGCTTGTCTCCTCGTTGCAAATGTGAAATTTTAGTCTGCTTCTAACTCATGATTTCAATGCGGAATGAAATGCTTCAAGGGAATTATTAGTTCGGGGCAATTTTTTTTACCTAACCTAACCTAACCTAACCGAAATTTCCAAGACCGAATTTTCAAGACCGAATTTTCGAGACCGAATTTTCAAGACCGAATTTTCTGGACACCATTTAACTCCCTTCGCAACATCTAGGGTCATATGAAGTGGGGGACCTACCGCTTTAAGTGGGATCCGAACGAACGACGGGTCGCTATATAATCTGGATGAGGGGGACGGTCTCCCATCTAACTACTCTCCAGACCCAATGTCGCTTAAGTTCGCTGACTGATCGACGGGAAGTGGTGTTACGACATCGGCCACGACGTAGCCCCGACGCGTTACCAAGTGATCAATGTATAAATAGATCACCTGCCGAATAAAAAATATCAATCTGGCTTTCGTTCACTTATTTATTAGTGTATGGGTATCCATAGAAAATATTTGATCTGGTTTTAGCTTTCAAAGATGGTGTTGCCATACAGTCACGTTGAAAAAATGTTTTTATTAAGACGTGAACAAACGTCATGTGAAATGATATATATTATATATATATATATATATATATATAATATATATATTTATATATATATATATATATATAAGAGATGAGCCATTGGAGAAGAGAGAGAGAGAGAGTGTGAGAGAGAAGATTAGGGGCAAAATTGTTTGCAAGAACTCTAAATCCGCTGCAGTCCTCGCCTCCTCACGCCGCTGCAACCTTCGACGCAAGAAACAGGTTGGAAATATTCTTTTTAATTCTCTTTACAGCGGTTAAGAACGTCTTCGTCAAATCATTCGTTGCGCCGAAGACGAGAAAGAAGTCTCGAAAACCGTCTCTTTCAGACGGATATCGACCTTCCGTTATTATCGTCTAAGACCCTTTTTGCCGTTGATAAAAAAATCATCTCTCTCACGATGAGGGAATTAAAGCGTTTATCTGGAGGCGGAGAAAGATTTTGCGCTCTAATATCAAATCAAATATGTCTAATTGAATGATGTTACAGAGGGAGCTTCGCGTTAATCTTTCGTGAAAGCTTTTCGCGCTAAAAACGTTTCCTGATCAATAGGTGCATTGAACAACAAGCTAAGACGATCGACACCGAACGAATGGAAGGGATTAAACGCTTCTTTGTCTCAAGCTGGGGGATCAGCCGTCCTTTTCAAAGCGTGGATGAAGCCGGCGAGGAGCTAAATTTATTTCAAAATTATTATTACATCAACGAATATGGAATAGATATAATTTTTAAATTTGGTTTATCTTTATTTTGAAATATTATTCAAAAAATAAATAATATAATTTGCGAATTACTTTAATAAATAAATACGGTTTCCTTCAATGAAAGTAGTGATGAATGATAAGCTTGGACAAAAATAATTTCCAGGATTAATGTTATCTTCTCGTTTTTCGCAATGAAGCAATGAAGGAAAAAATACTCTCGTCTCTAACTATTTTTATATCAAGTGAAGTATAAAATAATTTATTTATATATATACATGTATAATGTATATCATGTATGTATATGATGTACACTCAGAAGGAATATATATATATGTGTATATATGAGGGGTGGGTACCAGAATGTATTCTAAACGTTTTAGAAATTCGGTTTTTTTTTAATTCCTATTTCTGAGTGGGTTCAGCATATAATGAAGACCTGAAAAAGAAAAAGGGGTCTTTCAACATAAACTTTGGTAACTGGTAATAATAAGACTATATATGATATATCCTTTAGAGCGGGGGTTCCCAACCTTTTTTTTCGGCTGCGAACCCCTCGATAGCTTCGGCAAGTGCCCCGTACCACTCACCTACTCAAAATTGCTCAAAAGACGGTGTACACGCTACACCATCTTTGGAGAGTACTTTTCCACGTGAAAGTTCCAAAGCAGGATGCCACGTACACCGTACACCTTCTCGCGGGCACGCTGAATTATATATCACACCCTCTTAATTTAAAATTTTAAGAGTAACTAAAATATTTTCGTTATTTTCCATATGAAGACGTAATTATTTTTCACAAATTACCGTGAAAGAATATTTAACGACTACCCTGTTCTTAACTATTAATTATTAATATATATTAATAATATATATTTTAATAATTAATAGCGAATATAAAATTGAAATGAAAGTCAGAACAGGAAAGATAGAGGATGAAATAGAGGAATGACGGTCCATAAATCAAAAGAAGGTAAAATAGGCAGCTTGGCGACCACAATATAGAAAATCTATAGCTAACCTCCTCCCAACGACTTTCCAATAATGACCTCGGCATCGTGGTCAGCTTTGAGCCTTTACGAAAATAAAGTAGGTTTATTACGTCAGAAATGGGCGCAAAATTGGTGGCGGGGGAAGAGGAAAAATGGAGAAACTCAAGAGCAAAAACGCTTATTATTATTATTATTATGGATTGATATCAAAAGTTGTAAATTCGCTTCTAGAACGCTTTATTTAAGCGTAAACTATATTAAATATACAGGGTGTCCATAATTTGTTTTTACCAGTGGTGGGCACCGTTAACCAAAAAGTTAACTTCGATAACGATAATCCGTTAACCCCAATTTTTAACTCCGATAACGATAATCCATAATTTTACTACAAAGTTAACGGAAGTTAACGATAATCCGTTAACGATAACTATTTCTTTACTAACATTTAAAAAAATCAAGGAAAAAAGCTTTAAAACCCATAGAAAATGTTTATTTATGCAAAATCCAACAATAAATAGGTATTTAACTGTATTTTTATCAAGTTTTGCAACTTTTTTGCTTAATAACTTTTTTTTTATTTTTACTAAAAAATGTACTGATTACATGTTTTGAAACCCTTGTAACCACTAACCATTAACTAAATTTTAATTTACCAGAGAATTATTATAGCGGGAACTGAAAGGTAAAATTAAATTTTAGGCACATTTATTAAAGACTATGACACAATGTGCTGCTGGTTGCCCTTCAGAAAGACCAACTTCTCAAAGTTAGGCCCAACTGCCAGTCTTGACCTCTTGGGCCTCAGGATATCCTTGCCGAGAGAGAAGAGCCGTTCCACTGCGGCAGAGGACGGAATTGGCAGACTGAAGTTATGGCGGTTTGAATTCATTCGCGGAGCGGTGATCTTCCGTGAATGACTCCTCGCAGTTAACGTGTTAACGGACTTTAACAGACTAAATATCGAGTTATCGGAAGTTAACTGGTCCGATAACGATAAATGAAAATTAACTTCCGTTAATAGTCCGTTAAAAAAAGTTAACTTCGTTAATTAACTGTTATCGGATTAACGCTTTAGTGCCCAACACTGTTTTTACAAATTCGAGTGAAATTGAATTTTTATTTCTGGGTTTCTCAACTAATTATTATTATTATTATTACCCGCGTTTTGCAGCCTTGGTTCGAGGTTTAAAATAAGTATCTGAACATAAATGTTTACACTTTCGCATTTGATTCGAATCTTCTCCAAAATATTTTTAAGATTTGATTTTAAAAATAAGAAGTGAAAAAACAACTTTTAGAGAATTTAACTTTAATGTGAGGATTCGGAACACACGACTAAGAACACCATTAAAGTCAACCCATAAACACCAAGTTAAATGGTTGGTTAGTTGATCAGTTTTACGTCATTCTCTCACCAGAGGGCGCTGAGACTGTAAACAGTAAGTAATGGGCGTGTGTGTGTGTGTACATAAGTGTGGGTTTTTAGAAGGGTGGGGGGTGTTTAACTTCCTTCGTAACACAAATATCATATGATGGTGGAGACCTACGGCTTTACGTGGGATCTAAACTAAAAGTCGCTACATCATCCGAACGCGGAGGACAGTTTCTCCACCCAAATACAACCCAGACTCAATGTCGCTTAACTTCGATGATCTAACGGGAAGAGGGATTGCGACGTGGCCATAACATAGCTCGTGTACACATAAGAAGAAGATTTAAACAGATGTTTCAGCGGTACTACCAAATTTAACACTTTTCAGTTAACCTAACCATATACTGCCCCAAGCCAGTCTGAGAAATGGGCAAAAGGGCAGGGCATTGACAAACTCGCTGCATACATAATGTATTTGATTCGACCCCTGTTTGCTTTATAAAGGGGGACTTATTTTAGCCGGTGGGTGACGTTATCAGCGCCCTCTGGTGGATGAAGGACGTTAAACGAAACAACCAACCGACTTTTTCAAGTATTTCGCAGTGTGTAAATTATTGTCTATTTCTTTTGTCTTCTTCTTTCTGAGAAGTACAAGTTAATTTAAATATTATTTCCCGTAATCATATATATATATATATATATATAATATATATATATATATTATTATATATATATATATATGGGAATGAACTCAGAATGGTCCCCCTGAGTTTTTTCATGATACACACAGACAGTGCATGGAACAAGGAAACTCTTCTGGGATAATTAAATCCAACTATAGTCCGAAATAAGTAATGGTAAATGACAAATTACATAGTTTTTCTTTTTCATGATGCTAGTCCAACGTGGGCAACGGGTCACTCGCAAAGAGGTCCCATAAATATAGTTTCCCTCACCAGCTATCTGCAAAGCAGACAGGATCCAGCTTTGGGACATGGATCTAGGGTTTAAAGACACCTAGCCCTGCTACATTTAGAACCTCAATAAAGAAAGACTCGCTGCCTTCACGTCAGATTGAATGCATCAAAGAAAAAGGGGTAACTATTATATTTTTAGCCAAAAACCAAAACTTAAACCTCAACTGCAGATTGAAGCGTCCACTTTCAAGGCAAGTGACGTGAAGGCAGCGAGTCTTTTGCTTATATTGAGGTTCTAAATGTAGCAGGGCTAGGTGCTTAAACCTAGATCCATGTCCCAAAGCTGGATCCTGTCTGCTTTGCAGATAGCTGGTGAGGGAAACTATATTTATGGGACCTCTTTGCGAGTGACGCGTTGCCACGTTGGGCTAGCATCATGAAAAGAAAAACTATGGTATTGTCATTTACCATTACTATTCGGATATGGATTAATTATCCCAGAAGAGTTCCTTGTTCCATGCACTGTCTGGTGTATCATATATATATATATATTATATATATATATATATATATATATATATATATATGCTTAGAAACAGCCCTTTCGCGGTCTTTAACATCCTGGTAATTTCCTCCCAGCTCAATGTGTGCATAGAGTAAGCATAAATCCGCGGGAATGGAAGGTCGTTTATGTGCCTTGTAAACTTCAGTTCCGCTAACCAAGGACGGACTACTCGGGAATCGTGTGTCTTCTGGCAGAATGTGGTGCTCTGTGAGGCTGCTTTTTCGTTAGGAGCGATTCTTGTAGAAGCAAGCACCCGACCAAAACAGGTGGATAGGTGAAGACAAGAATGGCTCTACTTTCCCGTATACCGGGTAGGAACACTGCTAAGTCCCCGTATTTAATGCGATTTTCTCTTAATATATACATAATACAAACTTACGGTGCATCTTGCTCCTGAAGAATCATGCACTTGGACTGATAATAACTGGAGGTGTCTACAATACAAACTAATGAAAATTACGGAAAAAAATAATACGGATCTCGATATTCTTTTGAATAGGGATAGCACGGAGCAGTGTTGCTTTAAGTGTTGATGAACTACTGTACGTACGGAAGCCTCAACAGTACATTGACCTTCTGTTTGCTTGGCAGTGTTGTTGCGAGCTGCTCGTAAGGTGAAATGGGCGTATGGGCGCAATGATGCTCTATGTGAAAAAATTTAAACTTTACATCTCACTTCCAGTCCACTCGTAACTACAAATGTCTCAAGCACTGATATATATATATATATATATATATATATATATATATATATATATATATATATATATATATCATGTTTGTTTTTAATCTCTTTCCATGTTTGCTTCTGAATATGCTCCTCATTTTTATCCAGTGTCACTCAAAATAATTCCTTGAGATAACTTCTCCGAATGTAGAACAGAATACATTTAAATATTTGTTTATTTAACAGGTCCTTGCGTGTATGATGAATATGTAAGATAACACACACACACACACACACACACACACACACACACATATATACATACACACGCACAGGTGCGTGTTTTCATATCCTTTTGAAAGCAGAGAAGGGCACGCTAAAAATACCATTGAATTGAAAAGCTTAAAGTTGAAACTTTAATTAGTTTTTGATTCAATATTAACATTCATGGAATGAACTTCGAAGCCAAGATTTTTCGCTGCCTTGCCTAGGGGCTTTGAGACTTCGGACTGAAAGCGACAAAAGCGCCCTCTGACGTTAATGAACGGAGGTCCTTAAAACCCCGAAAATGAAATTGTTTTATTCAAATTGTTTCTCATCTAGTGACGTTTGTTTTTCTTCTTTTGATTGTGTGATGCACACACGGACTTACGTTCTCATTGGTTCTTTTTCTTTATTGAGATGCATTTTTACTGGGAATTCTCAGTTCAGTTATTAAACAAATGAGTTAAAATATATGGTCTAAAGCCAGTGGTTCTTAACCTTTTTACTACCATGCCCCCTCTAGGAATTGGTCCTTCCCTCCACGCCCCCCTTCAATCAAAATAACATTCTCAATAACTTCTCAATATTAGCCCATGCTCTCGTTAAGAGAATAACAAATACAATTAGAGAAATTCCTGTTTCTAGGGGGGCGCGCCCCCCCGGTTAAGAACCACTGGTCTAAACTAAAGGCTACGTCTCGGATAATGTCGTAACACCGCTTCCCGTAGATCAGCGAAGTTAAGCGTCACTTGTCTGGGTAGTAGAAGTTGGATGGGAGATCATCCTCCACGTTCATATGATGAAGCGAACAGTGATTCGGATCCCCCGTAAAACCGTAGGTCCCCCCCCCCATTCATATGACCTTAGCCATTACGAAGGAGGTTAATTAACCCCACCAAAACAAAATTGTCCGGTCTTAAACACTGAAAGAGTTATCAGAAAGTATTTCGTATACCAACAGAAGCCACTGTCCGTAGCTCAGTTTCCCGATATAAGCGAAGTAAAAACAGTGGGGGTCGGGGGTTTGAATCCCGATGATGCTGGTAATGTTGATTACGGAAGTTAGAGCAATGGGCCTCTTTAGTTGGCCTGAGCTTTGTGCCAGTTTTGGGACCTCCTGAAAACTTATTATACAAAGAGAACGCACAAACGTACCTTCAAAGGAAGGAATAAAATGGCCAAAACTGATCCAACCATTCTTTATTTGAGTGAAATAAAAAATGATTGTGTCAATGTTGGTCATTTTAGTCCTTTGATGCCGGCTTTCAGGGAACGAGAGAGAGAGAGAGAGAGAGAGAAGAATGAATTTGTTCCTACTGTGACGTCACCACACGTAGCCTAACCTAACCGAACCTAATTTAATTTAATCTAACTTGAATTGAGTGCCACATTAATTACAGTTTACTTGGCACTGCCACATAAAAGTTAATGGTGTCTAAATCGCCAAAAAAATATTTTTTACAAAAGAGAAAGAGCATTTGTCTTGTTGGAAGTGATAATTTTAAGTAAACTACAATGTGTGTGTGTGTGTGTGTGGTGTGTGTGTGTGTGTGTGTGTTCTATAAAGTTGTCAGAAATCCGGAAGTGAAGCAACACCACCTGGTATAATTATTTGTCAGAAAGATTCTTTTCATGTTTATTGTCTCATTCGCTCTGACGTCTTGGCTGTAACTCAACTAATCTATTTACACACACACACACACACACACACACACACACACACATTTTTAACTTCTAATCATCATCTTATGTTTAATTTTATTATCAAATCAGTGTTGAAATATCTTAACCATAAATGTTAAAATACTTTGACCACAAAGATCGTAACTAAAAATAACTTTGAAACTGTCCATTATACAGTAGCTCAGTGGATTAGAGCAGGGGTCCCCAACCCTGTGCCCGCGAGCACCATGGTGCCCGCCGACCCTTTTGCGTGTGCCCGCCACTGACTGACTACGATTGATAAGTTTTTATTTAAATTTTTAATAAAATGTATGTTACATATTTTAAATATTTAGTTACTAAATATTTAAAATATGTAACATACTTAACATTTTATTAAATTTTAGTAGTTAATTACAGAAACAGATGCTCATTTATTTGAAAATAATTATTTCTTTATAAATAAATTAAGTTATCTTTTTGATAATTTTTCTAAGATTCTTAGTTAGCCCATCCTTGTTTTTTTTTGTGTATTATGTTCATTATTTTACATAGGAATTAAATGTTTTTTTTTGTGTATTATGTTCATTATTAAGTCCAACTATAAATTTGCCTTGAAAAAGTAAATGGTGCCCGCCGCACTACCGGTAGTCTTGAATGTGCTCTTCGGCACAAAAAGGTTGGGGACCCCTGGATTAGAGCGTCACAATTCATTGAAGGTAATTTCTCTCCTCCAACTATGAATGCGATATAAAACGTGAATAAATACGATATGAATAACTACGAATAACATAATTGTTTAAAATCGGGGATCTTTTCAGTTTGACCTAACCGCGGATTTTCGACCTGAAAATTTGTATACTAATAAATTTTTATATTCAAATAACGAAAATGACATTATTTTCCTGGAGAAATATGCGCAACATACGAAAAAATTGCATTTATTTGCATATATATATGTGTGTGTGTGTGTGTGTGTGTGTGTGTGTGTGTGTGTGTGTGTGCGCGCGCGCGCGCACGGGCGCGGATGCGTGAGACTTTAATTAGTTATTTAAATATTTTAAAAATGCTATTCTGTCAACACGCCTATAAAGAAAAGTTTTGGCCAAACGCATGCTACATACACTAACCAAGCAGCCGACGAGCGTGACAAGACTTTTTTGACATATCTGCTCCCCCCCCCCCCCCTTTGATGAAGCTGAAGAAAGGGAAAGCAGGATAGAATGTAACACTTAAAAGTCACAAATCAGTCACAAAGTCGCATAATCTATTATCAATTTAGGCCACGCCTATTATAACATTACAGTCACACAGGAACAGATTTACAGACCAATAACCGTAATGAAATTCCATATTTGTTACTGATCAATATCGGATTTAGAAATATGGAGTTTCACGAAAGACTTTTTAAAATAACTGTATTCAACGAATGTGAATCGTGAATGTATGTATACTGGCAGCCACGCCTCTGACTAAAATTCAAACAGAGTGATTTCCGTCAAATGAAACTGCCAAATATCTTCGTGGTGAAGCCCCCGTCAAGGTCCTGGGTTCGAGTGCCAGCTTGAACTTCAGATTCCTTGGTTTTCCTTGGTCGGATTGGGATTCGGACCCCGAGTAAAGCTGTAGGTTCCCTCCGTCCTTGGATCTTTATAGATCCATCAAACCGGGTGCCAAAGCTTATCCGTACTTAGACTTACTAGAATTCCCGGATCACCTGGAGATCAGAGCCCCTAGCCTTCATTAGTTAGCCTTATAAGGCTAACTAACGAAAATATCACGACCTAATCTAACCAATCGTTAGGTTAACTATACGCCCTTGACGACTGGTTAGGTTAGGTCGTGATATTTTCGTTAGTTAGCCTTATAAAGCTAACTAAAGAAGGCTGGGGGCCCTGATCTTCAGGTGATCCGAATTCCCACCACACACAGTTTGCATCAACGTTACAAACCCACATTTTCATCATTTTCCACAAAGTCACTTTACATTTAACTAATTGTTTAAAAAACTTCTTAATCAAAACCTCTCCATTTTAAGTTAAAATTGTTAAAAAAATTAATTTAAAGTTTAAAAATAAACTTAAAATTAAAAGACGAGGGTTTACTTTTCAAATAAAAATGTCCGCATTTCTAACATTATTGTTAAAACCGATGTTATCTTTGGTTATCTTGGGTTATTCCAAGCATGCAAGCAAGAATAAGGCACATAGTAACTTTTAGTCGGTAGTGTGACTGATGAAGACCCCCTCCCCGAATCACTGCACCCCTCCAAAGAAGGCATAAATAAATTCTTTAATCGCTGGAATGTGAAGTCCGAGCCGAGAATCGATCCCAGGAACTTCAGATTGACAGATTAACAGCCCGGCGGGTATTTAGAGAATAGTTTTGTGATGAGAACATGAGGGTTCGAACCAACGTGAATGGATTCTTCGGGTGAAACACTGAGTCGTCTTCCAAAAGGCAGGTGCCAAATATAACAGCGATATTTTCTTATTTGGGTTCCAATGTGGGTTCAGTATGGATCAAATATAGATGCCAATGTGGGTGAAATGTGAGTAAAATGTGGGTTAAATCAAAGATTTTAGTATAAGATTTTAGTTACTATAAGGAATTAACATCATATAAAGTAACAGAAATTTTTTATATATATAATATATAGTCTATATATATACACACACACACAAACACGAGTGTGTGTGTATATATTATATATATTGTTTTACTGTATATTTCAACTACACAGTTTAAAAAGTAGATATAAATAAATAAGGAAATAATTATATTTTGAAAGATATCAATTCATTATCATTATCATCGTATAAAACTTTAAAAGACACTTTAAAATAATATTAAAACTTTGCCTTCGAATGAATGATGTGACATTTACTGAGTTTATTTTCCGAGAATAACTTTTCTCGTGGCACCGTAATGATCTCCGGCTTGGGTGGCACCCTTGTTAGAGCCTGCCTGTAGGCCAATCACGTTGCTTGAGGCCCGCAGTTCTTCTTCAGTCCATTCCCTCTTCTGCTCTTCTGCAGGGCGTGGTCCTAACCAAGGGCCTAGCCATTCAGGGTGGATGTATGTCTGTATAAAGGAATGTAATTTGTATGTTAGGCCAAGTGGTGTAATACTTGATACTATGTGAGTATGTACTCATTTAGTCATTTATAAGAGTTCTAAGTTCTCTACATGTCAGGAAATTTAGTTTTACACACACACACACACACACACACACACACACACACACACACACACACACACACACCTCAATCCATTTGATATTCGTGTTTTTTTATGAGTTACAAACTAATCAAGAATGTGATAATTTGTGCATGTGCAATATCTGCACTTAAAAAGCCAATTAATAATAATAATAATAATAATAATAATAATAATAAATACCCGAATTTCCTTATAAATTCTCTTAATATGCATTGATGATATTTTTAACATCGAGATCACTGGATTATTTTTTTACTTTGCTCTGATTATGCAATAGTAATCATATTTCTTTGAAATACAGTATGATCTCCGGCAGTGAGATAAGGGTAATCGTGTTTGCGGTGAGACCTTCAGACTTCTAATAAATATATAGTCTTTTTCATACAGAGTTTCCGATCTTTCTTTGACTTACAGTTCTTCCGAGAGCGTACAGTGTGGCCACAACATTTGGAAAGTCCTTTCCTTCCCACAGATCGACAGTTTGGAACAGATCTGTGTCAGGAACTCCATACCTTCGGCAGGCTTCCACGAAGCTATACCAGAAGGGACGAAGAGAGAGAGAGAGAGAGAGAGAGAGAGAGAGAGAGAGAGAGAGAGAACGAGAATTAGTGTAAATCAGACATGTTCCTTCGCGCGTCCTACGCTTATACTAAAACATGTTTATACGAAGTTTATTTAGGCGTTAGCAAGTCAACATTTAGGTGGCTCCATGTCAACATCCATATAAACAGGATAACTCTTTCCGCTATGAGGGCAACGTTGTGTTTTTTGTCGCAACACCGCTTCCCGTGAGTTCAGCGACGTTAAGCGACGTAGGGTCTCTTCAGTATTTTGATGGGTGACCGTCCTTTACGTTCAACTGATGTAGAGACTCATAGATGGCTCGGATCCCACGTAAAGCTGTAGGTCCCCTCCATCACATATCCTTCGCTGTTACGAAGAAGGTTAAACAACCCAAGATAGTCAATATACATATTATTATTATAGATTATATCGTAGATAAAGATCAAAGGCTTCAGTTTCACAAAACATCACTCCACCCATACACCTATTTAAGGTTCGGCAGCTCACAGAATCATTGCCAAGTTTATAGAGCACTGGTTCCCAACCTTTTTCGGCTGAAGGCACTCCAGTGCCATCCGTTTTTTTTTTCACGGCACTCCGGATTATTTTCATTTCCCGCTGTTCAACATACAGTTATCCTCTTCTCCCATCCCCCTAACACACTGTAACGTCAAACTGAGCCTATGAAGTTTCCGTATGGATGCAATAAATCGCAACTGATTTGTTTTATATGAAATTTTTTTTTTTTTTTTTTTACTAACTTTTGAATTTTCATTCACTTACATTTTTTTTGTAATTTTAGTGAAATTTTGCTGCATCCTGATATAAGAATCACCTACGGTACCCCGGTTGGGAAATACTGAACTATAGAAGGTCAACGTACTGGTATGAGGTACACAGTACACCTAACTTCCTTCAGTAAGGGTAGACATAAAAAAATATACATTCTTACTTGTTAATATTTTCCATAAACTTGAATTGTGCTCCCGAACCGTGGATCTTCGGGACTGATCCAGGTGAGATTTTATTAATTAATCTACACAACACCTGACCATCCTTCAAGATGTTTCTCATGGGTACACCATCAGGAAACCTTTGTCCAAGCACTTCGGAAATCCAGGCAAGGGATTCCCTCTCTTTTTCTGGGTCGCTTCTTCTAAACATCTAAAGAAGAAAAAGAAGAAGTCGTGATTCGCATGCCGGACATACATGAAACCGGACGCTCATAGCGTGATACCTGAGAATGGGTATGAAAATTCAGGGGTGTAGCCAGGATTTTGTTTCGGGAGGGGCTTATACAGCACGGTATTATATATATATATATATATATATATATATATATATATATATATATATATATATATATATATATATATATATACAGGGTGGGCGGAAAGTAGCTCCCTATTTTGGATTGGTAAAAAAATACGTATATTATCCATTTATTTCAGAAGAAATAATATGAAAAGGTAGGCATACATGGTAGGTTTTCTCTAAAATTCAATGTGGGCTCCAACTCTTTCTACCAGCTTCTGGAGCCGCCCAGGAATGGCGTCCACTGACTTTAGCAGGAACTCCGGCGGGATGGAGGACATGACTTCCCGAATTCGGTCCTCCAGTTCTTCCAATGTCCTCGGTTTGGTGCGGTAGACTTCTTCCTTTACCCACCCCCAAAGAAAGAAGTCGCACGGTTACCGCTGAAAAACGGCAGAATCGGTTCAGCGTACGGTGTGGTGTGGTATGACCTCAGATCAGGTTGTGGGCCCGTTCCTTCTGCGCAACACCATGAATGCTGAGCGGTACCTTGCTATGTTGCGAAACGAGGTCTGGCCGGTTGTCAGCACATGGGAGAACATCGACGATCTGATATTTATGCAAGATGGCGCCCCTCCGCACTTCGCTCTTGTTGTCCGTGAGTGGCTGGATGCCCACTTCCCTGGGCGTTGGATGGGTCGTCGTGGTCCACATCAATGGCCAGCCAGGAGCCCCGACTTGACACCGTGCGACTTCTTTCTTTGGGGGGGGTAAAGGAAGAAGTCTACCGCACCAAACCGAGGACATTGGAAGAACTGGAGGACCGAATTCGGGAAGTCATGTCCTCCATCCCGCCGGAGTTCCTGCTAAAGTCAGTGGACGCCATTCCTGGGCGGCTCCAGAAGCTGGTGGAAAGAGTTGGAGCCCACATTGAATTTTAGAGAAAACCTACCATGTATGCCTACCTTTTCATATTATTTCTTCTGAAATAAATGGATAATATACGTATTTTTTTACCAATCCAAAATAGGGAGCTACTTTCCGCCCACCCTGTATATAAATACAGTATATATATATATATAAGATTCGGGGCTCAAACGCCACGTATTCACCCCGCGCTATACGCCCATGGGTATGACATCTTCGATAACAATATTAAATGTCTTCTGAAATACGTTCTTCAATACAATGTAATTTAATTATCTATTTATCGATAGATACTGTTCATATATGAAGGAGGTTTTTCATCAGTTAACCCACAGCAATAGCCATGCTTATTCTAAAAAAATTTCAATGGCGTCGAAAGTCAAAACACAAATTTTAAACACATTTCGAGTTTCCCCCAAATCATGAAAACGGGGCTAGAGGCAAATTTCAAGGAAATGAACACAACTAATTTAAATATACATAAACGTGCTTGATGGAACAAGTTTTCTGACATGTTTCGAAATGTTTTCCGTTTCCCGACATGTTTAGAACATTTCTGCTTTTGAGTGGATGTTCTAAAAAGTGCTTGGAATTCGTGAATCGTATATTTAAAAGGTACCACCCAAACTCAAGTTTCTCGTATATAAACAATTTCGTATATATATATATATATATATATATATATATACACACACACACACACAACTGCACACTATAATAGAACGAAAACCGTCGATAATGTCGTGACAAATACAATGTTTAAAACTAGTTGTAATATAACTCACGGTTTATGCAATTTGATACTTCGCTAACGTTTCGAGACAAAACTGCGTTCCTTTGTTTTGTTTTTTTAAGTGACTAAAACCAAGCACCGTGCCCTGGTTTCGGAAGAGAGACTGCCCTTCTTTCCGGTGGCCGGTCTTTAAATGGGGCCTCTATTTGTCGATCAAAGTAAGCTTCCCGCATCCTTACGTTCAGCTCGAAAAGGCTACAAATATGGGCATAAAGTTAAGATGGCATCGAGCTATGCGCAAGGGTCAGCGAGGCCACCCCCCCCACTTTTTATTTTTTTTACATATAGTGGGGATTTATTTAAAAACTGCTTTACTCGGAGAGGGGAAAACGAGATAAGGGCTCGAAACGCTTGGCGGCGAATATTTGTGTTGATCAATCATATGAGCAATTTCACTCAACCCCCGCCTACACTCTCACCAAAAAAATTATATATATATATATATATATATATATATATATATAATATAATGCTTTATACATAGTTGGAATATATATTATATCATATAAATAATAAATTTAATTTTTAGGGTATATACCCCCGACCCCAAAAAGAAAAACTTAAAAAAAAAGACCCTAAAAAACTTTAAAAAATGAATTTAATTAACTGTGACTTTGACAGTGAAAATTATTCCCCCCTAAAAATACTCCCCCAACCCCAGCGGGAAACCATTACGCAGGAATGAATATAAAAAAAAAAAAACTGTTGAAAATACAAGCTAATTTCATTTAAAAAATATGTATGCTTATATTTGTATTGAATAAGAGGATTGGTTTTATTTTATATTATAAAAATAAGTAAAAACAGACCTTGAAAAGTCGGTTTTTTTTTTTTATGGTTTTTAATTGTTTTTTTTGTTTTTTATTATTATAAAGTAATTTTAACTGAATTTTAAAGAGATTAAAGTTTTTATATCACTTGTTTTTACAATCTTTTCTTTAAAATTGGTTTTTTTCTCTCTCTCTCTCTCTCTCTATAGATACAACATACCTACTCTATGTATACATGTATGTATTTATATATCTATTTTTCTTTGTCAGTCCATTTATCTATCTATACAGCTATCTACTTATTTACCTTTCGATTTATTTATGTACCTATCTATCTACTTATATATATATATATATATATATATATATATATATATATATATATATATATATATATAATAATTATCCATCTACCTACTTATTTATGTATATATTTATTTATTTAATTATCTATCTATCTCCTTATCTATTTATTTGTTATTATGTATATACCTCTCCCTCGTTGAAGGCTAAGGAATGTCTCTTTTTCTCGACCCACTACCCTCGTTTGTTCCATACCCACACCCACTTCTTGAATGACATTCAAAACCCTTTGGGCATAGTCTCCATCAAAAATACCCACAACAGTTTGTCTCCGCCCCTTTTTGATCTTTAGGCCCCCTTTCGCGAGCGCCCTCTATTGCCCAAAGGTGTAAGTTGGGCATTGGCACTACGTTTTCAGTGCCAATCTGGCTCTCCTTCTAATCGCTTCGGTTTTTCCTTCTTAAAAAAAGGGGAATTCTTATTTCTAATTTGAGAATATTGACATTTTCGACCGATTTTTTTGGGGGGAAATTTGAACAAAATTTAAATTTTTCGCGAGAAATATTTTGGAAATTAAAATTAAGAAAATTTTCTTGAGAGAAAATCACTGAAATTAAATTTCAAAAAGACATTTGTTTTCGTTCTTTATCTTCAAGTTCACGAAAAAAATTCAGCAATGCCTGTAAGTATGAAGTTTGACATTTAATATTATTAGACTATTTTAATTGCAGGTAATGTGTGTATATATATATATATATATATATATATATATATGCAAATTTTACGAACCATGATTCTAACCCGGGACCTCTTGATTAGGAGTTGCAGGTGCTGCCACTGAGCTAAGGGAGAATAAATTATGCAAACTTATGCTAAAGCGTATGTAATCATTCCGTGGTATTATATATATATATATATATATATATATATATATATATATATATATATTTATATATACATATGCAAATTTTACGAACCATGATTCTAACCCGGGACCTCTTGATTAGGAGTTGCAGGTGCTGCCACTGAGCTAAGGGAGAATAAATTATGCAAACTTATGCTAAAGCGTATGTAATCATTAACAGAAATTTACCTTGAAACAAAAGAAAAAAAATTTCTTTACCTCTGTTCTGTACCTCAAAAAAATGGATGTACCTCAAACCCAAATTGAACAAAGACTAAAAGATCCCAAAAGGGAATCCCATGATATAACCACATTCAACATTAACAGAATAGTTTTGTCTACAATTTTCGGTAAACAAAAGAATTTCGTTCAATTTGTAAACATAAACAATTTGGATTTAGGATAAACACATCCTACCCACAGTATCCGTTTAGAATTAGATGATCAAATATTAGAATCTTGGAAGTCTCCAACCATCATTATGTGTACATTTCCGTAAAAACGTTCTCTCAGAAACGCAAAATTTCTAGAAAGCATGAAAAATTACTAATTAGTAATGACTGGGTTTTCATTTTGGAATTTTTATTAGTTATCAAAAACAATGAAAAAGAAAATGCAAAAAACCCCCATAAATTTTACTAATATTTTTTTTTTTAATTTTTGATGTTTTTAGGCTGACTTCTTTCCCGAAGTTGTACCTGATGAAGTCACACCTTCCTATAATATGTCTACCTATCTATCTGTCTATCTACCTAGTACCTACCTATCTATGTAGGTAGATAGATGGGTAGGTCTGTTTGTTTTTCTATCTATCTCTCTATCTGTATCTATTTACCTTTTATGAAATAAAAAACTAAGCCCTTACGGTCAAAATTTTCTCTATCTATCTAGTTATCTATCTCTCTAGCTGTCTATCTCTCTGTCTACCTATTTATCTGTCTATCTATCTATTTATCTCTCTAGTTATCCATCTGTCTCTCTCTCTGTCTACCTATCTATCTATTGTACACGTGAAGAAGTGATTTTTTTTTTACGAAATAAAGCTATTGCTTTCTATCCATTTATCTATCCACTTATCTATCTATCTCTCTATCTATACACCTATCCTTTGTATATGTAAAAATATTGTATTATTTACAAGGTAAAGATGTTTTTCTATCTATCTATCTATCTATCTATCTATCTATCTATCCGTTCACGGAGCATTGGTTGTAGCAACGCTCGTTATTTCCTATAATTTCTACACTGTAAAACTAAGTGATGGTTCGGAGGAAATGGTTTGAAACTCCGAGAAAGGTTACTTGTTAGTTTGTTAATTTAATAGGTGTAAACAATAGATTTTGTTATGGGTTAAAACTCTCTCTCTCTCTCTCTCTCTCTCTCTATATATATATATATATATATATATAATTATATATACGACGCAGAAGTAAGAAAAGAGGCATTCCAAATAATATTGTCTTTAGTAAAATTCATCATACAAAGTATATATCAAAACATTAGTAATTATCAACAAAAATTATTTGAGAGAGAGAGAGAGAGAGAGAGAGAGAGAGAGAGAGAGAGAGAGAGATCAGACTAAACAAGATCTCAAGTTTCTTTGCGTTCAAATTTAAACCCATTTTTAAACCTGTATTATTTCCTTTTCTGTGACGTCATAAAGGTAAGTTAATTATAGATCCCACCTGTCCCATTAATTTATTATACTACAGCTGTGATTAATATTATGTTACTTATGAATAAATTATAATTTATTCCACATATAAGAACTTGGTATAGGATTAAAAATTTAATATATATTAATATATATATATATAGAGAGAGAGAGAGAGAGAGAGAGAGTTTGTATATAGATAAATAAAAGTAGATGTATAAGTAATAGATAGCTTGTATATAAATAAAGTAGATAGATACATAATAAATAAATAAATGTGTGTATATATATATATATATATATATATATATATATATATATATATATATATATATATATATATATATATAGCTATAGATACAGTTTAGTTTGTACATAAATAAATAAGTACATAATACATAATAAATAAAGATAGATAGATAGATAGATAGATAGATATAGATAGATAGAGAGATAGATAACTAGATAATAAATAAGTAAAAAATACAAAGGTACATCCATACATATATAAGTACATAGATTTGATAACTAATGTATAAATAGATAAATAGGTAAATACATGATAAATAAATAAATACATGAATAAATAAATAACATTTGTGGCAGGTATATTTTAGGATTTGAAATCATGTGTTATCGAGTGTTAAAACTTCCGGGAATGGGCTGAAATGATTTAAAAAGTGTGCCTGGCGCCAGTGCCAAAGTAAAAGTTAAAAAAAATTGAAGAAGATATATAAGTGTGGGAGTTTTTGTTTTTATTTTCATCTTTCCGCCCTGTTTCTCCTTTCTCTTTCTTTCTCTCTCTCTCTCTCTCTCTCTCTCTCTCTCTCTCTCTCTCTCTCTCTCTCTTACTCTCTCTCTCTCTCTCTACTCTCTCTCTCTCTTACTTTGTCGAAAAAATATTATGCCATTACTGACACTTAGGCAAAATAACCTATCAATCTATCTACCTAATTATTTATCACTCTTATTTGTCTATCTATCCATCTATATAGTTTTGAAGGTCGCGTATATGAAGGATGTTTTTTTTAGCGTTGTTAATTTCATAATAGTATTTATTTTTACTTCCTTAAAGGCAAATTATAGAATTACTTTTAGTTGCTGTCTCCAAATTGTTATTTATGTTCTTATAAAAAGTCTGAGAAAATATTTCAAGTTGAAAACTTTTTGTTTTTAATTTATTTGTTATACGAAAGTTAAAAAATATCTATTTATAAAAAGTATCTTATTATTTGGCATATAGATGCCATTTTAGCGAGGTTTTGATGAGTGGGAATGATTTATAGGAATTATAATAAGGTATAGATAAATTAGTGAATAGATCGATCATGAGAGGTATCTTAATTTTGAAAAAACAGTTCATAAAGGTTTAAGAACTGTCAATTAACTATGAAATCCATTACAAACGCGAAATATGTCCCAAGAGTCGAAGAAAGACGGGAAATAATTAAAAGAAAACTAAAATTGAGAGAATTATTAATTAAGGGGGGAAATATTGGAGGAGAGTGTTCTAGCAAGAGAGTTTTGCACGCACAGAAATAGGTGAATGGTTAAGGTCAAGGCCGATGTCATTTTTCAGGTCTAAACAAGGTGATATCTTCAATCTCGTATCCACAATATTTCTCATCAATCTATCAAGATTTAAGTTACCTGAAATAAGATTATAAGGGAAGAGGAAGTAGCTACTGTATGTGAAGTGATTCAACTACATTCATTTAGAATGAAGTGATTCAACTACATTTATTTAGAATTATTTATTTAGAATTATTTATTTAGAATTATTTATTTAGATCAAAGAATATATTTATTACTTTTCCACTTTTTAATAATGGCTGTCGTTTTTCGCATGAACAGAGAAAGTATCTCGTACGTCACCGCCTGTAATGTTGTTTTTATGTTGTTTTACCAGTAATGCGTCTGTAAACCAATTTACTGATTTGGCAAGGTATCGTCTTTCACAACCAATGAATAATGTATAACTGAATTGGACAGTTATGATCTATTAAAGGGCATAGAAGTATCCCTCCAAACAATGTTCATTCGCCAGACGCGCTTAAAACGTTTAGATACGTTTCATATAAAAATTCTCGTTGGGAAACGTAAAGTTGAGAAGGCAGAAACAGCTCGGATAGGATCCGAGGTTACTAGTGCCCAGCGTGGGAAGAAAGAAGGGAGTTGGGTCCAATTCCTCCTTTCCTGCAACGCAAGAGATGCGGGGGTAGCTGCACCTGTCGGCGGGCGGTGGGGTAGCCACATCCCTACGATAAAACCTTTCATTGCCTTTTTGGGAGGTAAAATTTTGAACAGTTGGAAAAATATCTTCGTTTACATTTTCTAGCAACTTATTTATTTTCATGACTCGTAAACAATAGTGAGACGCATTTCACATTTAAAACGAGTCATTTTATTATAGTTATCGACCTAACGAGGAGCGTCGCATATTTCTTAGCTCGGGAATATATATATATATAATTTAGTGATGTAGGTCACATCCGCATCCGCATCCGCGGAACATCCGCATCCGCACCCGCATCCGCACTTTGGACTGCGGATGTCGTGCGGATGTGGACCGTTGAGATAAAATGTCATTAATAAGCGGAAATTATCAAATTCTACTATATTAATAGAACTAGTTCATTGTGCGCAAAAGTGATGCAAGCGACAAGACGAGAGGCTGTTCTTGTATGAAGTTACTCTCTTGCAACCTACTTAGATCCACGTTACAAAGCTAAGTTATTTTCACCTAGTACATTAGAACGAGTTAAATCATCACTTGGCAAAGCAGTTGAAGAGCTTCAATCTCTTGAATCTGTCGCTTCGCCACCCACCAAAAGAATAAAAGTTTCAGTGACAGAACCAACACCTTCAACAAGCAAATCTATCACAGAATCTGTCTCTCAGTTTCTTGAGTTAAGCAGCAATGACGAGACCTACGCGATGTCAAAAGATGTAGTAAAAATGATCGAGAGCTATCACCAAGAAAAACGCCTGGCTGCATGTGACAATCCTATTAGTTGGTGGAAAAATACGCAGAATATCTATCCATACTTGAGTAAACTTGCAAGGAAACATTTAGCCTGTCCTCAACAAACGTACCAAGCGAGAGATTATTTAGCAGTGCTGGATTAATATATGATGAAAAGAGAAACAGACTGGCAGCAGAAAAGGCAGAAAAATTAATGTTGCTTAAGCATAACCTTCCTATAATTAAGTTTGAACATTAAACGATGAACATCTTAGTTTACTTTATTTTAATTACTCATTTATAAATATGCCTAATAAAACTTTAAACTTAATATAAATAGTTATCAAGCTAATTAAAGATCTCTTTCTATAAGGGTGGAGGTTGGGGAAAGAGGTCGGTGGGGTGCATTTGAGTTGGGTTCACGTCCCGCATCCTGGTAACACAATTATGGTTTCTAATTGTGGCTGAAACTCAACAAAATATAACGAATTTATTTGCAGACGAATTCACTAATTGATTTCTATATTAGTTAGATGCTTGATATTATTTTATATGTTCAGAGAAAAGTACAGCAATTATTGTACAATTAATCAATTATACTACATTATAGCTACAGCTCTCTCTATATAATAACTTATTATATACGTTAAACACAACAAATCTCGAATATATCCTAAAAAATAACGAAAATGTAGACATCCGCATCCGCGGATGTTGAAATCAAACATCCTCATCCGCATCCGCATCCGCGGATGTGAAAAAAATGACATCCGCTACATCACTAATATATATATATATGTAGGCCTCTATATATAATTTAAAAAATACTTAAAGCCATCAACTCTTCGAAAACTTTCGTAAATAACTCTTATCTTCTCGTACAAGAATTCAGGTCTACAAATCAGCTGAACAATGTGAAAAGAAATGGATACAAGTAGGCACTGATAAAAAAGGTTCCTGAATACGAGGGGAAAGAGTGCCTCAATGGCAAACAACAAACGAAGTAGCGCCACTGTAATGTTATGAATTACAACAAACACCTTGGAAAGTAATTTTATTGTTATTTCCTACTTCTGCCATCAACCTGGTTGGATAATTAAGAATTGAGCCGAAGTGTAAATACATCTAAACTAAATTCTTAGAACCAGTTCTTGAAATTTTACTCCGCCCACTTCCGTGCAAATCCTTCTGTCATATTTTCTTAATTAAAGAATTTTCCCGATTTACTCCTCTTTTTTCCCCTCTTGTCTTCCTTCTATCCCGAAAAAGAAAAGTTATGGTAAAATAATTAAGTGTTTTAAAATGTAAGAGGTCGGCTAATTCTGAAGAAGTTTAGTCTTTCATCAATATCCGACCATGAGATGTTTTAGGAAATTTATGCAGAAGTTCTCATCAGGTACAGGAATCGATTTCGAGGCGATAATACTGTAGGATTGTCGATGTGACCAAGAAAGAAGAAGGAAGAAGAGAAAAATGAGACAAGAGGAGAAGATGATGAAAAAGACAGAGGAAAAGGAGAGAAGGGAAATGAGAGCCTGAGTAGGCGCGCGCAGGTGTTAAAAGTGATCTCTTCTTTGCAGTGTGGAGCTCTAAACCCCGTGATCTACTAAACCCACAAGGAAACCAACGGCCTCCCTAAAAATCTGGCCTTAAGTGTCATCGAGAGAATATTTGACACTTTCGTGTAAGACAGGAGGGATAATTCTTAACCCCGATGGAGACCCAAAAACAAAACAAGTAAGGTGGTCGGTGTGACCTAGAAAGAAGACACAGAAGATAAACTAAAATAGGAGAGGTAGTAAAGAAGGAGAAAGAGAAACAAAAGCATGAGTAGAAGACGGCAGATGCCCGGGCTCAACCAGATGCGTGCAAGCGTTAAGAGCAAACTCTTTTTGCAGTTTTGTGGATCCGAACCCCGAGGCCTATCAACTTTATCAAAAGGCCAGCAAGTCTCCAAAAAGAGTGGCACCTTACCGATGGAAAGAAAAAGCTTTAAACCTCCAGCGAGGACACGCATCAGCCAGCTGGCTTTAATCCGCCAGCTGGCTTTAATCCGCCAGCTGGCTTTAACCCTAATCGAAGCAAATAAATAAACTTGTGGTAAAATATTGATATATCAATTAAAAAATTAAAACATTTAATATACTGTATGAAATAACATTATCCTGAACATATTAATTTTTAATTTAAAAATATTAAAACAAAAATTAAATCAGTATTCATTACTAAATATAAAAAATTTTAATATTTTAAATGTATCTTCAATAATTAAAGAAAATAAATAAATAAAAATTAAAATATTATGAAATCCCTAAACATAAATTTTAACTCTCCGACATATTTTAAATTTAATTTGAAATTTATATTTATGACCACGCGTAAATATAAATATAGTTTTTGAAATCATCAAATAAATATATATTTAAATTATAAATAAACAAATATAAAAAAAAATATATATATATATATATATATATATATATATATATTATATTATATAATATATACACACACAGTGGTGCTGAATGAGGCAAATCTGATAGTTATCGGCCCGAATATGCAAATTTGGAATTCATTTAAAAAATATACTTTATTAAAATATAAATTTTAAATGAATTGAATGTAGAAATAAATTTGTATTTTATATTTTTATCTATAATAATAATAATATTGAATTTTAATTTGTAATTATACCCGTAACTATTTTTTAATATGGAGAAAGCGGATTCGCTTTTTATTAAAAATTTTGTTTAAATAAAACTATTTGCAATTAAAAATATTAACCAAAAATTTGTTATACAAAATTTTTAAAAAAAACTGATTTTTTTTTTAGAAATAATATTAATTAATAAAATAATAGCGCTTTACTTACCGTAGTTTATATACAGGGTGATTCAAAAGTCAGGTTACATAGGGCTTTTCTGTTTCTTTGCAGGTAAATGAGTTATGAGATGTTATCGAAGGAGGAGTGCATTGATGTGATATTCCAAGCCGGCTGCACAAGTGCATTGCCGTTAACGGTGGCCATATCGAACATGTGATGTGACTATTCACCTGTATCATTACATAATACAGTATTTCCCTATGTAACCTGACTTTTGAATCACCCTGTATATATATATATATATATATATATATATAGTCTGTCTGTTCGATGTCTGTCTGTCTGTCCTGATGTCGTTTTATATACAGTTATACACGCCTAAATGGGCTTGGGGAAGCTGCACCACATTTAATATATACATAAAGAAAGAATCAGTCTTCCCCTTTTTGGGGGCTTTTGCTGCGCAAGACGCAGAGGGCATTCTACTAGGTTACCCAGGGCACCCATTTATCTACTAATCAATTTTATTGTATGGAAGTATAAACAGCTGGGTGAGCTGCGCGCCGCCTGCCGTCGCTGGGAATCGAACACGGGGCCGGTGATTTCGTAGTCGGCGACTCTAACCACTACACCACCGAGGTGTGTATATATATATATATATATATATATATTATATATATACATTTAAACTGCAAACACGCAGTATAATTAACGTAAAGAACGACGCTTGTATAGGAGAATATTCCCGCGCAAGATGAGAGCGAGAGAACGAAACAAATGAAAAAATGAGGTAACTACCCGGGAATCGAACCCGGGATCTTCCGATTGCCGGTCAGATATGATAACCATTACACCATATATATATATATATATATATACAGGGTAGTGCAAAATCAGGAGTCAAAGGGGTTAGAGAGAATGGATATTTCCCGTTCTATGTCCGCCAGTTTTTAAATAAAACGACTTTTTTAGTTAAAAAAAATTAATTTATGCAACGATGACTCTTTGACTCCTCACTTTTGCACCACCCCATATATATATATATATATATATATATATATATATATATATATGTTCAGTTTTTATGTTTGAAACCGTAACTACTTTAAACTGAGGAAAATGACGGCCATTTCTTATTTCTAGCAATTATTTGATTTTTCTACCTCAAATTCTGCACCACTTTGATCTAATTTATATATATTTTTTAAAAATTTTAGTATTAAATAAAATATTAAATTATTATATTTATTATTATTATTATTATTTTTTTTTTTTTTTTTTTTTTTTTTTTTTAAGATTTTACAATATTTTAAATTAATTCAACCATTGGGGGTAATTTATTGGTTTGCTTTCCGACATTCGGATTATATACTATAATACTCTCCTCCCTTTATAGTAAATAAGATGGGCACGATGCCTATTTTAAGGAATCTACGAAAATCCAAGGATTCGTTTTATAGACGATTTAACATCTTAAATTTGTGATTAAAAAGACTTTAATTAATTTCTTTTTAACCACAGCTACATTTATGTAAACCTGTATGTGAAGTGAGAGAAATTATGCCTCAGAACACTATACAGGAATCAGGGCTCACGAGGGGTCGGATAGACTCCCCCCCCCTCTTCCTCCCTATCACTCTCCCCCCCCCCCCTCCTTCATCACTCCACCCCACTATCAAATGTGTCTCGCGGTTTGTGACAAAGAATTAATGAAAATGAAAATGAAAAGGTTTGTTGGCAGACTATAGTCCATATGACAAATATTATTAATACAATGACAGTTCATATACTAAGAATAAAAATATATACAATTGATTAGAAATAATACAGTAATGTCGAGGTTAAGTGGAGCTACAGACAGACGTTTTCGTACCAAGAATTCCATAGCTTAGAGCAGTGGTTCCCAACCTGGGGTCCCCGGACCCCTGGGGGTCCGCGAAGGTAATACTGGGGGTCCGTGAGCTTTCAATATTTCGAGAGGCTCCAATGGAAATCGTACATTTACCCACGATAAGGGCGCTCAGACTAAAATGTCAAGTTTCCTTGCTCTTGGCTGGAATTATTAATACTTTTTTAATATGCTGTATTTTAATTGCATACTCTCTTATATGTCCTTTATTTGATAGTGAAAAATGAGAAAACGAGTAAATTATTAGTTAATAAAAACAGTTTGTTTGGTAGACGGAATCTTTCAAAAACATGGGGTCCGTGGGAAAAAAATAAAAATAAAAGGGGTCCTTTGTGGTGAAAAGGTTGGGAACCACTGGCTTAGAGGATAAATGGCATGACTCATGGATAGCTTGGATAATCGGGTTGGTTGATTTTTTAATTCTTTGCATTAGACTGTATTGAGCACGTCTCGTTACCTCCGGGAAGCTCGGGACATTGCTGGTAGCAAACATTTTCGAAGCTGAGCATCTCGGGGGTAATTTATGTAAGAGTCTAAAAGACCCGTTGTACAGCAAATTCAGGGTTCTGCTAGAACCTTTTTTATAATTCACCCAGAGTTGCTGTCCGTATATATTACTGCAGAAAGTACGAAAGAGAGTGTCTTTAGCTTCACTTGTACAAAATCGAAAGTTCCTTATGGTCATATTCGCTTTAGCACACAGGCTTCGAGATTGTTTTCTTATATCCGAGTCATCACTCAAGGAGCTGGTAATATTGACCCAAATACTTAAACTCTTGTACTTCCTCAATTACTTCACCATTCATTTTAAACCTTATATCAGCTGGCTGATTACAGCTTTTAGGATGAAATTGCATAACCTTAGTTTTTGTAACATTAAAAAGAATATCATGTTTCTGCGAATACACTTCGCAGACTTTTAGTAGCCGATCCAGACCTTTAACAGAGGGACTTATTAACACCATATCATTGGCATAAACTAAGTTATTTATCCTCGTGTTATCTATACAACATCCCACTGTTGCCTCATTAAGTGAAGCAATTAATCCGTCAATATACACATTAAATATGAGAAAAATACTAAAGAATTAGTTTTTTAAACTTTTATATTTTAGTACGTAGCAGGCTCAGTAGGTGAAGTATAGTACCCAAGTCAGTGCTTGTAGTAGTAGTAGTAGTACTATTTCATTGGCCAAGTCAGGGTAACATACTGTATGTGGTAGAACCCCGGGTTGTTAATTTAAGGGTCGGGGACTCGAGTCTCGGCTCGAACTTCGGATTTCAGTGATTGCCACTGGTTAAGGTGCTTTTCTGGGCATTTTTTTGATGGGATAGTAGTTCGGACCCCAAATAAAGCTGTAGGTCCCTTCCGTCATATGTCCTTTATAGATGTTAAACAAGCTCAAAACATCATTCCTGTTGATACATCACTGTACAAATGCCGAAAGAAATTTGCCAAAAATATATAAATAAAATGTAATGAAATTAATACTTATTAGAATTTTTTTTTTTTTAAATATGTTTTTCGGTGAATTTATTTCCCCAACTGTACTTACTGTACTTCCAAATGCAAATGCTATATTTCAAACTTAACAAATCACATCAATCACAAACTGAGGAAACCCAAATCAAGTGACTTTGGAGTCACTGAAAAACAATTATTAAGAATAAACCTATTATTAAAAATGTCGACTCTAACCCTCATTTGCGCTTCTCTCCTGAACCAGGGACGTAACAAGGAAGTAGAAACCGAAGTCATGGACTGGATTTTCGCCGTTCTCGGCCAGAAACTTCCCCCAGGGAGCCCTGAGGACGTTCTCAAGGACGGCGTGGTTCTCTGCAACCTCATGAACAAGCTCACTCCAGGGTCAGTGAAGAAGATCCAAACATCAGGAGGATCTTTCAAACTTATGGAAAACATTCAAAGGTAAAGTTCATGAACGCTCCATTTTGTAAAATATTAAATTTCTGTAAATTAATTTACACTTTTTTTGTTAATAATCAGTCAGGAGGTACCAGAAACTGGCACAGTACAGTACCCAGGCAAAATAATGCGGTTTATTGCTTTATTATTATTATTATTATTATTATTACCAGCAACATCAGGATTCGAACCCCCCGACCTCATTATCTTCACTTCGCTTACAGGGAAATGGTGTTACCTACTCAGCTACTGACATTGGCTATAGATTTATTGTTGGGAAATACTGTATATTTTAATAAAAAATGCTGAAGAGAAATTGGTGTAATTTCATTTTTAATTGGATTACTTTTAATTTTAATTTTAATTTTAAAAATATTTTAATAAGATTTCCACCAAATTTAAGTTAAAAAAAAAAAGATAAATGTTTATTGATAAAATTAAAATCAGTAATTTTAATATCGAAGATACTAAAATACGTAATAATATTTTATATTTATTTTATTACAATTTGGCCAGTTTAGAAGGTTTTGGCTTTACTGGGCTCTCAGGTTCATCTTTTTTGTTTTTAGTTACTGAACTATTTATATAGTTTCTTTATTCTAAATGTCATTCATAATTCTATATTATTCACTTTTACTAAAAGTGAATTGAGCCTAGTGAGCCCAGTAAAGCCTTAAGTTTAAGGGTCAAATTAAATAAAATAAATAGTCCGGCTTAACACTTATTTGTTAAACTGTAAATTGTAAATTGTAAAATTATTGTATTTACTTTATCAGTAAAAGTTATTAAGTTCAATTCAATTAAAATTTAAAAAAAAAGACGAAAATCTTTAAAAAATTGGGCTAAAGTTAATGAATGTGTCTTAAAGTACAATAACCGCACTTTTCTGTGTCCACACAATTGAAGTTAATTCTGGTAATTGAAACCCGAATCTACACCCAAATCGGTAACCCTTGAAAATCGTAATACAATACATAACTTCACCTTTTCAAGTCTGATTTGCGCAGTTTCCAGCTTTGATTATTTTCAATCCTTTTAGGTTTCAGCAAGCGGTGAAGGCCTACGGCGTTCCTCATGAAGAAATTTTCCAGACAGCCGATTTGTTTGAAAAGAGAAACGTTCAACAAGTTTTCATTTGTTTGTATTCTCTTGGAAGACAAGTAAGTGGATTTAGGGAGGGTCTTCAAAAGAGTATTTACCACTCAATTTCATTTCCATTCCTATCCACGGTCTACGAGTGGGAATTTCAAATCTGTGAAAAGAGTTTTCTTCTTTGAGAAAGTGTAAAGAGAGACCGTGACGCAATTACAGTACCGAAAGGTATATATTTTTTATGAAAAATTTGAAGTAGGGTATCTCGGAATGGGAAGGTGAATGGATCAATTTGAGAATTGCATCTTTCGAGATTCTCACTCACTCGTAGATTCACTTTTAGGTGAAGAACGAATGAAATTAGCACCGAGTGTGGAAGAGATTCTAGAAAATGACTACTCATTTGAGAGATATCAGCTATCGGTAGATGCTCGCTCATTCAATGTCTGCCTTTGATTTTTAAATGATACCTACATACCATAATGTTCTGCATACAATTACTAC
Source organism: Bathynomus jamesi (assembly GCA_023014485.1). Taxonomy (NCBI): domain Eukaryota; kingdom Metazoa; phylum Arthropoda; class Malacostraca; order Isopoda; family Cirolanidae; genus Bathynomus; species Bathynomus jamesi. Next base: position 306,851 of record JAJOZX010003511.1, on the reverse strand, counting down.
AATGTATTGGAATCTGTATTATATTTCAACTTTTACGGCTTCTTCTCTTCTTCCTTAGATCTCTTTCCCCTTCTTGCCTCCCATTTCCCCTCATCGGTAAAAAGAGGAACCCTAATTAGCTTCCCAACGAGGAACCTACAATGCCAATGAGGGTTGTATGCGTCTAGCATGACCAAAACCATCGGTAGTGTCAGGTCGGGTTATGCTCCTAATCTATACCTCGGAAGGGTCAATTTTCCGGTGTGAGAGATCCCAGCTGCCAGTAATGACCTCGCCAAATCGAAATGGCTTCCTGGCAGAGGCGGAAAAAAGATGAATTTATTCATCCTTTCAACGCAGATGATGCTTCCGAACGTCCCCACCTCCTCTCTTTTATAAATATTTCAAAAGGAGATCGCTTCCGAAAGCCTTCGCCGATGGCTTCGTTCCACCGCGACACTCCAATCGAAAATCTCTTTTGATTGATGACCTTTCGAACGAGCGATTCGGTTTCAATGGCCGCGAAAACTTTCTGTAGGTGGACGGGAAACTGAAGGGAAGGAAAAAGTATTAAGTAAGGGTCTTAGGTGTGTGTAGTTTGGGGAGGGGGGGGGGTCAAGTGGGGGATCAGATAGGAGATCAAATTGGGCAAAGGGGGGAGGTGGGTGGGGGTCTTCAATGGAAGGGAAGATAATAAAAAGAAAATTGAGTAGCGGTGAGACGATGTTTATTGGCGTTAGGGAGAGATTAAATGCAACAAGAAAGGTTCTTTGAAAATTCATTGGGAATAAGATTTGCACTAATGGCCAAAAGTGTGGCCTAGCGGCCTAAAGTGGCCTAAAGTGGCCTAAAGTGGCCTAAAGTATCGTATCATACTCGAATGAACGTTTTAACTGTTTCTACAACTTTGGAGACTAGCTTGTTTTGGGAGTTGCTTTACCTTTTTCGTAACGGAGGAGGTCATGTGGCGGAGCCTTACGTGGAATCCGAACCACGGAGAACAGTCACCTAGACCCATTGTCGTTTAACTTCACTGATCGACGGGAAGCAATGTTACAACAATGGTTACGACGTAGCAGAAATTATCAGAAAAATTATATTTCCTAATTCATGTGGATTTGCGCCTTACGACATCTGATCGACTTGACATTCTATCGACAAGTTATTGTTAAGTTAAGTTAGGTTAGGTTACGCTAGGTTAGGTTAAGTTAGTTTTTTAGAGTATCGATGTTTTGGTCTTGTCGACGAGATGGGTATACGTTCTGAATTTGTTGTCAGTTAAGTACGTAGCACATTGCGTTATTTTCCTTTTTTACAGACCCAGAAACACCCAGAATACAACGGTCCTATGCTGGGTCCCAAGATGGCGGAGGCGCACCATAAGGAATGGGACGAAGACGAACAGCGCATGCTCCGAGACGGACAGATTGGTCTCCAAATGGGGCAGAACAAGGGTGCCACCCAGGCGGGCCAAGGAGCTTTTGGAAACACAAGACACATGTAAAAAGGGAGAAGAGTGATTAATCTTCTATACATTCTGTAAAAACCGTATATGACGTCATAAGTCTGTAATTAATGAACGAAGAGGTTTCCATGGAAACCTCATACGCTAACTGATAAGTCTATTTAAGAATATAAAGATTCTATATGATTAAATACATAAATACATAAAATACATAAAATTATTTAACTAAAATAAATATAGTTTAGTTTCTCATTAAAATTATTTATTTTAAATTTAAAAAAAAATTTATAGTTCAAGTGTAAGATAGGAGTATATATATGTATGGTAACTCTAAAAGTTTGGATCACATGTTAATAATAAATTAATTAATAATTAATTAATTAATGTTCTTTCCGTCATGATCATAT
>JAJOZX010003511.1:300000-302500 GCA_023014485.1 Bathynomus jamesi | reverse complement strand
CACTCTGCTACCCGAAACTCGTATTGATCTAACTTTTGTATTATTATTATTGTCATTATTATTACCAGCATCATCGAGAGTCGAACCCCCGATCTAAGTGTTCTCACTTCGCTTATAGTGGAACGGTGTTACCCACTCAGCTGGCACATAAGCGTATGATAAATCTAATGTAATTTGTAAACCAAACTAAATCTATGTATACAGACGACCTTGATTTCGGCTCTCTCTTTCTTATAAAGGGGGCCCCAATTTTGCGGGCACTAGCACTTGGCCCCTCCTTTCTAAAAAAGAAAAAGAGACGAGATGGTATAGCGTATATGCGAAACTAATTTAGAAAAACAAGTGCGTATAAATGCCTCGGGATGAGATATTTATGTATTTTTAGTACAACATCATTTAAAAAAAATATTAGGTAGTAATAAATTTTTGCAAATGGCGAAAAACTGCAAATTGCGTTCTTTGAATTTTGTATTTTTTCCTCGACTTGAAGAATGTAAAATGTGGAGATATGTCATTTTCCATCACTTTAATGTAATATAAAATGATTATCGGATAATCCATCCAGAGACAGGTTTCGTGAATCATCCAAGTCGAAGACTCTTAAATCATGGGAGAATTTTTGTTTTATGCTTTCCAAATGCTTCAGTTGATAGAAATTCCATAGCTGAAGCAGCTATGTTATTGGGGCCACAGTATTGAATTACGGAGAGAGAATGAAGTATAACAATGGTTTTCAACCTTTTTTAACTATGGCGATAGATGTCTGTCACTAGAGTAAACAATTTTCGGCGATTCGCCTTCCTCATTAGAGAGAGTTAGGATGGGTCGACAGAAATTGTTGTAGTAATTCATATTCTCTTTTCAAAGATTTCGGTTAGAAACGAACTCATATTTAGTTTTTAGACACGATAATAGACATTTAAGTGATTTCTCTCATGTTCCAGTAATGGGTTTTGAACAAGATTTGAAAACCATCGAGTAAAGGAAGAGTAATCCTGTCCCATACTGTTTATGTATTGGTGATTAGGATTCCTACCCTGGATTACCTACATATTCCTCGCCCCCTCGAACTGTTTGAGAGAGCAGAAAGTTATGAAAACAAGACACTCAAGAAATTTAAAAAAAATATAAAACAAAAGATGAAAATTCTTTAAAATCCAAAATCCAAAAATGAAATGAAGCATTCAGTTAAAATGTAAAAATAATTTTTGAAAGTTTTAATGCAAAAGTAAACAGTACAGTACCCCCACCCTCCACCCCGATTTAAGCGCTCGACATTTGCGCGTTTTCGGATAAATGCGGTCCAAAAATATTAAATTTTTTTGGGACCGCGTTAATCCGAAAACGCGCAAATGGGGTGCGCGTAAATCGGGGGGGGGGGGGGTTACTGTACGCAAAAATAACGTACTTAATTGAAACCAAACTTAAAACGATAGAATCTACAACCAATAAAAAAAATACATGAAAAAGTGAAAAAAAATAAATAAATTTTACATTTCTAGGCGAACTTTTTTCAGAATATGCGCAAAAAGCGCATATAAAAAATATTTCTAAACCAAACTTGGTTGTACAACATTTAACGTATACTGTAAATTAAAGAAAATTAAGGAAAATTAAAGCAAATGAATGGTGTTGAAGAACCCACATAGGAAGAATTATACAAACCCTGAACGTCGTCTGAAAAATAATATCGACATTAAAATTCCCTTTTAATAATGTCACACTGTGCGGAGACTTCAATTTCCCATTTCGGCTGTACAAAAGAATGTGCAGAAATGCGTAAAATGAAGAGCGTAAAGAAATTGGCAAATTGGGCGTAGGATTCCGACTTCGATTTGAAAAAAGCAGAAGAGGTGCTTTGCTTTGTCGGGGTTAAAAAAAAAAGTAGTAGAAATGCTGGAAGTAGATACGGGCAAAAAAGTGGAAATGGTGGATGAAGATACAAAAACAAAAATTGCACCACAAAAACTAAAAATTGTAACTTAAAACCGAAACACAAGTAAAATGAACTAACTAATTAACTGAGGATGTCATTAGACGAAAGCGCTTGAGCACTATTTTGTGTTTCCTTTCCTTCGTGGTTTTATTCATATATATATATATATATAATATATATATCATTCGCTTAAATTTAAACGACCAAGGGGAAACTCTAAATCTCTTTCTTCCTTTTGCTGACTATCTTTTTTATATATATATATCATTTGGCACTTCTTTCATAAATATTGGCACTTAAAATAACTTCAGGCACCGCTATTCAGCCCTAGAAAATTCTAGAATCTAAAAAACCTACACCTACATCTACACACACACACACACACACACACACATATATACATACATACATATATATATATAATATATATATATATATATAATATATATATATATATATATATATGCTTAATAGTGAAACATTTTTTAAATATTGACTGTTACACTAAATACATGTAGACAGCCACCCCCACCCACCCACACATACACACATACACACACATAC
>JAJOZX010003511.1:280000-295000 GCA_023014485.1 Bathynomus jamesi | reverse complement strand
ATCGACTTTCTAAAATTATTATTATTATTATTATTATTATTATTATTATTATTATTATTATTATTATCATTATTATTATCATGATTATTATTATTTAGCAAATTAGTTGTGGTTAACTAGATGTGACTTCGTGCATCTTGGAAAATGAAACGACATTATCCATCACGAGCTGAAAAACGGAAAAGAAGAAAATAGAGGAGGAGAAGCTTTCCAGTAGCACAGGTGAAATGTGCCACTTGTATATTCTTATGATTACAGTTCAGGCAACTAGGTTAGGTAGACCATCAAGCTCGGCAAGTGCTCAGGAATCGTGCAGAGTAAGCTAGTCTCTGTAATATTTATAATATTTCGAAATGTGAAATTTAATGGATCACATCACCTCAAATTCTGTTCACACAGATCAATTATCAAACAAGATAAGAAAGAGTATTTAAGCAAAAATTAACAGAATATGTAATGTTATGTTCTTCTCAGGAGCATTACTGAAATATTTGGAAAAGCCATCCTCAGCAAAACCTAATGAGCATCATGAGCCAACAGCAGGACCATCCTCTATGCAACCTCAAACACCAGTAGAAGTAGAGCCTGATGAATCAACAAGTGGCCCATCTTCTGTTCAGCTTCAAACACCATACACAGGCATTTCTACTGAGCAACAAGAACCAAGATCTGCTCCACCGCTTGATCCATATGACTGGCCAGTTGTCCTGTCAGATGCCTTGAAGACAGATCTGGTGTCTCGAGTACCATTTCAAATCAGTCCAGATTTCACATTCCCTAAAAGAGAGGACGGTAGAAGCTTTCATCACGATTACATGTACAGAACATTAATTAATGGGGAAAAAATAAAGCGAAGCTGGCTGATGTACTCTAGAAGGAATGATGCTCTTTATTGCTTCTGCTGCAAGGTGTTTTCAAGGAAGTCGTACAGATTAATTACGGATGGACTTTCAGACTGGAAAAACGTTGGTTCGCTTCTGAAAGGCCATGAAAATAATTCAGAACATGCAGATAACATGGCAACATGGAAGGATCTGGAACTGCGGCTAAAACTGGGAGGACCATTGACCAAACTGAAATGTCATTAATGGAGGTAGAGCGAAGACGCTGGCGAGATGTTCTTACACGTCTTGTAAGTATAATCCAATCACTGGCAGAGAGAAACCTTGCTTTCAGGAGGTCTTCCTCTACATTGTACAATCGAGACAATGGCAACTTCTTGAAGGAGGTTGAGCTGCTTGCCAAATTTGATCCAGTGACGAAATAACATATCAGCAGAGTCGAAAGTGGCCAATATAGTCATTCAAGTTACCTAGGAAACATCATTCAAAATGAGCTCATTGGGTCCATTAGTGGGAAGATCTTGGATGCCATTGTTGCAGAAATAAAACAAGCTAAATATTACTCACTCATTTTAGACTGCACTCCAGACATAAGCCACCAAGAACAGATGTCGATTATTATCAGAACTGTTAAAATGGGTGAAGTACCGGAAATAAAAGAATACTTCTTGGGCTTTCTTGAGGCTTCAGAAAGTACAGGCCTGGGTTTATCAGTTCTGATTCAGAAGAGACTCGATGAACTGAATATTCACTTTGATGACTGCAGAGGACAGTCATATGACAACGGAGCGAACATGAAGGGCAAGAACAAAGGTGTTCAGGCAAGGTTATTAGAGAAGAACTGTCGTGCACTCTATGTTCCAGGTGGGGCTCACACTCTGAATCTTGTAGTGGCTGATGCAGCTAAAGCTTCCACAGATGCCATCAGCTTCTTTGGCAACGTACAAAAATTGTACAACTTTTTGCAGGAGCTACACAGAGATGGACAATCCTAAAGAAGCACGTGAACATAACACTCAAGTCTTGGAGTGAAACCAGGTGGGAGAGCCGGCTTAAGAGCATTGAGGCTGTGCGATACTAAAGCCACAACATCAGAGAGGCCCTGTTGGAAGTCAGAAACAATGCCACAGACGCCATAGCCAAGACTGAAGCACAAGCACTTGCAGAGGAGGTAGAGTCTTATCGCTTTCAGATTTGCACAGTAGTATGGTATGACATTCTTCATGCAGTTAACCATGTGAGCAAACTTCTGCAGTCTCCTACAATGCAGTTTGATGTGGCAGTCAACCTCCTCACAAAAACAAAAGACTCACTCACCAGCTACAGAAACACAGGTTTTGTTGCAGCACAAGTCGTAGCTAGGGACATATGTGAGGAAATGAATGTGGAGGCTGTGCTGAAGGAGAAGAGGCTCAGATCCACAAAAAAGCACTTTGCTTACGAAGCTCCTGACGAACCATTTACAGAAGCCTTAAAGAGGCTGGAAGTAAAATTTTTCAATGTGGTGATGGATTGTACCTTCGGGTCAATAAATAAGGGATTCAAAACATTAGATGATGTGAGGGACATATTTGGGGTTCTCCTAAACTTCACCACAATGAACAAGGAAGACTTATCCTGCAAGTGTGAAAAGCTCTCTAAGATACTGAGCTCTGGAGCTGACTCTGACATTGATGGAAGAGAAATGACCCTTGAAATTAAGAACTTGCCGACTTTACCTTCACACAACATGACTGCATTGGAGCTTCTCTCCTTCATTCATCGGAAGCAACTGGAGGAACTATACCCCAATCTCTGGGTTGCACTAAGAATTGCCTGCACTCTACCTGTGACAGTAGCGTCAGCCGAGAGGAGCTTCTCTAAGATGAAGCTAATCAAGAACTACCTCAGATCATCAATAGGGCAGGATCGCCTCAGTGGCCTTGGCATCATAAGCATCAACCAGGACGTTGGCAGGGAGATTTCATATGATGATGTTATTGATGATTTCGCCCAGAAAAATCTAGGAGGCAAAAATTTTGAAGATACAAACTGTTCTGTATAACTGAGCTATTATACGATTGTATTGTAGAGTTAGTAATTGTTTGGTAGTTGATAATTGCATTATTTTTTTATACATACAGTAGTTCTGTGTCATTTATTCTAAATAATGTATAAGCTAATTTTCAGGAATTTCATGAAGAGTATTTTTTCTGTTTGTCTTCTGAAAGTACATATTTGTTGTTTTGGACATAAATGTTTCATTAAAATTGTTTCATAATTGTTTTTTATTAACACAGCCATTTTTTGTATGTGTGCGCTGAGGTGATGTAGTAAAGCGTGAGTTGGTGGATGGAGGGGTGGGGCCTCAAATGGGTATACTGCTTAGTGCCCCTTAATGGCTAGAAACGGCCTTATATATATATATATATATATATATATATATATATATATATATATATATATATATATATATATATATATATATATATATATATATATGCAGCGTTGCATTCGTTCCGGGCGTTGGTTTCCCTTAATTCGGATAATTTAGAAACTTCAAATTGCAACTTGCAGATGCTGTGTGCGTCGGTCTCTCTTCACACGGAGGTCAGGCTGGTGGTCCCACTTCTACTGAATATTTTTCTATTTTACTTTCGGATTTTATACTTATTTAACGAGCTTTTAATATCAAACAAGACCTTTACTCTTTAAGGTTCAACTTTGGGTGGGCTTATAATACAATAAGTCAGGAAGGCCAGAAATTGGCATAGCGCTCAGGCCAGAAGAACGCGGCTCATTATGATAACTCCAGGATTATTATTAACTGACACCATCGAGAATCGAACCCCCGATCTTAGTGTCTTTATTTCGCTTATAAGGAAACGGTGTTACCCAATGAGTCACCGTCGCGTCGGTGGCGTTGAAATAAGATTCGTATTACTTATTTCACTGAAAGAATGTCTCTACGTTTCCTTATAAGCGAAGTAAAAACGCTCAGGTCAAGGGTTCGATTCCCGATTTTGATGAATTTATTAATATTCATTTTTAAATGTAAAGCTTTGAAAATCTTTGTTTGCTCCCGCATTAATTGTTCATTCTGACGAAGGTCATGCTTGTTGCCCCACCTTAGACCTACAGCGTAACGTGGAATCTGGAGCACGACCCATCAGAGAAGTTAGAAATGACTAGGCTACTCAGGGTACCCATTTGTCTACCAACCAGTTTTTGGTATGGAAGGGTGAACAGCTGGATGAACTGAGCGCCGCCGGCTCTCACCGGGACTCGAACCCAGGGTCAGTGGATTCGTAGTTACGTGATGCTAACCACTTTTAAATTTTGGCATTCAGATTTTTTACTAAAGAACTTTAGTACTGTTTTTCTACTTCCTTTTATGACATATGGCTCCATATACAGGGTGTTTCAGACAGGGTGTTTCAGACAGGGTGTTTCAGGTCGACCCTAAAAATATGGAAATTAGCGGAAATTGTAGTTTGTATTTCGTATTTGGTATTTCAAGTTTGTCATAGTAATTTCGTAACTTCGAAAATTACGATATTTCTAGGGTCGACCTGAAACACCATGTGTGTGTATATATATATATATATATATATATATATATATATATATATATATATATATAACACCACCTTGGTTTTGCTTTCGCTCGAATTGTTCATTCTGACGAAAGTCAAGCTTGTCACTCTACCTTAGTTAGACCTACAGTTTAACGTGGAATCCGAACCATACCTCACCAGCAGTGCAGCGTCTTAACCACTAGGCTACCCACGGTACCTATTTATTTACCAACCAGTTTTGCTGCCCGGCGACTGCCATTACCGGGTCTCGATCTCGGGGCCAATGGATTCGTCATCAGCGACGTTAACCACTACACCATATTGTATATATATATATAAATTATATATATATAATATTTCATTTGAAGTAAATTATACGTTAAGAATTTTATACAAACAAAAATCAAATCAAATGAATATGTATAAAAAAATTAAGGTTTCTAAAAAATTCGTTTAAAACGGTGGTTCCCAACCTTTTTTAGGCCAACGCCCCCTTCTGTCCAACAATATTTGCTGGTGCCTCACTTCATAAAGATAATAATATAAGAGGATAAGTGATAAGTGATTTATTAATAGAAAGTAACAATTTTACAGTTACCTAGCGCCCCCCTAAGATTCTCAAACACCAACTGGAGGTGGGGGGGGGGGGGGGGGGGGGTTGCCCACGATGGGAACCACTGGTTCAAAACCTGATCAAGAAATACAAATAAACTTGTACCACTGATGATAAGAACACATTTGAAAGACCACATCAAAGTTACCAGAATTTTAATATCAAATACCTAAAACTTATTTTTACTAAAAGTGAGACGTAAATTTAGTAAAAAACTGGTTGTTTTTACGCAATTGGAGGGAAAGTACTGGTATAAAAGTCGATCCATCCAGTTACTGTAGACATAAGTTACGTATATTTACGGAATTTTTGTCCTTTTTGTAATTAGAATGTTCCAATTTTTAAATTTTATTTTAATGCAGGAAGGAGGGGCCAAGGGCTAACGTGCAATCGTATTCACCTTCGTCGTTAAATTGAGGTTTCTTAGAAACAAACGTATCTGCAATATATATATATATATATATATATATATATATATATTAATAATAATAAAAATGTCCCCCTACCAGGATTCGAACCCAGTACCTCCGGAGTAGGAGCCGCGAACTGGGGGCATTTTTGTTTCAAACAAAAACCACGCGTGTTCATATATATATATATATATATATATATATATCAGTCGACCCCAAAATAGTAATTTTTTTTCCTTGTCAAGAGAGGTGTGACTTTGTTTTGCATTTGCCTTTGTTTTTCGCCTTCGGGCGACGAAAGGCGATTACTTAAAGGTTTTCCTTTAAAAAACTCCGTCGGGTATCACGTGACTGACGTTCCGAGTCTCCCACGCTTTGCTTTTTAGCTGCTCATATTTGTCATTACTGTATGAGTAAAAAAGGCTTCTTGTGACACCTACTTTATATACAGTGTATATATATATATATATATATATATAAGTAGATAGATAGATAGATATGTGTGTGTGTGTGTGTGTGGGTGGGTGTGTGGGTGTGTGTGTGTGTGGGTGGGTGTGTGTGGGTGTGGGTGGGTGTGATTTTTAGTATCGATATAAACTCTTTTCTTGGCATTAATTTCTTGCGTGTATATTAATTACTCCCACAGTATCTTAATCCTAACCGGGTTTAATCTAATGCATGAACAACAAATGTTATCTTGAAGAGATGAACGAATAAGAAAACCGATTGCGATCCGATAAACTTCCTTTATACTGATAATAATTAATTAATTAATTCATTCATTAATAATTATTAATTATTTATTATTAATTTGATTATTAATTAATTAATTATAATTATTAAGAGGCCAATAAAATGGTCATATAATATATTTAATTCTTCTCAATTTTGTACTTAAAATAGTGATTTTTGTAGGAATAGATTTCATTTGCGGAATTCTGATTATTTTTAGGGTGTACAGTGTGATCCAAAAGTCACGATTGGGTGAAATTATTAATTTACTATTTTTCCAATATGTTTTTTAAGAAATGCAAACCTCAAATATCAACAATTAAATATAAATTAAGGTTTAAAATTAAGGTTTAAAAATAAGGTTTAAAATTTCAGGTTTAATACGTTATGACCTAGGTTAGAATAAAACCGATTTGATTGTTAAATTTTGGACCACCTTGTATGTATTTAATTGAATTGACTTAAATAACCTTTATTATTAATAAAATAAATACAGTACGTTTACATTTTACAATGACATAAATACTATTTAGCGAAACTAGTTATTTTACTTAATTTGAGCCTTAAGCTTTAGGTTTTACTGGGGTTTACTGTAGAATGTACGAGTAAAATGTAGATTGTAAAATGTAGATTGTAGAATGCAGACTGATAATATCTATTTATTAAATAGACTTTCGTACTGTTTCATATATATATATATATATATATATATATATATATAATATATATATATATATATATATACATTTCAACCTTTCAAATATTTCGTGCGATGATTCCTCAAATTATTTTTCAAGTGTAAATAATGGTGTATCTCTCTCTTCTCCTTTCCAGTGAATATAGGTTTAATTCGCGTAAGCTTTTCCAGTAATTTAGTTCTTTGCACCCATTGATCTTGGCTGTGAAGTTTCTCTGAATCCCTTTTAGCTGTCTAATGTCTTCTTTTTTATATGGGCATGTTAGGACTGAGCAGTATTCCAATTTGAGTATGATCAGTGTTTTCAGTAGAGGAATCATTATATTTCTATCCCTTCGTTTAAAGGTTCTCAGTATCTGCCCAGTTATTCTCTTTGCTCTGTTTACTGCTATATTTTGTGTTTCAAATTTCGTATCATCAGTCATTACAACCCCTAAATCTTTTGCTTTAGAATTTCTCTGAATTTCCTGTCCATTTGGAGTATGATATTCCATGGATTTTAGGTCCTCTCTTTTTCCGTACCGTAACAGCTGAAATTTCTCAGTGTTAAACTTCATAGTGATGTCTTCCTTCCACTTGTAGATTCTGTTCACGTCGGTTACTAGAGATCCTATATCTTCTGGTTTTATGATTCCAGGGTCACACCTGTCGAACGCTTTGGCAAAGTCTATGTATATTACATCATAGTTTTCATTACTTTCCAGTGCATCAATAATGTTGTTGTAGTGTTCCATTAGTTGTGATAGGCATGATCTTCCTGACCGAAACCCATGTTGGTTATCATTTAATTTTTTCCGAGTTTCCAAAAAGTCATCGATTTTCTGTCAAACTATTCTTTTAAATATTTTAGTGAGATGACATGTAAGCGACACTGGCCTATAGTTTTTGGCCTCGGATCGATCTCTTCCTTTATATATTGGGACTATGTTCGCGCTCTTCAGGATGCCCGGTATTTCTCCGTGTCTAGTAACCGTCTCCATATCCAATATTGGGACTCAGCAATTGCATTCTTGCAGTTTTTCAGCAGTGTGGCATTCCATTTGTCCGGTCCTACCGTTGAATATGTTTTTAGTTTCCCTATAGCTTGTGTAATATCATCTGTCGTAAAGTCGAAGTCCGTTATACCTTCCCCTCGCAGTTCTTCTTCAAATATATGAATGAATTTTTATGTACTGTTTTGAAAAATATCGGTACATACCCATAGTTTGGTGCAATGTCCACCAGCAATATTCTCGACAGGAAAATCCTCACGCGGCCAATAAATAGTTTTCGCCAGAGATTCAAAGAGGTGGGTACCGCTTCTTATATAGGGATACCCGGTTAGGTTCTAAATTCAGTGACGGATTCAGGATTTCTCCATTAGGGAGGAGGAGGAGGAGAAGGCCGCTGGTTCACCACTCAAATTATAATTTATAGATGATTTGGTGCAGTGGTTCCCAACCTAGGGGTAAATTATTTCCTCACTGGTAATGACAACTATTTTGTGGGCTAATGACACGCGATCCAGAAGTTATAAAAAATAATATCTAATGATTGGGGTAATGGAGTTGGATTAGAATTGGATTTTGGGTAACCATACAAAAAAAGGTTGGGAACCCCACAATGATTTAGAGGAAGACATTTCAGTCATCAAAATGAAATAGTTTGAAACGAACTTCACTTGTTCTTTAAGTTGAACTTTGAAGAAATTCAAACATTAATGAGTTTAGGCAAATTGGACATGTAGAAATATATACTTTTAGACATTTTTTTCCATGGGGGAAGCCCCGACACCTCTGATCCACCCTCGGATCCGCCATTGTCTAGTTTAAGATTATAGGTTATAAGTTAGATTAGGTTTAAGAAAGGGTTATATATATATATATATATATATAGACACACACAGGGTGGTACAAAAGTCAGGAGTCAAAGGAACCAGAGAAAATGTATCTTTTCCTTTTTATGGCCGCCACTATTTTTAACTAAAAATTATCTTTTTAATTAAAAAATTATAATTTATAATTTATAATTTTTTAGTTAAAATTTTATAATTTATGCAATGATTCCTGACTTTTGCTTGCGGGTGACGCATATATATATATATATATATATATATATATATATAATATATATTATATATATATGATGAATTTCACAACTAAACACGTGAAATAAATAAATGATGCACACCCACAGAGTAAACTAAAAAGCACATCCAATGTCTTTCGGGTACAGTATTCAACAGTACACCTTCATTTTTCCTTCATTCCCTGACGAGGTGTATTGCTCAATACACCGAAAGATCTTTCAATCGCTTTTAGTGTTGATCATTTTGTTGTTCGGAAATTGATCCAAAAGATCCATGATTCACAATATAATGTTTAAGGTTGTTTAATCTCCTAAACGTCAAAGGTCATGTGACCGAGGGTACCCACAGCTTGGCGTGTGATCCGAACTACCTAGAGTCTCTACATCATCTGATTGCAGAGGAAAGTTACTTATCCAGTTACTGAACAGACCTTACGGCGCTTAACCTCGCTAATCTAATGGGAAGCAGTTTTGCCACGAGTAAAAAGTCAAATCAAAGATACACTCAGTACGTTTCGAGGTCACACGGAAATTCCCTATCAAGTCTTCTTCAAATTTTTTAATAAATGTTAGTGATTTTCTTTGAATGATATATATATATATATATATATATATATATATATATATATATAAACGGCTCAATAAATCTTATTTAAAATTTAATTTTAAAGTGTATATATACATATATACTGTATATATATATAATGTTTTGGAAACTAAAAATTAAAAAAAAAGTGTTGGTATCCAATAGTAGTAAATTTGATGTATTGAACTGAAATAATTAACAAAACTATTTACTTTTTCCTCGAAACGAGAGCACTTTTTAGCATTCGAAACGAGGCAGATTTCCGATGACCAAAATCACAATTCCATTTGTCAGGTTTTCTCATGCTTTCAACCAACTCAAAAACTTTTCTCGTAATTGTTCATAAATATTAACTTATTTCTGATTTTAATTAACGCTTTTTTGGTTATTATTATTATTATTATTATTATTATTATGGTGTGTGTGTGTGTGTGTGTGTGTGTGTGTGTGTGTGTAGAGGGAAAAGAGTTTGCGGTTGCTGAGTGTTTTTATTTGGTATATTGATTTATTCAGAAACTCAGTGTGTATATGTATATATATATATATATATATATATAGAGAGAGAGAGAGAGAGAGAGAGAGAGAGAGAGAGTGCTATAAATAAAACTATAAATAAAAATATTGTCATTACTCGTAATATGAAAATTAAAAAAAATGATGCTATAAATGAAAACAACTCCCTAATGTATCATTTAATCTCATTATACCGTAGACACCAAATAGTATGACCTAATTAAAAATATACAGCCGAAACTTTAATATTTTTTTATGACCCCTTCATATAAACTGGACGTAAATTTTATCGATGAATTACTATGCATTTTGTTTGGCATTTAGTGGCACTCTATATAGTGCCACTTAAATGAAAATAAATTTTGAAAGTGAAATTTTATTGAAGTGAAATTTTACTGAATGCATAGCGACTTATTTCGTTTTTTTACTTCATAATTGTTTAGGAAGAAGGTTTTGGCACTAAATGTGGTCCTTTGAATTCAGGATGGTCGTGAACCTGTAAATAAAGAGAATTAGTGTTATTATTGTAATAATAATAATAATAATAATAATTGAGGAGACTCAAAAACTGGCACAGAACTCAGGCCAGACTAAAGGGGAACTGTGTGCTAACTCTAATACCATCGGGAGTCGAACCCTTGAATCAGTTTTGTGTATATATATACTAGGATCCATCTCACATAATAAAAATTATATTTGAGATCATTTAACTTCCTTCGTAACGGCGAAGATCGCGTGACTAACTGTCTACGGGTCTTTATCATCTATACGCGGAGAGTGGTCGCCCAGCCAACTACTGAACAAACCTACCGTTGTTTAGCCTTCCTGATCTAACGGGAAGAGGTGTTTGGACGCGGTCACGAAGTAACCTGATCTATCAGGGAATATTCAGTAAACGTTTTAATTTACCGAATTAGGCAATTTAGAAGTTTTACTGGACCATCTTTGGTACAGTGTCGGGAAAAAAGTTCGCCTACAAATTTTTTTTTTTAAATTTGAAATTTGATTAGTCATCCCCTTCCCCCTCCAAAAAAAAACAAAAAAAAAAATATATATATATATATATATATATATTCAGACAAAAATTCAGCTATATTACCAATAACTAATTTTTGGTGCTTTTTAGCAATTTTATGTCTGTAGCCGAACTTTTTCCCGACATTGTACACGAGTAGTTTAACTTTTACAACCAATAAATGACAACTCTTTTAAGCTATACCCTTTTCAGGGTAGCAATAAAGTTGGCATGTGCTGGAGTCATTTCCCAAAAGAAACCTTTAATCAGTTTTTTAATGATAATATTTTATGTAAACTCAAACTCCGCCTATAGTGGCCTACGCAAAATAATACAAAGCCTTTTCCTTAAGGTGACCACCCGTCTCACAACACAGTCCCGCATCTTCAACGTGTTCAACTGAACATTGAATTAATTGTGAGTTATAGAGCCTAAAAATAGGCCTAGGAGCGTTCTTATAACAAATCGTGTAAAAATATATATAATTGAATTAAATGTGCCCCCAGTAGTGACTCAATAAAGGAATTTTAGTAAGTAAAAAACTTAAAAATCTCTCCCTTTCCCGGTCCAAGTAAACGAGGTGTCCTGTATTACGATGCAGGCATGGTAGATTAACGTAGTCAGTGGTCACCCCATAGGCGTATCCAGAGAGGGGGGGGGCCAGGGGACTTAATTTGGAGGCCCCATACATCCTGGTTAAACGAAATTAAGTAAAATGCTTGAATGCTTATGGTCACGTTGCTCCAATTAAGCCTCCTGGGCCCCCTCTGGATCCGTCTCTGGGTCACCCTATTCTTGATAAGTGGATATTGAAGTTAAAAACTATACAAAGAATCTACTTCAGTAGATGTAAATATAAGATAATGAGATTGATCGAGTAGATACTTACAATTTTCGCTATAGTGTATAATGTATTTGTCACTCGTTGTATGTCCTTTCCTTCCCAAAGATCCACCGTTGCGAACACGTGAGCAGTAGGTACTCCATATTGTTTGCAGGCGTTCGCAAAGCTAAAGAAAAAAGACAAACAAAAAATAGGTTTGAATTATGTTAATATTTTTGCATAATACTTTCGCTTTAAGTCTGTAATATTTCAAATGTCAAAACTAATTTAAAATGAAGGTATACTCAGTGGCGGCTTAAAAGGGGAGGGCCAGGGGCGTTGAGGCGGCCCGCCCCCGTTGAAAATAATGTATATAAAAAATATATCTAATGAAACCATCTTTTGCAATATTTATATTTAGAAAATCAAAATGACACATCAACCGTCATTGTCATGAGTTGTCATGACAACGAAAGTCTTGCTCTAAATCTTCTTTAAACTTCAAATTTGCCAAATTAATAATTTGATTAGTAAACCCGCGGGCCCCCCCCCCCCCTTGAAGAAATCCTGAATCCGCCACTTATATACCTAATTTTTATGTTTAGATTAGGCTGAAGAGTAGATAGAGCTTCCGGTAATTCAGTGGTTACGGTGTCCAACTCTGGGCAATGAGGTTCTGAGTTCGACCCCAGCTGCTGGCACCCTTGTTGCCTTTATTAGGCTAAAGAGTATATAAAGTTCAAATTCTAAATAAAGTTAGGTTATGATTAGGTAGATTAGATTAAGTTAGGTTAGGTTAAGATAGGTTATACTCTAAGTGAAGTCAGGTTAAGTTTATTTAGAACTTATAACTTCTTTTGAAGGCGTATTCTAAGGGAAGTTTATCCTTCTTTTGGGTATCAAAACTTTTTTGTCAGATGGTACAATAACTTCTTTTAATGACACATAACTTCTTTATACAGAAGAAACGGCTTTCGAACCTTCTTTATTAATCAAGTTGAGACAAAAGAAGATAATGGTTGGGAACTCTTGTTTTCTGTATGCAAGACTTCACGTATATATGTACAGTACCTGTTAATATTTTCAATCATTTTGAAGTCGGCCCCAGAGGTATGGATTTTGTGAACGATTCCCGGAGATAGTTTGTTCATAAAATTGCAGAGCAACGTCCCGTCCTTAAGTTCTTCTACGTAATCGGCATCATCTGGTAGTTTTCTACCAGAAACATCCGCTATCCAGTGAAGGGCTTTGTTCTCCAGTGCGGAGTCTCTTTTAGCCATCATCTGAAAGGTATATGTGGAATGTAAATATATTTACACGAGGTATTTCGTAAATGAAATTATTCTAAATTAAATAAAAATATTGTAAATGAATTATAATTTTGAACGTCTCGTGGTTCGATCAGTTAGGGTGCCTCCCGGCATTTGCTGAGACTCCGCTGAATTGTGGATTCGAACCCCTGTGCTCCCTGAGCTGGGGGTGGGGTTGTCTTTTCTGTATCTTACGTCACGACGAAGCGACAGGCCGGCCATCCCCTTCTTTAATTGACGTGGGCTAAGGTAACCCAGCCTCGGGCCTTTACTCCTCATCCCCTTGGGGGATACGGAACACGGATGTTATATTTATAACCATTATTTTGATTGATTTTATTTATTGTTTACTCCAAATTTATGTGTCGATGGTTGAATTTCAATCCATTTTACGTATCAATGAAGGGGTTTTAAGCTTGGAAGGCTGACGTATATTATAATGAGTCAATTCATTGAGTCAATTCATTGAGTCAATACAGTGAGTCAATACAGTGAGTCAATACAGTGAGTCAATACATTGTAAACGGTATACAGTTTTTGTAAGAGATAAAAATTTAAACTGTTAAATAGTTTAAGGAAAGTTTCCTCTCAGAATTAGATTCCAAATTCGCGGCGACCGCATAGATACTAACCAGGAACTTACTGGCTCTCATTTTGACCCTGTATATCAAAAGACTACCAAAAATGGAATGTATGCGGTTAATGTTAGGAACCCTTTTAATTTGGAACATTAAATTTACACAAAGGCTATTTAGGTAATATATAATAAAGATGGCGTATGGAATTGCAGTTATGCAAATGTATACAAGGCGTTATACAAGGCAGATATATAACCAGGAGTATACAAATTTCGAGTATTTAAAGTAAGTTTTTGTAAGAGAATTGGCGTTATATAAACAGTTTCACTCGCGGTGTGTAATTTGAACAGTTATACTGAATCAGTTTAAATTCTACAGGAAGCAGCAGAGTTATGGTTCACCTTATATCTGTCTACCTACCTACCTATCTATCTATCTATCGTGTTTTTAAGGGTGTCATGAATGAATGAATGTCTATCAAATATGTAATTTGACGCAGACGTAAACCCGTTTACTCGAAAGTGTTAAAAAAATAAAAAAATAAAATTTTTCTGAACAAAAGACGCAGGAAGAGAGACGAGGTTTCTTTAAGCTTTCTTCCTTGCCGTGAAACCCAATCTATTTGTGAATCCTGATTCATATCGACAGTCAATATGAATCATGTATCCACAAACGATCGAGCAATTATGACGTTTGACGTCCAACATATCGTTATACATGGAAGACCATGTACGAGTCTACATGCGTCATTAGATTAATTTTATCACTCTGACTGACCGTGCACTAAATCTCTCTCTCTCTTACAAATTCGCGTTCTTTCATTTCTCTTTGAGTATAAAAACAACTTAAAACAATACTAATTTGAAGCTAATGAGAAACCATAAGAGAACACAAGTAATAAGACTAAAAGAACAACTACAGCGTATCGTTAAATCTTTGAACATTCTTCATAAGAACAGTGAACACACACACACACACATACACCCACACACAAGTGAAGAAACAAGATCAATTCCGCTCCGTAGTCCCAAAGTACGTCAACAAACCCCACATCGATTTTATGCTATCTTACTAAAGATTATTACGCTCAGTTGTTGGTATAGGATTTTACGCCTTGATCCCTGAGAAGTCCTGACAAGTCCTGAGAAGTCCCGACAAGTTCTGAGAAGTCCTGACAAGTCTTAGTCCAATATAGGTTAGTTTGCCAAAGGGGAATTCTCAGGAAAATTGGAGTGACTATTGTCTGTGACGAGTGAT